>CM047425.1:17560905-18160905 GCA_026168455.1 Theocolax elegans | reverse complement strand
GATTAACAAAAAAATGTCACGTTTCAAAAAAAAAAAATAATTACTATAAAAAAATGAATGTGATTTTCATTTAAATGAAAAATATAATTTATCACATAATCAAAAGTTTTTATATAAGTTATATTACTACTATTATTTAACGTCGGATTCACTTAAACTTCGTAGTAAACAAAAGTATGATACTGACGTCTTAACAATCTAAAAAATAAGATTATTAATTTTTGTGACAATAAAAAAATTCACATTGCAATATTAAAATAATTATCACGATATTCTAAAATATTTTCGGACTCACTTTAGTAAACATATCGTATTGTATCAACATACAGCCTTTTGCAACTAAAGCAAAGGGTTGTTGAGATAAAATGATTAGTATATCATTTTTATATTTTTTATTGAAATGTTCTGGCCAATTTGAGTAATATATGGAATCTAAGCACGCTCCACTCTACAAATGAAAAATCATATTTTATCGTATTTGATTGAAACGTTTGATTTATTTGTTTAGATATAGCATATACTGACCTCTTCGGCGATGATATTACCATTCCAAGCAAATGCAAAAAGTTGCAAATATTTTGGTAATAGATAGAAAAGTATGTGTAAAGTATGTGACAAGCTTTTTTTATTTTTTGCTGCCTTGAAAATATATAAGCACATCATAAATGTGTATATAAAACAACTTAACTATTAAATAGTTCTTTAACAATTACACAGTAAAAAAGGTTCTAATAAAAATTACAATTTTATCGACTAATGGAGAGCCAAAGTTGATAAATCACATAAATTAGTACATACTAATATATTTGTAATGAATTTTTCTAATAATAGTCAACACTGTCTCCAGATTACTCAATAACATAGTACTGTTTGATAAATCTTTTTTTTCTGCACGAATTAACAGTAAGTCGAATAATTTATATTAACAAATTAATTTACCTCTGATACTTGGAAAACTAGAGCACACAGCGCCATAGCACCAGTAATAGCCATCCAAATTGAAATAAGTCCATATAGCTTCTCTAGTTTTTTCTTAACATTGATTAACAATTGATGCATCTGTATGCACTCCCTCAAATTCACAATGTAATTTGGTACAGTATGCAATTCATTTAATTTCCTGGCAAGAATGCGTATCACCCCTGTCATTTGCAGTGTGTATAATCCAAATAAGTAATCAACCCCAATATTGGTAAATAAAACAGATAAGGCACCTAATGTGTCGACAGTACATAAAATCCACTGAACGAATCCTGCAGGGTCGTAGGAAATGGGATAGATGGCTGGAATCACGCGAACGTATTTACTGTTATTCCGTAGAGCAATCAGTGGAGGCAAACCAAAAGATATGAATAAGGCTAATGCAGCCAATATTATGTGGGCCCACATAAAACAGTTAAAGTAACCAAAATATTTTAGTAAGTCTGAGTGGTTTTCTCGATTCTTCAAATGATGTGAAAATTTTGTCGAAAGGTACTTGTTGATGTAAATGAGATCATCTTGATGAAGCAGAAATATACAAATCTTTGGTGAAAAATAAACATTAGAAGTAGAACATTTATACATGATATTAATATTCATTCGGTTTCCGAGATCAACATTTTCGTCGTCTTTGGAGTCCGGTGCCGCGTCGTTTAAATTTATTTTAATTTTCTAGTTATCTTCAGAGAATTTTCTTATAAATATTACCACGATAGCATGGTAAAAATTAATAAAACGATTTCCGTACTAAAATAATCAATTTTTAGATTAACTTTTCTCTTACAATTGATGCGTTAGGAATGTTTACCATGCGATCTTGGTCATTATTATTAGGAAATTCTCGCTGCATATATACATGTATATGTATATATGTACGCACGCGTGGTTTATTTTTTGAAATACAAGTATATTTAGTATACATGGTATATTTATATAGTACAAGTTATAGTAGAATCGTTTGTACATTTTAATCATTCTTATGTGAATAATTAAAAAAGTATAGATATAATTTACGCGTTCAATTCATAAAGTATTTTAAGGGCTTATACAAATTTCGAACAAGAAAGTCAATCTGTTTACAAGAATAGAATAAATTACGATTAATTATTTTGGTATATTTTCTCCCTTTGCATAATTTTCGAGCAACTCGGCTACAAAAACTTTATTGGTAAGGTGCATTATGTGTATTTCTGATGCAAATTAAGATTGTAATATAACTTGAAATGAAAAACCTAAATTATAGTTCAAATTGTAACTTGTTAGAAATAATAAAGTGAAATTTAAATTTTATCGTTAAATTTCAGACTTCATAGATAATATATTTGAACACAATATTAAAACATTTAATTAAAAAAAAACAGTACCAAATTTTTTATTTTATTTTTATTATATGTATTAGTTAAAATTAAGTCAAATAAATATGTGATTAAATTAATAATTTAGAACAGTTTTTTCTGCATGAAAGAGTATTAGTGTAACGCCTACAATACAACTCTGACATTCGAGATTCGCAATAGCGATAAGTCCATTTACACACTTTTATATACCTTTAAAAAACTCGTTGAAAAAGTAACCACCAAGCCTATTCCTTTAGTCAACATCATAACGTTAGTGGCATTATGCAAACAAAAATTCAATACTGCCACCGTTACAAGGAAAAGTGAGAAAACATTCAAAAACGATATAAACCACTTGACAACTGAATGATAATTTGGCCAAACTCCTGCCATAACAAGAAATGTCTTGATGATTCCTGAATAAATTTTATAAGTTCTCAATTTACTTCCCATCGTATAGCAATGCTTCATTGATCAAATTCGCACATCGACTGTGATTCCTGGGGTTTTCATTAGTAATAATTTATACTACCTCTCTAAGAAATATTTTATTATTTAGTATGAAGTTTTAAATGCGGCTATTAACCTGACCAATGTTGCCTAGGGTTGAAAAGAGAAAAACTAACAGTAGTGGGGGAACAACGAGGCTTAGTCGCGCGGTATGAGAATTGATATACAGTTATATATTCGAATACGCATGCAAATTGATTGATGCTTTGAATCAATCTCAATGCTTTGACGGTAAACACTAAATTCATTTTTAACTATTTTTCACGTAATATATTGTTAAAAAGAACTTTATCTTGTTAGTAAAACAATTGTTTTCGCATTATGTTGAAAAAAATCCTTATCGAACGAATGCATGGTCAAATAACGACACGCATAATATTTCACGGAAAGAAAAGACAGTTAAAACCTACGTAAAAAAGTCGAGAAAAAAATAGGTACAAACCTTTGTATAATGATAGTTTGGAAGTATTGTAACTGTACGTTACTTTCAATTGGAATTTTTATAAGGTTTTTAAATATACAGTAAATAAATTCGTGTTTCTCTCGTAATATTTATGACTGCTTTTACATACTGAGATATTAAATAGAAATAATTTTTAGAATATTTAGAATTTTTATCTAGAAATATTGGCACTTTTTTACTTCAAATAATGAAACTGCCAAATAAATCGATATAAATTTTAGGTGCTAATGTTACGCATGAATATACTCTACGTAGAATTGTAAAATAAATATATATTAAATTGTGATTAAGCTCATCTGGGGCAATTAAAAAGTGCTGACTACTCGAGGTTGGTGAACGCGGCCATGCGCCTGTCGCAATCCAAGCATTGGTGCAATATGAGTGTAAGGATCAGCTGTCGTCCACCGAATGTGTGTCAAATCTAGGATATCAAACTACGTATAGAAACAAAGAGACAACTATCAAGGTCAAGCCGAATCAAAATTAAAGTTTAGAGAGAAGTAACGAGACTATACAACGGATGACGACGAAAACGCGGAGATTTGATATTGAGTTAAAGCACCATAAAAACGCAAGTCAAGCAATCATGTCAACCTGATGGTGCAGGCAAAATAATTTATTAATGCATTCTAATAAATGAATATCATATCATAATCAACGGAGTTAGTCTCTTTGAATCCTAATAATTTCATCGTATCCAATTTATACTCGCCAAACCGCCCGTTTCACGAGCACGGTAACTATATAAATACAATACTCTCGACAGGTAACACTAAACAGGTAATCTTTTAAAATATAATTTTTGAAATTATTTTCATAGATAATCTTTAGAAATGTTTAATTTAATAATTCATCATACGCTTTTGAAGTATCTATACTCGTGGAAGCTTCACATATACATCGCAAATTAATTATTGCTTCTGTGCGATATATAATCACGGTATGTACAAGAAAAAGGTTCTTCTTTTTTCTAACCAATGTAAAATGCCTTAACCTTTAGACTGCCGGCATTTTTGCTTTATAAATTGATATTTTTGATGTGCAAAATTCACCTGTCAAGGTCACAGGTGGCTCATATATGAGCCAGTCCGGCTGACAACGGTCGGGTGAATGTTAAAAATTAAAATTTTTTTTAAATTACTATATGTTCATTTTCTTGATATTAACATGTAATAAGACCCCAAAAATACTCCTTTAGTTATCAATAAAACCGTAAGCATCCCAATTACCCCTAGCGAGGGGGTGAAAATTTCGAAAATTCATTAGTAGGCTGGTTTGGATTTTTTCTACGATGTTTTCTCGTAAACACACTGTAACATGTGTAAAGCATACCCTGAAGTTTGTCCCAACCTATGTAGGTGCCAAAACTACCCCTAGCGAGGGGGTGATTTTTTTAGCGAACGTTTACGGAAAAAAACGTGTAAAAAGTGAATCCCCAAATAATAACGAAATATTGGAAATTTCTACCCCTCGCTAGGGGTAGTTTTGGCATCTCAATTGATCCCGGAAAAATTTAGGACATATTTCACAAATTTTACAGGTTATTTACTAACAAAATTTCAGTAAAAAGTTCAATGACGATGACAAGTTCAATAACGAGTTTTTAAATATTTCACTCCCGCGCTACGGGTTGTTTGAATACCTCGATCTGAAAATAGTTTCAACTGTATACTTTAGCGATCAGAGAGCCTACTTATTGAGAAAAATGCATCCAAATATCTATAACCATTATTAAAGCTATATTTTATTACTGTCCCATTGTATGAGCCATGCCGGCAGTCTATTCGTTTACATTGACAAGATCGCGATGTAAGAAAGGCATAATATTTGTAAATGTCAAAAGACTGATGTTAGAATGCGTGTATTAATATTACAATTTGTAACACTACTCTTTTGCAGAGAAAATGTCATAACGTGCTTTTGCTGTTGATATAGAATAAATTAACCACCCCCCTTCCAGCCGTAAAATATATGTTATTTTAAATAAAAAAAATATACATCGATAAGACCCTAATTGCACAGTTTATTAATAGTCTTTATTAAATTTGTACAGTTATACATATCCCATAAAAAATATTGAAAATATGGTAAAATCAAAAAACTTTAAACGTTTGTAACTTGGCTCCTATAAGGTTTATGAAGCATTAAAATGCACAGAAAAATTGAACAATTATTTTTTTAATTTGTACATCATCAATTTATCGTAAATAATTATTCGTTTTGGCTTAAATCGATAAAAACTGTAAAACAGAATGACTCCCAAGTTTCGAGCATAATGCGCATGCGCAGTGCAGCCCGAACTAAGTGAGGCAACTTTCAAAAATGCTAATTAGACAACAAAAAATACTACTCCGTTTATCGTAATTATTTGAATCGTTCAAAAGTATTTATATTTACATACATTTTTTAAAGTTTAAGCCGTTAATGTATTCACAAAATCGCCTCACATCTAATTTAATATAAAAGGCCATAAATTAATCAATGAATTAATTAGCTAATTTAAGTTTACTAATGATGATAAAATATAAAATTGTCATCATAAAATTATAAAATATATATACATAGCGAGTAAAAAGCAGTTCACTACCTTACCGACGGCCGATGAAACTTATTGTAAAACCACTAGATGGCGCCCTACTATTGTTTCCAGTTGAAACAATATTTTATTTTTTAATTTTAAATGAAAGAAAGGAAGTTTAATGACAAAAAAACTATTTCATTTTACATATTTTTTGTATTTATTATATTAATAATTATTATAATTATTGAACAGCATGCTAGAGAGCATACTAGTACATATAATACATATAATACATATCTTATTAAAAGAATCTTTATTTTAATGTATTTACTATTTTCAATTAAATAACAAATTTAATTGATTACAAATTTACATACAACACGATATTTATCTTCCTGCACACTGTACCATCTGGTTGGTTTGAGGTGGCACCAAGTTTGCTGCAAGATATAAATATTACAATGTTGAATATTTAATCATGCACGAAACTTGTTATACTCCAAGTGTGAGTTTTATGTAAGAGTAAGTAGTTATTGACACATTAGGTTCTGTTGTGCAACAGTAATTATAAACAAAGTTCTGCATAAATGAGTTTTGCCAATTATTATATCTTTACATAAAAATTCGTATGTACATAAAGTATAGAATTTCCTACTCTGCAAGAACTGTGAATGTTTATATATCATTTACAAACTATTGTTTACGCTGGAAACAATAGTAGGGCGCCATCCAGTGGCTATTTACAATCAATAAGTATACCATCGGCCGTCGGTAAGGTAGTACTCGCTACAATATATATATATATATATATAATTTTATGATGACAATATTATATTTTATTATTATTAGTAAGGGACAAATGATTAAACGAATATGCGACAGATCAAAATTAAATTTTAATCTTTTATTAACATTAAATACTTACGAAAGCTGCTGCACTTAGCTCGGACTAGATTGCGCATGCGCATTATGCTTGCATCTTGGGAGTCGTGCAGTTTTTACTGTTTTTATCGATTTGCATGAAAACTAATAATTATTATCAATAAATTGAAATTGTACAAATTAAAGAAAAAAATGTTCAATTTTTCTATGCATTTTAATGGTTCAGAAACCTTATAGGAGTCAAGTTACACGTGTTTAAACATTTTGTATTTGACCAGATTTTCAATATTTTTTTTCTGCCAAACATAGAACTGTACAAATTTAATAAATATTATTAATGAACTGTACAATTAGGGCCCTATCGATGTATATTTTTTTTTTTTACAATATCATATATTTCACGGCTGGGAGGGGGGTGGTTAAAAATTACAAGAAAACAAAGGATATTATACAAAATGTAAACAAGCTTGAACATCTGGACCAATACTTTTGTTTTTATTTTGAAGGGCATTATAGCTTCTTTTTTTATGTACCATTTTGAGTGTAAGAAGACGAAAAAACTATTTTGATTATAAATAAAAGTGTGGTAAACTTTTAACAAAAATATTGATGCGTTAGAAAAACGTATTAAATAAAATTTGACTTTTAATTATCTCCTAAACTTACCAAGAAAGTATCACATCTTTGGGAAACGAAATTTTTCCCAAACTGTAGGATATGTTTACTACTATAAAAATATAAAGAAACCCAGAGCTTTAGACTTTAATGCTCTGTGTCATGATAGATATAACCAAATAACGAAAAATTTCGCCAAACAAGCCCTTGACTTTGATCACTCATAACTCGAAAAGAAATAAAAACAGATACTCAAACCTAATGTTCAATGTTCGGAAAAAAACTGAGATCAAGTAGATTGGATTTAAAACACGAAGTATAAATATCTTGATTCGGTTGAAAGTTATGGAAAAAATAAAAATAAGAAGACAATTTGGCCTATAAAATGATTTTTAAATTTAAATTCGTTTTTCTTTCCTAACTTTCGACCAAATCACAATTTTTCTGCTTCTTTTTTTAAATCTAATCTACTCGATCTCAGTTTTCTTCTGAACTTAATTTTGAGTATCTATCTGTATTCATTTCTGAATTATAAGTGATCAAAGCCAAGGGCTTGTTTGGCGAAATTTTTCGTCTTTTTGCTTATATCTATTGTAAAAAAGAGCGTTAGAATTTAAAACTCTGGGTTTCTTTATATTTTTATAGTAGCAAACATATCCTAGAGTTTAAGTAAAGCTCCGCTTCCCGGAGATGTGACATTCTGCTTGTTAGAATCATAGTTGCACTCGGTTAATAATAATTGAGTGTGACATATTCCATTAAAGTATGATGTTATTAGTGTAACAAACCTCTTGTTGTTGTGGTAATAAAACTCTTTTAATTTTATAAACTTTTAATATTTTTATATAATAATCTGTATTGAGTAAGTGAATACTGTGGAGGATCCTCACTCGATTTCGTAAATCAGCCAGGTGATACCGATTATTTGATTACGAACGTAAAAATATAAGGAGAATGCTCGGATTCTCGAGATCGGCTAAAACGCAAGATCTCTCTATGTGGTGATCAGTCACATATCTTGGTGTAAATCACTAGTCACACACGTTTTATGCTCGATTGATTAAGTTAATCAGCCAAAGAACGTAATCAAACAGTAAATTTACGATCGTCGTGAAGTCACCGATAACGGACAAGACGCACGAATTCGTTAGTACATGAATTTCAAAATAAGATTCGGAAAAACTATAGTTGTTCTCACGTGATATCTAACTCCACTAAATGTTTGTTAGACCCGGCTGACTATATTTTGTCAACTAGGTTCAAAAACTTTTCGGCAAAGAGAGGGAAAACCATCGAGAAAATTCTTAATCTTAACAATATAAACCTAATCTCAACAGGGTGCACAAACTTAATATTCGTCGGTAAGGGATGGTTCTCAAAAACACCATCATAGGTTAGTCTGGAATTCAGCACGAAGTTACATTATGGACACACTACAGCGCATCGTCACTTATTTTTGCACGTACTCTTTTATTTTTTTTAATAATTAATTAACAAACATTGAGTACGGGACCAACTCAACGATAATTATCATGATGATAATTACCCTTATACACACTGAAAATAATGACGTGTTATATAATAACGCAAACCGATAATTTTTTAACTATATTATACGATATTTTGTTAATTAATATTGGATTTAAATATATAATAAATAATTATAATAATATTATTGCTGCAAGATTTGATTTTTCAGTTAAATGAAGAATTGTATTTATTTATATATTTCCTTATATAGATGTATCTACCCATCTTTATCACTTTTAGATTATACGATCATTATTCGAGATTTAAAGCGGCCGCCGCGTTAAGAAAGCTGACTTCACCTTATTATTAATATAATTATGTGTAAAACCCACCCACATAATAAGAATTAATAATACATTCATAGTAACATTAATTTTGGGTATAAGGAAAAGATTCTCTTTCTCTCTATAGCAACTTGAATGAAGAGTCACATCTCAACAACGACGACTTAATCGATTTATTTACCACGTTATACGTCTACCATATAAAAAAAGCAAGTCTCAATATAATTTCCAATACGTCATTCAAATAAATAAAAATAAGCTTTACAATAGAATTAATTCTAAGAAGAAACGTCAAACAACAGCTTCCCCACAATATCAGTTTAAAAGATTCAAGAAAAACCCGAAAGTAAATATGAATCTGGTATCTCTATATAACAACGCAAATTGTCCTATGTACCATTGAAACCAGCTCTTTTTTCCAGATTTTTGTGACGCGGATAGCGCGGAAATTGGATAAGATAGAAACCGCCTATTTCGCATTATGTGTTCAATAAATTTTTTTATTCTTTCAATATACATAGATTGTACATGTGTATAAAGTTTATTTATCACTAGCGTCATCGTATAACGAAGCTTATCTATATGGAGTTAGGAAATACGTCGATTCATAAACTAAAGAGATTCACATGCACGCACACACGATCACACGTAGAAACATATATGTACACGTATATACGTGCAATAATTTAGCGGACATTGTAGAGGACTCGAAAGCGCTAGAAGAGTTATAGAGTATCTATAGTGACGATGCTGAATTTATATTATTCGAATGAGTAAATTGGTCAGCCGGAAAAACCAATGACAATTATTATATATTTGTGTATATTCAATTATATGTTTTAACAAGTATTTTGTCTTTTTAAGTTTACCTCTCTTTCTACCAGTGGAATTTATTATCTTGCGTTTAAAATACTTAGCTATATGATTGTTTATAATAATTTAGCCTCGTTACTGTCATATCCTTCGATTTCTAATTCGCGTGAAAATCCTAATTTTATCCTTTATTTTGTTTGATAAAATGAAGTAAAGACCGATTGAAAAATTGTTAAGGGATAATTAATTAGTTTAAAAATACATATATGTATACAAAGGTTGTGGAGATCTTACGTCAGTCAGTACCGTTATAACTGTCTCGACACATGTTTTGACTGTTTGATTGAATCAGTTGGGATCTATTCAACATTGACCCGAAAGAGCCTCAGCTTTCAAACTAGGTGATCTTTTCTATATACAGAGCATCAAACGTAATCTTAGAATGTGCAATATTGGTAACAATGCAAATTTTAATAAAAGAAATGGTTAATTGTCGTTACTTTATTAATTCAATTTTTTTCAACCAGAAATACTTTGAATTGACGTACGTGATAAATAAATGTACTACTTTATTAACTTTATTAGGAAATGCAGATAAATTAATTTAAGGATGGGCATGCATTCATTATTATTTTGGTAAGATATATAACATGTAGTATATATTATAAATTAAACTAGCTTTGATAAGTATTTAATTTTCAGATAATTAATATAGCTTCTTAGGCTAAATTAATGATATTATCTTTCAAATATTCATTTTTTCAGTTTTTTTAATAAATTATAAAAAAATAGTTAATACATTGATACGTCTTATGAAATAATTTATAGAGTGATTCATCGATTTTATTAATCAATCTCAAGATATTTTAAATAAAATATTGTATTCTGCATATGTATATAAGAATATAGATTTTAATAAAAAGAAAGGAAGAAAAAACTCACTATAGTACAGTAACAATCCCTTAGTAGTCATGCAAGATATCCCTAGTATAAATAAATGTATGAATTCCATATGGTAAAATGAATAAAAATCCACATAATAATAAAAAGATCCTAGAAACTAAATTGTCTCGTGAGATTTTTATTGGCGCGTCGCGGGCGTGTATATAAAAGGGACGATTCCGGGCGGGGGTACGCAGTGCCTTGATAGCATGCGACGCCGACGAAGAAGGCGACCGGGCCTGTGTCCGCGTAGTTACGCTACTCACGCGCGTGTCTGTGAATCAATTTTTTTTCTTTCTGTTTTAACCGCCTTTTTTTAAATAATCAGGCAACATGATGTTCTCTGGACTTTTATTTTTTGCATTTTTATACATAAGTGTGCAAGGAGCACCCGAACGACAAGATGATTGGACCTTGTTTAAAGTAAGCGCACATTTTTGAGGTTGTCACATTTATTTCATTGACAGCCTCATGTATTCTATATGAAACTCGTATACATAAAAAGTAATTTTTTAATTCGAGTGTAACAATCTTATAGATAATTTTACTTGCTATATCTTAAAATTACGAATGAAGTAATACTATAATATGTTTATTTTAAATTTTAAATATTTGAATATTAATAATTGTTACTATTTATAACATCGGAATCTCCAAGATAGACTTTTAAAGCCGCGCGCGATTCAAATTGAATGGACAATTTGAATGCAAAATTAAATGGTACGTGCTCCCAATGTACACTTACGGCACATATCTTTATAAAATATGAATAAAAATTGTATCAATCTGTTATTATCATTAGACTTTTAAATCCAATTAATCATTAATCCAAAGAAATATAATTAGAAATTATTAGAAACTAATGAGATATATGTATGAACAAAACATATGTAAATGAGATTAAAAAATGAAACTTCTGACTTTAAAACTCATATTTTGTTTGCTAATTTATATAAAAAAGTGTCTAAAAATTTTTGGAATAAATTTTTATGGTAACAATTTTACCTATTTTTAGATAAAGCTTAGCAAAATATGAATGTTTTGACTACAAATTAACGAAATAATGATGAATTATTTCGTTAATTTGTAGTCAAAACATTCATATTTTGCTATACTACGACACGTTTGCTTTTATCATACTTAATTCACTCGTACTTAAAAAACTGGTCTCGTATTTATGGCAGGTAGTCGAGGTATACTTTGCCATACACAACGGTGATTAATCGAACGCATAACAATTTTTAAAAATTGCATTGCATATCGCATTAAAAAATGAAACATCAACAATTTAATATTTCGAATATAGTATAGATCTTTTATTGCATACTGACAAAAAAGATACAACAAATAATGTTATGATGATGTTACACTGGAAATATCTTTGCCCTATTACCAGTCATAAAAAATATCATTCAATGACGTTCGTGCCTCGTGTCAATATCATTTGATTGTGGGGTTTCTAATCGACATATTTATATCAGTGGTGTTTATAAATAGTATTTTATTCAAATATATAAATACGTAATAAGTTGGTGTACACATACACACTTTGTATTTAAGGGTCACGATATACTAAAAATACTTGTAATCTAAAATATATTTTGTATTCGTAAAAAATGAAGTATATATTAATATACAAATAACCAATTAAATAACGGGGAAACTTAAAAATTGCTTACCTATAATTAACTATATTTTTTTCATTTATTAATTTATTACCAACAGCAACGTCATTAGTAACATGAATAAATAAGTAAATTAGTATAAAATTAAATTAATGTTGATACAACTATACATACCGTTACATAAATATAGATAGTTTAGTGATGTACAATACATTTTGTATTTAATTTAATAGAATATTAATTTATATATTTAATTATCTACTATTATAATTTTTATTTTTTTTATTAAATATATTTATATCAGTAGTAAAAATTAAAATTGAAAATTTTCAACTGGTTATAAGGTATACATATACTGTTGGAGCATTGTTTGAAATTGTATTTCTTCAATGAATTAAAAATCTTGGCGATTTCACGAGTTACCAGATAAATTGCGCAATTTTGCAATAAATGCGTAGTTATCGTTAATCGCGGGGGTCTCGGTTACATTGAGGATAGAAAACGTATAATATCCAAAACACACACATTTTTTTATTTTATATATATATTCTTAATTTGCCTTATTTGAGAGAAGTTTCATTTACAATTTATCAACAGCAACAGCATAAGAAAAGTTATAACACCGAGAAGGAAGAAAACTATAGAAAATCAGTTTTCCACGAAAATCAACGTACGATAGAGCAGCACAATGAGAAGTACAATATGGGCATTTACTTGTATAAACTTAAGATGAATCAATTTGGAGATATGGTGAGTTTAACTGTATAAATCGATATAGAATAAAAAATAATACAACATATTCAATGTATATAATTAATTTACATGGATCATTACCATATTGCCTTGGATACATTATTTGAGATAAATAATCATTAAGAATCCTGTATTATCGACAAAATCGGTAATACAGGGACTTGTAAATTTGTTTTATGATTTATCACTTTAAATATACCGATAATAGGTAAAACAACTATCTTCAATTTAAATAATTATATGCATAATATACTAACAAATTTCATGTTGCATTTAAGAAAACTAATATATTAATTATACATAAATATATTAAAAAAATTGTTCTTATATTTAGTTCTTTGACGAATATAAAAGCTACATGCAAGCTGGCAATAAAACGATAGTGAGAGTTAAACGTATACCACGAGGCGAAGAATTTATCAAACCGAATCAAACTTTAGAAATACCAGACTATTATGATTGGCGTAAACAAGGTGCAGTTACACCTGTTCAAGATCAAGGTCTTAAATGTGGATCTTGTTGGGCTTTTTCGGCGGTAATTCTTTATCTAATTCTCTAGTAGAAATCATATTCTATTGTAATAAGATTCATTGTTTTAATAGAATGGGCGAAAATAGGCAAAAAACGTGCTCACTGCTTTTGGCCTCTCGATAAAACACTTTTTAGCTCATTTCATAATAATTTATTTGAGTAAAATCCAATTTTGATGATGTTTTGAGTTTATAAAAACAGATTGATATTCAATTTAAGTTTTACCCACGAGCTTTTTATTGAAAAACATTTATAATAAAAAAATATTGAAATCGCATTTCTCTAAAAGTTGAACTGAAAGTTTTAAATGAATATGGACTACAAAGCGTTTTATCACAAGTCATTCACTTATAGCAATTTTTACATTTTCACCAAGGTTATAGTGATAAGTTTTTGAGATAAACGAAAAATGTTCAAACCACTATATTATACATAAAATTTCGATAACAGTATACGCAATGATGATTCATTAATCGGACACGATTTTAAGACAAATAAAGTAGAGCTTAAATGAAATAATACGGAAGCTATTTATAAAATCAATTTAAAATTTTTACAATTTTAATTAACTTTTTCTTCTAATTTAATGAACCGTTTATCACGTATATAATAAAAAAAGTTTATAATGTTTTTTAATGTAACGCTTATTATTATTACTTCTGTGTAAAATAAATCTGAATTTTTTATTACAGACAGGTGCATTAGAAGCTCAATATTTCAAGAAAACCGGCGTACTAACTACACTAAGTGCTCAAAGTCTGATCGATTGCACAGGAGAATATGGGAATTTAGGGTGTGATGGTGGGAGCGCAGCTTTATCGTTTCAATTTGTCTTAGATCGCAAGGGTCTTGAAGCAGAAGCAAATTATTCGTACGAAGGGAGAACAAAAGAATGCCCTTATAATTCAAGTGAAGAAGACGACGATTTAGTGGATGCTAGTTTTGTCTATGTTAATCCAGCTGACGAAGCTGCCTTAAAAATTGCCGTTGCAACTGTAGGTCCAATGTCTGCTGCTATCGATGGCTCACACGACACATTTAGGTTCTACTCCGAAGGTATACAGTTATTCTGGTTATTTTATTTGTAACTCATAAGGGATCACAATCTTGGTTGAAATCAATGTACTTTTTAAAAAACATAAAATTTTTCGAATACCAGGTTTCGCAGGTACTAAATGTATTTGCAAATAAATCTTAGTCTTAGTCCTTTCTGAAAGGTGACCCAGCCACGCTAGCTTAGGGACGTGCCCGTCAAGCACACAGGCTTGTGTATCCATTGTGCTATCCTCCATTTACTGGTTTTTCCTTTAAATTTCCTTATTAATGCCTTCGACAACCTTGCAAATGGTCGCCAGGCTGTACTCCCTTATGTCATCCATCTTTAGTAGAGGCCTTCCACCCTCATTTTGGTGTCTGCCAGAGCTGGGCATTCACAAAGAAGGTGTACCATGGTTTCGCTTTTCATTTCACACCATTTGCATTTACCGGAGGCTCGGAGCCCCATCTTCTTCCGATAGTAGCCTACATTCCAGTGTCCTGTTAACCAACTCTCGCCATCAACCTAAGTTTTTTTTTGCTTTGGTGCTTTAAGGAATATACCCATTCCTCTAGCGGGTTGATTCCTATAAAAGTCCTCATTTTGTCTACAACCTCTCTTCTTATTCCATTTTTTTATTAGCTCATTCCTGAGCTAAATCTTTTTTATCCGTTTTATCTTACAAAAAAGGCAGGGCAGCACTGCACTGCTTTCTACCTGCTAATTTGTCACTTTTTCATTCTCTATTATTCCGGAGCGCCCTGCCACCCAAAGTAAATTTACTCCGTTTTTCTCTGCCAGAGCCTTTAGAACACCTCTACACTTCAGCACTTCTGTTTGCACTTCTATTTGCAAACAAAAAAATTAATATAAATATGAATGAATACTACGATACCAATGAAGTGATCTGCAAAACCTGGCAGTCAAAACGTCGTATACGCTGTTTGAAAACTATACGGTGTCGGTGTGTGTAATTTATTATTTCAAGCGGAGTATCACAAAAATTCATAAAAAATAGTAGGTGATTATACACAAATAAAGGTATCGTGAGTTGTTTGATAATATCGAGTTAAAAACATTTAAATATTAAAAACTCCATGATTGTGTGAATATCTTTAGAATTATTAAATAATTGTAAATTAAACGAAAGTTGTACAGCATCATATAAAATATTTATTTATCTTATAAGGGACAATACAATCATCAAAAAATTTGTTTGCTACAAAAATATTATTTTTTAATTTTAGGTATTTATTACCAACCTCAATGCGAAGAATTCGAATTGGATCACGCAGTGCTAATAGTCGGATACGGAACGGACGCTAAGAACCAGGATTACTGGTTAGTGAAAAATAGTTGGGGCGAAACTTGGGGTGAATCGGGTTACTTCAAAATCGCCCGAAATCGACACAATCATTGTGGCATTGCCAGTGCCGCGATCTACCCGGTTGTCTGACACTTTCAGCTTTGTCGTGTTTCCTTTTCTCAAATAGCCAACAATGCATCTTTAGAAATATATAATCGATCGATCTTCGAGAACTGACATATCGCACCGCTGGAACCTACATGGTCACGATGATGAATGTTCATTGAATTTCTGTGAAGCTCATAACAATAATGTAATATATCACATATTACATTCTTAAGAGCTTGTGGATATATTTTATATTATATATTTACGAGTATAAACAAATTTCTTATACAAATTAATAGGAATTCAAAAATTCCTATATGTATACGAAGACATTCTCACATACTATCTTTCAATCATTTGTATAACAATTACTCGTTAAACACGTAAAATCCATTTTTTAAAAAGAATAGTTTTAGTATAATTAATTGTATAATATATACATTTCTGTTATGCTATAACAATATTGCCACTAAATAATAGATTCAAATAAGATTTAAATTAAATTATTATTGTAACTTACAATAATAACATAAAATTTTTTAATACTAAAATTCAGTGGCAAAATATTACAGTAACAAATATTACAGTAACAAATATTACAGTAACAAATATTTTTAAATGTATATATTATATCCCGCGGATGCACCACCGATTACATCAATCAATTTGCAGACAAGTAAATTAATATTTATTGATTCTACAAAGGAAGTATAACATGTTTTATTCCTTTAATTATCTTTATATTAATCTGTGTTTAGCTTAATTTAGAACATGTAAACTTGCTTTAGGTTCATTATATAAACATAAATCAAAAAATTAAAAGTAGAAAAACTTACTAATTTGAAAAAATTAATGAGATGGCTTCAAAATGATCACGGTAAAAAGTTTTATGTCTATATATCTCTTTGGAGAAATTACTTCACCTGCGGAAAGAGACGTTTATTTTACTCCCTTGGGGAATAAATAACTATTAACATATTAAGTATATCAATACGTTGAACGTTCTAGTTATATAAACATAGTTTTTTACATAAAATAATTATAAGTATTATTAAATTTAATATTTAATGTAATAACGATTTAATGTGGATACAACTGATCTACGCTATATTATTCTAAAATATTGTTTAATAGAGCAATCAGCATACTTGTTTCGTACAACTGTTGTCATTTATATTGTTATTACATATATACGGAGAAAAAATTTCTTTCTAAAAACTACCTAAATGGTTTGGGTAAATGTTGTACTGCCAATAAAAATTCTAAAACAAAACATGCTCGAAGCGTCCCTGTGCGGAAAAATTTTAATAATTAAGTATTATTTTCAATTTTTATGTAAAGTTCTGGATTAAAATTATAGAAACAAGCGAACGTCATCATTACACCCAGAATATTTAGGTAATTTTTGTTTAATTTTGCTCTCCGTGATATGTATACTTTAATATTATTAATTTTATAAATGTATATTAATAATAAGCTTTAATTTAAGAACAATAATTATTAATTATTAATTCCTCATTGGTTTGACTCTTAATTTACAGTTTATATATATTTTTGTCCATATACACATCTGCGAAAAATCATAAAAGTGTTACACCAATTTCAAATGAGGATAAATATTGTTTATATATACATACTCCCGCATTTTTCTTGCGTCTATTATATATAACGTTTATTTTTATATTATTATCTAATAATATAGGTATTGTATATTTATTAGAAATTTATTACAAATCGCTTTACATATATTTAATACTAAAGAAAGTAAGGAATACTGTATGTCGCGAAATTTGTATAAAGATTTGTTAAACGTGTCTTCCTTTCCTATAATGAGATAAGATAATTAATATATATGTATATACACACATTTAATATGAATACAACAAATAACATCTATCATTTTTATCACAATAAATTATAATCTTTTATTTCTAACCCATATACCTATTTGTTTTAATAAATGTTAAGAAAAATACATTTTTGAATGTGTCTTCTAAATTTAATAATTCAGTGTTCACCAAACAACTTGTATACATTCTTTCAACGAGTACAGTGTAATATAAGTATATATACAAGATGACTCACGTAATTGACTCGTATAATGATCATTCATATACGCCCCTTCTGATTAAAGATCGACTTACACTATAAATGAAATCATTTCATACTTTTAATTTTAATTATTTTTACATATGTTTATGCTATCTGGATTGTTTAGTCGTTAGTATACACTTAAAATAATATGCTCACGTATGTTGATTTAAAGTAGTCACCGCAAAACTTTACGCGAGAATCGAATAATTTTTATTTGAAGTTTGAGTAAGATTGTAGTAATTGTATATTTAGTGCATTTTTACATACGCATTATGAGTTCATGATTAAAAGTGACAAAATTTATAAGCGTGCGTAATCAGTTTTTAAGAATTCAATTGACCAAATTGTGATTGTGGTTATTATTATAAATATAGTTATTACGAATGCATTCGCAGCGAGAGCTGATAAGAGGTAGTATACACGTATCGCGATAAACTTTATAGGAAAAATAAATCTACGTACCGAAAGTATGGGTTTACATCCATAGAGATTTGAAAACAATTTTTCAAAAGAAGATAAAGAATATTCGAATGCATAAATACGTATAAGATTATGCAAAGATAATGTACGTTTTTTTATTAACACTGGTGCAAGTTTCATAAAAATTTAAACGTTTACAGTTTCATAAATATTTAATATTTAACAGTTTAAAATACATCGTAAAATGCTTGTAAAGAATTTAAGAAAATAAAAAATTTATGTATTATATATTTATTGTTAGAATATCAAATTCTATACTGTCCTATTTTGAATAACGCTCTCTTAATCCGAAAACGTATGGACGTGAAGGATATTTCATAAAATTCGTGTACTCGACATATGAAATTATTATTTTCTATCATTATCAAATATTATGAATATTAACTAAATAAAAGTAGTATAAAAATGTAGATAGCAATAAAATTTTTTTTTTATCGCAACATCAAAATCATATATAAAAGTAAGCTTAGATCAAAAAATTGCGAATATTGACGATTTGGTTTTATCGTAAAAGTAGCATGCGATTCCAAGCGAAAACGAGGTTACGACGATAGTTGCTTCTCTTTTCTCCGAGTGGTCACATGTAATGATATAGGCGCGAGTAGAAAAAGAAAACAGCTGGCCAACAGTCATATGACTGTGGTCGAAGCGTTGAGTCATTGTTGCCCCCACGATATACAGAGTTAAACACGTGCTATGATTTTTATTCTTCTAAAGTTAATACGTACAGATATTAATAATTTCGAGGGCTAATAAATTTTTTACTACACTTTTTTCCATTTTTAATTTTCATACAATAAAATTAAAATTTTTTCTTTATGTTTTTTTATAAATTTATTGTTAAACAAATCGTAAAATATTTTTATTCTTTACATAACTAAATACTTACTCTAATAATTATGCAGTGGTGGTATAATAAATTAAAAAATATTGTAAAATCATTTAGTTATGTGAAAGAAAAGCAGTTGTTTAAAATCAATTTATAAACCTGAACAATTTTTTTAATAATTACTCGTGCCATATTATTTTGAATGATGGTACATTAATTTCCTTCATTCGTATATTTGTATACATAATAGCAATAGAATACAACAAATTTTCTTGAAACTTAATGGAAAAAACTGATAATTATAATATAGAGGAAGTTATTCTTTTCAACGGAAAGTAAAAAATTACGATTAAACATTTATTTAAAATGTTAATGATGCAGTAATTCTAATTTTACTTATTTTTCCTAAATTTAACTAAGTTTACATTATTTTACATCCAAAAAAATTGCGTCCGTTTTATATTATCCTATACACTCTCATTCAGCCAATATATTTTAAATAATTAATATAATTCTTAGATCTACAAAATAGTTTCCTTTTATATAAATGCGCACATATATATACATGTAAATAATGCGATGCGACGCAATAACAAACCATCCAATTTTTTTGCAGACAAAAAACACGAGTTTTGTTTCCCTATATTCAAGCTCGCGCGATAAAACGAATACGTCTCTCGCACTTATTAGATATACGTTATCGATAAGACTGAGTTCATGTGATGAAGCAACAAAAGAATTATTTTGAATGTCTAGTAAGACAAGCGATTTCCTACATTCGACTATATTTATTGCAAATCGTCACTTTATACGCATGCAAACGTATAATATGTTATGTTTATTATATTTATATTCGTAAAATGTTGTTTACACGTCTACTCTCATAAAAGTATAAAATATAATTATTGTTATTACGAAGAATACTGTGATGAGTATTTTTTTTCATAAAAATTGAAATATTTCGTAGTATAATAAACATTTGTGTTAAACATTAACATCAAGCAGAAATACAGATTCGTTTAGTTTCTGCATATTTTTAGAAAGATCGAATAATAAGCCTAATTGTGACGTTTATAAATAAATGCGCGTTTTATTTTATTAGAAACACGTATAAAATTTGACTAAAATTTGATCTTAATTACTTTTTCATATTCAGTTTACAAATCCTATTACAACATTTATTACATCATATTATCATAGTTCAATATCCATCAGTTTTTCTTTCATTTAATTTAATATGAGGATTCGTTATACGATATTTTTTTATAAAGTATAAACGAACAATTAATTATAAAGAAAATGTCAATTGTTTTTATGATTTCAAAATTATATTGATGTCAATTATTATTATACTGATTATGTGGATGAAATTATATGATTTACATACTCATTTTAATATAATAAATGGTAAACATTAATAAAACATACAATTACTTACAAGCGAAAGAAAAACACAATAAAAAGTTGTTAGCTCTAAATTATTGTTTTGCTTAATGTCAAAAGTAAAAAGATAGCGGATAAACTAAACCAACGCAAATCCCTATGCTCTTGTTGACCAAAAGATACTTATCAACATTGTGCAATAAAACTATTATTCAAAATATTTATTGTAAGCTTTATATATAAAAACATTAATTTTGGTGATCCTATAAATAGAAGAATGTTATGCTTACACAAAATGTGCAAATTTTTTATTTGGGAAAACCCTTGCGATTCATTTATTGATCGCATTAATCACTGAAATTACAGAGCACATTAATATCGCACAAGCACATAACTATTGGATATCAATGAATTTTACGTGAACGTTTTTTTTTCGATTTTTTGCTGGGTACTTTCAAACCATTTGTACTTAAAAATTTCTTGGTCTTTATTTATTTATCGAACATTCTCAATGTCTTTTAATCGCAAATATTAAGTGATCGATCGATAAGACAACATTTTCTTAAAGTGTAATTTGAATTGAATATCTGAGTCGTATGAGCAGGGCGTTGAAAAAATTTTCAAATATATTTTGTAATATAATTAATATGAATTACCAAACCATTAAATCTAATATAATTATTATTTCTGTAATTGTAAGATTGTTGTATACAAATTTGTAAATTATTGCTTTTTGATACACGAAAATAATACGCAAATTCTTTTTTTCTTTGCGTTGAAATACATATTGAATTTATTAGAGAAGATTAATTATTTTCAGTACTGATATCTCCAGGAAATATTAATTAAAATGAAGAATGTCAGATACCTATAAAAACTATAGGATGTAATTAAATTATATTAAGTAATGCGTAAATTAAAAAAACTTACGCTTAAAATTAAAATCATTGCGAATATAAAACTAAATATAGATATTTTAAATTAATATAGATATTTTACGCATATATAAACTTTGTGTTAAGTTTAAATTCAAATTAAAAAATAATAGATATATATTTTACATCCTCCGATATTCATGATGTCACTAATGGTCTTATTTAATGTTCCTATAATAAAAACTGTTTACTTCGTCAACGTAGTTTTATGAAACGTACGTTTACGTAAATGAACAAAATGTTTTATTGATTTTAAAATAATGTACAAGAACATTATAATAATGTTTTTTTTAATAATAAATTTTGTACCTAATTGTTCATTTATTTCAAAAAAATTTTTTTTTAACAAAAATTCCTTCTAATTTAAAGATATTGAAAATGTATTTTATAATCAAATATTTATTAGGTAGGTAACATCATTATAGTTACTTAAAAATTTTTCAAAAAAATCTCTTCTTTCGGACGGGTCAACCTATAATATAGGTATATAAGTAAGTAAGAGAAAGATCGAAAGAGACGCGTTGCTCCGTTGCTCGGTTGCTCTGCCGAGGTCACGTGATCGAAGTAAACACATAAAGCTAACGCATCGTCTCTCTTCTGCAGCAGTATCCGAGAGCGATTCGTAGCGTTCAGTTGTGTGATATAGGTTTTTATTCGAACCACTTTATTTATAAAGGTAAGTTCAATTTAACACTCCAATTACGATTGACAATAGGAATAAATTCTAACGAAGTAAAGATTACAAATGTGCATCCGTTACTATTAAACTCTACTTATTCATTGGACATTACGTGATGTTATACTTATATATTTTTACTAAAGTGGAAAAACGCGAATGACGCAATTACGATTCTATTCGATATACATATGACAATAATGTATACGAGTTGTCAAACGTTATTAAAGTACTTATACATTTATAAACGATCAAAAATTTTGTATTTCACGAAGGAAAGTTTTGGTGACCTCTTTTGTTTACTGGGATACGCTTACGTCGCATTTAACGTACCTACGCGTTTCTGTCAATGTCGGTTTTCAGTATACGGACGCTAAGCCTTGGATATAGGTACTTATATTATACAAAGAAAATATATTCTACGTCGAGAATTGAGACGCATTTCGAAAGTATGTAGAAACTTAGCTTTTTTATCTTGCATATAGGAGTGTGTTACGTTTTCTCTTGTGTAACATGTTTGTTAAGATGTAGAGCAGTCATCTAAATAATCTATAGCGTTTTTGTTTCATTTTTTTTGCTGATCCAATTTTATTTTCCGTGTTAATACTTATATTTTGTCTATTTTTGTTCATTTTAATAGATATGTACAAAAGATTGTAAGAAAATGTAACATATAAATATTGACAATATTTATATTTATTTAAATAAATAAATTTAATAAGATTAACTAATTAGTAAACAGCTCAAGTGCATCGCAATAAATAATTTTCCCATATAATAGCTTAGAATTTACTTATACACTTTATCTACATACTTAAAAAATATAGTTGTTTTATCTAATCATTATTCTAAGTACATACATACAAATCAAAGTTAATTTTATATTTGATTTTTTAATGCGTGCTATAATATTTATTTTTTTATTGATTACTGATAATTGAGATTGTTTTGTTTAATAATTTTTAATGTCAACATTTATTAACATTTTTTGTTATTATTAATTATTTATATCATTGAAAATATTTTATAGAATATAATATTACAGTAAAATATTTTTTTTAATCTTTTTCAAGAAAATGGCAATACAATATCTCTTACTCACGTGCAGCCATTTTTAATCACTATGAGTAATCCTTGTATTGTAATTAACAGGTGTTTATCAGGATTTCCTGAACTTAAGAGTTTTTATTTTCCTTTTAATACATTCAAAGAATAGATGGTAACAATTATATTTCTCTTTTCAGTTAAATTATTTAATCATGAAGTCGTTGGTGATATTACTAGTGGCTATAGTCGCTGTTAGTCAGGCTGTGTCGTTTATAGATCTTGTAATGGAAGAATGGAAAAATTTCAAGGTATGTGTTACTAAAATTACAAATCAATTTTTAAAAATAATTTTACATTCTGTATTTTGGACTAAAAAGTATATTTGTGTTGATATTATATATATGTTCTAATGAAAAATAAAGATGGTTCTGAAAATGAATTGACATGTTGTGTGACTTTTAAGACCAATTTAGTGCAGTGCAATTTATTTATGTTCTTTAATTAATAAACCAAAGTTATTTACAAAGGTATACAGAGGCATATGCAAATGCCTGTACATACACACAGTGACAATAACAATATAACTTAAAACTATTTAAATCTTATAAATAAATTGTAATTAGTTTAGCAGCCATTCATACATATTTTCAATGTAATAATAAACTAAATATTTATTGAACATTATTTATACTCCAAACTTTTAATTTGTTCTTAATACTGTCTTTGTTTTTACTTAGATTTTTAAGCTCTGGAGGTAGTTGATTAAATAATTTTATCCTTATACGATATAACTTACTCTTATTACTAACAACTTTTCTTGTCACAGGGAAAAGTATGCTTTTATTTCTAGTTTTAATTTCAGATAGCAAACATTTATTATTTAATTTACTATAATAATACAATGAGTTCATACAGAAGGCTTGATAAACATTTAATGGATATTATTCCTTTACAAAATTATTTTTGTTAATGCTCTTTAGTAATCTACATTGTATCCTTTCTTTTTTATAGGTACAACATAAAAAAGGATACACTAGTGATATCGAAGAAAAGTTCAGGATGAAGATTTTCATGGAAAACAAACATAAGATAGCTAAGCACAATGTCAAATATGAAATGGGATTGGTTCCATTTAAATTACATATCAACAAATATGCTGATATGGTAAGTATTATTTTGATTTTGTTAATTACTGTTTCATTAAATTTGATTAAAACTAAACCATTGCAATCATTATTTGTGAATTTCAGCTTCATCATGAATTTGTAAATACTCTTAATGGATTCAACAAAACAAAACCAGGACTTCTGCAAAGTTATCGTAAACCAGTTGGAGCTAAGTTTGTTGAACCTGCCCATATTGAATTACCAAAGTCTGTTGACTGGAGGGAAGAGGGTGCAGTCACCCCGGTAAAGGATCAAGGACATTGTGGCTCTTGTTGGTCTTTCTCGACAGTCAGTATAAAATAATTAATGTTTACTTTAATATTTACATAATATTTATTACATTATAATAATTAATTTTTTTTTGTTTAGACGGGTGCACTAGAAGGCCAACATTTTAGGCAAACAGGTAAACTTATTTCTTTGAGTGAACAAAATTTGATTGATTGTTCTGGCAAGTATGGTAACAACGGATGCAATGGTGGTCTTATGGACAATGCTTTCAAATACATCAAGGAGAATGGCGGTCTCGATACCGAAGCAACATACCCCTATGAGGCACAAAACGATGATTGTCGTTATGACCCTACCAATTCAGGAGCTGAAGATGTCGGTTTTGTTGACATTGAAGAGGCCAATGAACGTCAACTTAAATCGGCTGTAGCAACGATTGGTCCAGTTTCTGTTGCTATTGATGCATCTCATCAAACTTTCCAATTTTATTCTGAAGGTAAATTTTGACTATTATACAAAATAAGTATTTTATTTATTAAACTAGTGGCTTAATAATGTATACATTTGTTATACTTCATAATTTTTTATATTCATAGGAACGAATTACGTAACATTTAAAAAATAATTTTATTTAAACAATTTTGGGATTATTATATATATTACTACGTAATTTATTGAAATATTGAATTACAAAAGCTATACTTATAATTACAAAGTAAAGTTGAGAGTGAATTTTATATTTACATGAAATTACAATTACGATGTTATTCAATTAAAATAATTTTAATTACAGGAGTCTATTATGAACCTGAGTGCTCGTCGACAGAACTTGACCATGGTGTTCTTGTTGTTGGTTACGGTACCGATGAAACCGGACAAGATTACTGGCTCGTTAAGAACAGTTGGGGTGATACGTGGGGTGACAAAGGTTACATTAAAATGGCTCGTAACAAGAAAAATCACTGTGGTATCGCCTCCTCTGCCAGTTACCCTCTTGTCTAATTTTAAAAATATAAGGATGATGCGCGCCTAAACGAACGAAAAAAAAAAAACAATCGCCTAAAGTTGGCATTATGTACATACATATATTTGTATAGGTAGTTAAATCCAAAGTTCTTTGAACAAAGAGAAATGAATTAACTATTAATATTCATTTTATAAGTCCATGTAGGATAACTTTATTTTTTTTATTTAAAAGAAAAATAATTTAAGCATTTAATTCTGATTTTTTATACTGATTTTACATATGATATTATTAGGAATGAAATAGCGTAAACATTGCTTGCGTTTCCTTTCCATTGCCATGTTACGCGAACTTTGAGATTTCGTCTCTCTCCTCTATTTTAATAAATAAAACGCTCAAAGTGTTCCTGTTGTTTGTCAACGTATTTGTACAATGTGAAATAAAAAAGTTTTAAATTTTTAATCTTGGCTATTTATTTAAATGTTTTCTATACATTAATTTAATAAATTATATTTACATTATAATATAATAACATCTTATATATTTCTATAAGAATAAATTAATATTGGCAATTTGTAACATAAAATCAACGTACTTTGCGTAGAAAGTTATTTATAAAATATAAAAAATATGAAAATAATACTATTAGTTGTTTTACGAGCTTATTAATTTAACTTAAATTAGCAAGTGAAAACAAAGTTAAAAAGTATAAAATAATTTTCAATAAGTAAAATTAATTTTACATTCTTAAAGTTACGTTAATTTTATTACCATATTATTTTTATTTAGATTTATCAAGTCCGTATGGAGTTATTTAAAGAGATATTCGAGTTTATTAAATTATTATATTACAGTTATTAAAATACTGCAGTACAGATTTCTAATGTTGGATTATTTAAAATTATTTTTGCATGTACCGGAAGATCAAGGGGCGCGTTAGCGATCTCGACGCAAGTATGGAATACACGGCTAACCTTATATTCACCTCATAGATTATACTTCGGTTAAGAATTTTCACAAATTTATTGTGTTCTCAGTAGCATTGTCAAATAACGCTACCGTTAATTTTAATAGACAAAGCTGACATCCAACAGTGTTTTGTAAGACAATTTATCATTTTTATAATCTTTTTAACTAATGACTATTAGAAAAATGGTATCGATAAAATTGTTTTGCTTCTATTTTGCCAAGTCTTCATAATGTGTTAATAATTTGAGCTGAATATAAGGCTAGCCGCGCATCCCATACTTGCGTCGAGAACGCGAGCGCGCCCCTTAATTTTTAGTAATCCTCTTTCTCTGCAAAAGGCAAGGCAAGACAGTCTGTTTGCTTTCCTCTTGATCGAGAAAAGCCAGAGAAAACAATTTGCTAACAGGTAGATTATCTTGAGTTGTTCTATATTGCAGACTGGAGAACCTTTTCCTATTTAATATTGTTTAACAAATTTTGCTTTATTATCAACTATAAGAGTCTAATACTATAGCCTCCTACAAAAGTTAATTGTATTACTTGAAACAGTTCTTAACAGTTAAACTTTCATTCATTTTTATTTTGCAAAAATCTTAATAGTTAAAAGACGTAAGTCTCAATATCGAAAAAATATTATTTTATCGTATATATAAGTCAATATTAATTTCTAACAATAAATGCACGGTTTATTTATCCCAAATGTTTCTTGTTCCCCAGGACTCATTTTATCTTAAATATATAGGTAACATAATTCTTTTATCTGGTAATTTTAAACGTTAGTACCTTATTCGTTTATTCAGCTTTGACTTCAAGAGATAGGATATCTACATTTCAGAGTGATATGTCAATGTGCTGATGCCCTCCCATACAATCTCTCTACGTACAAGTGTACATGAAAGTGATTCAATAAATGATTATTGTTTATAAATGAAATTCGACAAATCTATATCTCTATATGTGGATTGAAATTTTATTTTAATTTCTTTTCAAATTCTTATTACTTTACTATTTGTACTATCAATAAAACTTATATAAATATAAATATTTATATTTCATATTATTTACTAATATTGCTAATGAAAGATTTAAGCAACCGTAGAAAGTAATTTTTAAACATTTTTTAAATTTTTCTAATATTTGCACACTATAAGCTAAAACAATACAGTCGCCTCCAAATAAAAGCATTATAACTCAGAATCTTAATCTCTGGTAATAATAATATTTGGTATACAAAATTTTAAAAGTGCTAAATTCTTGATTATTATTTTCTTATATATATGAATTCTAGATTAACGCGTTCTCCAAGTGCGAATTGTGATTTAACGTAGGTAAGTTTTTAACAAATTAAAATAGCTTATAAACTTAAAACACTTGCAAATCATTATAGTGACATAGTATAAGGTTGATCGTTTTGTTGTTTAAACTATTTTTAAGAATATATCACACATTATTATTACATTCATTTTAAACATAAATTTCGATTAAATTTACACATAATATAATGAAAATACGACATATTTTCTGGAATTAAATTTTCATATATTTGTTCATAGTTAACGGAATGTCGCACCCAAGTTACAGGGTTCTACACCTTTCAAAATAAGAATTACGTAATATGGAAATATTCAATTAAAAATCTGAAAAAAATCATATGGATAGTTTAACAAAAAAGGGAGGGTATGACGTTTTAATTATTTAAGAAAAAATAAATTTGTAAATTATTAGTGAAAAAAGGCATAAATTTTCAACCGAAATTTCATAATTAAAATATTAATTCAAAAATCTGAAAAAATTTGAGTTTATTGTTGAAAACATGCCAGAGGGCCTGATAGGCAGGATTTTCAAAAAAATTCATTCTTTTGTTTATAAAAAATGATTAAAAATGACCATTTTCTGAGTCCGACATCCTTTTAAATAAAAGTTTGATTTTATGACTCCTTAAAAATTAAGGGTCATCACATTGCTAATTGGAAATATTTCATTCGCCAAAAATAAAAAGGTCTTTCAACGAATCGATGTAACTCCAGACATGTATGGTACATACATGGGTTTCATGTGACCTGCGAAAAAACTCGTAATGTTTTTAAACTCTACCCCACCACCACGTACCGCTGATGGTTCTATATATCAGTTATACATACCCTTAGACTTCGTGGTTACTGCTCTCTCCGATCTCTCATTCACCATCCAGTTTTCAGTCTACGCACAGTAACAATATATATATAAAAAAATGAACGAAAAGGTTTTTTTCTTGTCTTTAGTAATTATTACAACGGTTAAATGTATGTCATATTCAAGTACATATTATACGGAATGGGAAGCTTTTAAGGTATATAAAAAATGTCAATTAAATTTAAATTAAGTACATAAAAATATTTCTTTTGATAAACTGTTTAGATGAAATACGACAAAACATACAGCACACCAGAAGAAGATAGAACGAGATTGGCTATTTATATGTATAATCGAGAATTAATTGCTCGACACAATAGAAATTATGAATATGGTTTGGAAACGTTTACAATGGCAATTAATCAATTTGGTGATCTGGCAAGTACATCCATATTTCATAAATAATTTTAATTATATCTATAGCTTCTGAATTATTATCAAATTTTATGTAAAATATAGTAACCAAGATTAATTGTTACAGTAATCACATTCATTATGTATGTTAACATAAAATATAAATTTTATTACAAATACGATTGCACTAAATATTTATACCGAAATGTATCATATTAAAAGTTTGAAAATAGATTCAAGAAGAAAAATAGTATTAACTATGTGATTTTGGTGTATTAAATATGTATAAAAGAAACTATGTATAAATTTAAAATTATGTTTTAAATTTTACTATTTTATTTTAAATGTAAAATTCTAATTTTAACCACAAGGTTTAATAGTTTTTTTTGCCTACAATTTTTAGACGAATCACGAGTTTATTTTCACTAAGAATGGGTTCAACCGTACATCTCATACCAGGAAAACGCGTACTTCATCGTTACACTTCAAGAATGGTTTAGAGTATTTGAAACCTGAGTTCTTATGTCTACCATCGGAGTTCGACTGGAGAACAAAAGGAGCTGTTACACCAGTTAAAAATCAGCTCGACTGCGGTTCGTGTTGGGCATTTTCAACAGTAAGAATTTCTTGTTAAGAAAATACAAAATAATATATTCTTTTTTTTTTAATTTTCTATGTTTATATTTTATATGTATTTGTAAAATTAATTAATTACATGCTAATTGATGTAAAACGGAACATTTAATATTTTTTAATATACGCGATTTGCACATCAGACAGGAGCACTCGAGGGTCAACAATTTCGTAAAACTGGGAAATTAATTTCGCTAAGCGAACAAAATTTAGTCGATTGTTCTGGAGCTTACGGAAATGATGGATGTTCTGGTGGTCTTATGGATAATGCTTTTATTTATATCGAACGGAATGATGGTTTGGACACTGAAAAGTCATACCCATACGAGGGTAAAGATAATAATTGCAGATATAAAATTCAGAACAAAGGTGCTACTGATGCTGGCTTTGTTAAAATTCCTCAAGGTGATGAATCGCAACTTTTAGCGGCTGTTGCTTCGGTCGGACCTATTTCTGTAGCTATCGATGCAAGTAACATCGCTTTCCAATTTTACAGTGAAGGTACGTATATTTATTGTGTCACAGTATCAATATAGACATCAATGCTATTAAATTAAGTTTTTATCCAATAAGACCTTATAAACTATAATTTTTAAATATTCATTTTCAAATGGCTACATCGATGATCAAAACAATAGGTTTCTATAGATATATTAATTAAAATTAAAATTATAAATCGGAGATTAAAATTAATTTCAGGTGTCTACTACAAGAAATCATGTTCATCTACATTTCTCGACCACGCTGTTTTAGTGGTCGGTTACGGTGTGGACCATCAAACAAAACAATCTTACTGGCTTGTGAAAAACAGCTGGGGTACTGATTGGGGTGAGAAAGGCTACATTCGGATGTCCCGAAATAAAAATAATAATTGTGGAATTGCTACTTCTGCATCATATCCAATTGTTAAATAATATCAAATTTTAAGAAGATACAATTTAATATTTAAATGATTTATACTCGTAAATTTTATAATTTTATACAATTTTTTATACTTCTATCTATAATCCATTTTTATAATCGTTTAAGTACTTATTAATTTCTTATTAATTAATAGTTATATACAAATTTATGATTATAAAATCTTTTGTTTTTCATATTATTCTTCAATTTTAGGGATTTCTTCATTAAATAATTTTTGAACAAATTTCTAATTTTATTATAAGATTTATCATATTATATATATTTATCACTGTAAAACATATATATAAATACACTTCATCTTGTGCGATATATTTTGTAATTAACAATATAAATTTTGTATTCTTTTTGACGATCAAATAAAATACTGCAATAAAAATATGTATGATTCAATGCATTTCGTTTATTATTTAAACAAATTTAACTCTTAAGGATATAAAATTCATATTTCGCGCGCTCAATACTTCTTCATGCGCAGTAATAGAAATTGTGTTTCTAAAGGGAGGGGTAGAAAAAAAATGAAATGGCGACTAGTTGATGATCGCATGGCCATTATGTAAAAAAGATCGATTCTGACGTTTTGTTGTTTTTCCCTCCAAGGCGGCAAAAACTCGTGTATTTATTTTGGTGAACCATAAGCATCGGAATCACCAAAATTTTACAATAAATAATTTGTATAATTAGAGGATAATAGACTGATAGTTAATCTGAAAATGACGACTGCCTTTTATTTGGAACATTACCTAGACAGTAAGTAGCGTTTCAAAAAATGTAAACAATGCAACTGTTACTTCATCTTTTAACCGATTTTTATACTGTTAAAACATAATAAACATCATTTAATTCATGTAATTATGTCCTCAATTTTTTTTTCTTATTTTTTAATTATCTACGTATTACAAAGTATATAACGTCACTTAACCCAATATGAAAGGAGAATGTCCTTATCTTATGCATGTAATTAGGAAGCAGCTTGTACCTTAATGTTTTTACTTAATATAATCTATTTATTATACAGTATTAATGTTATTTGTTATAAGTTTTAATAGAGAATTTTATATTTAATACAAAATAATAAGATTTTTGATTTTTTCAAAATTTTGAAATAAACTTTATTTCATTAAAATTTATAGTTTACATATATTTACATTTAATTCACTTAGTTTTATTATTTCATCTTAATTATTTTATAATTGAAGGTTTGGAGCATCTTCCTACAGAATTACGTAGGAATTTTAATTTGATGAGAGATCTTGATGCGAGAGCACAAGTTTTAATGAAAGATATTGATAAGTTAGCTGATGATTACCTTAAAAATATGAAAAAGGAATCGACAGACAAAAAAAATGAACAGTTAAATCGGATACAAAATTTATTCAATAAAGCAAAAGAGTATGGTGATGATAAAGTACAATTAGCCATACAAACTTATGAACTTGTTGATAAACATATAAGAAGATTAGACTCAGATTTAATGAGGTTTGAGGCAGAAATTCAAGACAAAGCATTAAGTAGTAATAGAGCACAAGAAGAAAGTGGAGCAACCAAAAAGGGTAGGAAAAAACTTAAGGAAAAAGAAAAACGTAAGAAAGGTAAACTAATTACTGATTAATAATTATTAATTTTTATATAGGTCAAATACTAAAAATCTATTTAATCTTTTAAAATTTTAGGAACTGCAAGTAGTGAGGATGAAGCTAAAGGTGCACGAAAAAAACAGAAAAAAGGTGGATCTATTGCTTCTGCAGCAGTGGCAGGTACAACTAGTGGTGGATCGCAGGGAGATTCAAATACGCTTAGCCATCCAGCTGATGTTCTAGATATGCCTGTTGATCCTAATGAACCAACTTATTGTGTGTGCAATCAAGTTTCATATGGAGAAATGATTGGTTGTGATAATCCAGATGTAAGATATATACTTTTATTATCAAATATTTTATTCATATTGAAATTATTTTTACAATATAATCAAATTATTTTTTTAGTGTGGTATTGAATGGTTCCATTTTGCATGTGTTGGACTTACAACTAAGCCAAAAGGAAAATGGTTCTGTCCAAAGTGTACTCAGGATCGGAAAAAAAAATAATATGTCAAATCTTTGTAACAAAGATTTGGACCGTCCTATAACTTTTAAACTTCATAATGTTCTCCATGATTATTAACATTCTACATTTGTTGACCAAAAGAAAAAGTATTGCTGTAAATTATTAGACAAGTTTTAAAGTGGTATGATACAGTGATTAGTTTTATTAAGGTGAGAGTGTGGAGATTAATCATTCTTGCCTTATTCATAATGATCTCTTATGAGAAAAGACATTTTATAATTTTTATTTGTATTATTAAAAGACATCTTTTGTTGCCTTTTACATATATTTTATAAGCCATTTGAAGATGTCAGTGGCAACTATATGTAAGCCTAATCAGAAATGATAATTACATACCGTAATTGTCATCTAGATTATTGAATGTTTTATACTTTATGGTCTTGTAAAGTTAATTTATATATATTTGTACAGTGAAGTTGTGATAATGCATTGATATAGGATATAAAGTAAACTTTGTACATTTTAAGAGATTTATATAATTTCTCTCGTTACAAATCAAACATTATTCAATTCACTTATATAAATGACAAGACTCTTACTGTTGAAATAGATAAGTAATTCGATCAACTGTAGTTATTAATATATTATATTGTAATTAATAAATATATTTGATTTTACAAAAAGGCAATGTTTAATACGTACAACCCTATCTTACCTATCCTAAAAATTGATTAGTATGTACAAGTAAAAATGACATATTTACAAAATTCTTACTAAGCTGTACAAGTCTTTGCTCAAAACTTAATTAAAAATTACATTTTTACTATAATTGTATACATTAGCAATAGTACTAGAAATAGATATTCTTATTAACAATATCATTAAGTAACAAGTTTTAAAGTATTAGTTTTGTTACTTTCAACTATATACAAAATATTCTAAATACTTCACAATAGTTGGACAATTTAAAAGTCTTAAATTCTTGATATAAATAATATAAATTCTCAATTACTGAAAATTTTCGGAGTATTATGTATCAAAAACAATGTTTATATAATTCCAAATTGTCTACTGCAACACTGACTAGGTGGAACGCTCCAATTGTATTCATATCCTAAATAATTACTTTCTTCTTGTGCACATAAATTTCCAGTTCTTGTATAAAACTCGTACATCTTCTTCATATCTTGAACACTTTGTTTATGAGTAATCAAATAACGATTAGAACAACCCCGAGATCTATATTCTGTATCAAAACGAACATCGTGTTTTCTTTCAATATTTGCTATAGGAGATAGCCATAATCCGACTGAAATATCTTCTGAATTGTACAACCTGAAAAATTTTGTATTTGTTTTTAACTATTATAATTGAAAACAGAATATTTTTACTTGGGATATTTAGAAACAAATATGTACACTTACTTCAATATTTCGACATTTTCAGCAACAAATTTTACAAGATTGTAAGATAGTATATATCCACCACCCAGTGCGTAAGGCAAGTAATAATCACATAAAAACCAATCTGCTTCTTTCCAAGGCCCACTTTTTTTTACCCTTGCTCTACCATTAAAATAACCCCAATAAAGTTCTTGTTTTGTTCCTTTATTCTGCCACCTAATTAAATCCTTTAAAATTTGATCAATCAGTGCAAAACTGTCATCATCACATTTTAACAAAAAGTCAAATTCATAATTTTCATATAAATGCAGAAATGACTGCAAAATCTTTTTAGTTACAGTTCCATAAGAATCGGGGAGTTTAGGCAAAATTAACAAATCATTGTGCTTTTGATTCTCTGAATATAAAATTTCCTTTTGATAATCTCTCACATTCATTAGACCAACAGAAAAAAAACTCTTTACTTCACTTGGTTTTTGAGATAACCACGTTTTTCGAATTGCATCTCGTCGTTCAGAATTATCCGGTGCACTAAGAACCAAGACAATCATACGTAATTTTTCTTTATTTACTATTTTTGTATCTTTTAAACACTGGGAACTAGATAAATAATGTACTACCAAAATTGTAGAGATAAATATAGCAACAAAAGGTAACAAACTAAATTTTATTTTCGGCATCGCTTGAAACTACTGATTTGCTTATGTTTTCTTTCAGTTGTCTAAAGAATTCATTAAAATTTATGAGAATATCAATGAATCGTTCAACTATTTACCGGCTAGTGTTGACGATGTTTCTTCATTGCGGATATTATTTTTACACAAGTGCGCAAAATCAGCTGTTAAGTCGTATATATATATATATGTATGTTATATATACATATATATAACAAAATCAGCTGTTATGATCCATTGGCGTAGGATTTTAATAAGTAATTTATTTAAATTTTAAAATTACACAAAAATGAAAAAGAACATAATTTATTAAAGACAACAATATATTTTTATTATTATTGTACCATAAAATAATACATTAAATGTGTAAATAAATCTATAATAAATCATTGTACTTATACATAAACAAACATTTGTTATAAAATAAAAGTGTTATCATTTGTCACAAATATTATATTACATTTATTTCTTCTCAATTACATGTTTTACAAAAATTTAAATAAATCATACCATTTGAGGCTTTCTTTGCACACTTATGCACTAAGTAGACCATAGGTTTCTTCTTCTTTATCACAAAATTTAAGTGCCAACTGGAATCCTTACTTGGACCAATTGAATTGTTCCCACCATAATGACACTGGGGCTTGTTTATACGTTGTTTGATTAGAAAAAATAAATAATACATAGGATAGTATACATCAAGTGACATTTAGATTCAAATGCTTGAAGAATTAGTATATGCCACCATCAATAAGCTTAAGTACTCTTATTTTTTAAAAAGGCTTATTATGGTAAAGTTGGCTTTCATAAGAAGGCACGATAAATAATATGATTGAATGTATGTACAGATGAAATATATTATTTAACAGCAAATCCTTATGCATGATGGAAACGACGTCGAACTTTCTTTTGAGTTTCTAATACTTTCTGTCAGCTGTGTAAGTCTTCTTCTATATGAATCTTTAAAGAAGAATGTTTCATTAATATCATACAAATATCATACAAATTTAATGAAATTCTAAATTTTATTTCAACTTACTTCAGATAAAATTGCCCAATTTTCGCTATCACTGTGTACAGTTAAACGAAGCACAGAAATTTTTCCCAGTTTTTTATCCACAGTTCCTCGAGCAATGCCAAGAGAATCAAATTTACCTAAATCGGAAAATTAAATTAATGTTAACTAATATTACAGTAGTAAATTTGAAAAAATTACTAAATTAATATTTACCTATAATAATGTATCCATCCTCTGTAACATTATCATGATTCCTATTAACAGAATTAATTGATTGTGGTAAAACTTCAACAGTAGTGTTATAAAATTTATCAGATGGATGCTCAGCATTTCCACTTCTAAATAAATATCTATTAGACAATAAATTTATTAACGAATTGATCAATACTAAGTCTCAGCATATAACTGTAAATAGAAACTTTTGTTTGTTTACCTCTTTATAAAAATAGGATGAACAAATTTAAATCTAAGATGATCTCCTGATTGTGGCACAAGGCCCCAAAAAAATGAATCCCCCTTATAAGCTCTATTTAATGTAAACTGCTTATATGGTGTGATTTGAGATTCAACGATAGCATCTGGATTCTGATGGCCATAATATAATGTTATTTTACCAAACTGTTTATCCTAGAAATGATAATAATATGTTACATTGTATACAAGTAAAGTAAAATCATTTTGATCACTATACCTTTAATTTCTGTACTTTCCCTTTCAAAGAAGAATGTGTACCAACATGTTGAAATAAGGAAGGTTTATAATGTAACCACAATTCAGCTTTAGCCATTTTGCAGCGTTTCTATGCATAAAATAATTTTAATTAGAATTCTTATCAACAAAATTTAAGTGAACTAAACTAAAGTTTTACTTACATTATCCATGTCAAGACTACAAACTTTCGTGGATATTAAATGGTCTAAAAGCCAATCTACTGGTTTGTCATTGTAAAACATTAAAAAGAACTGAACTAACCATGGTAAATCTACACACTTAAATAACTTTCCTATAAAATATATTACAGTCAATATTTGTACACAAATAAAGAAGGCAACTTCAGAGTTAAAATTATTTATACCTATAAAACCTAGTTGACAAAAATCAAGAACAACCCAATTTTCCTTCATGCTCACTTTCTGCAAAGCAAAAGATTTCATTGTTGTAATAAAATTCTTCTTTGCCAATATATCATCTTCTAACTGTATGTAAAATGTTCCCTTTGACTGAGCATATGACATAAGAAAAGCAAAATCCAAATTTTGTTTTGATCTCCACACTACTCGTTGATGATTATCACCCAAGGTATCTCGTAGTTTTGCAAAATCTGGATAGTAGGAAGGATGAGGTGATATTACTTCAATTACACCAGATTCAAATTCAATTGGAAATCTGCAAATTTCAATATAAACTTATTCATTGAATCGTTTATAAATTTTGTTTTAAATAGATAATAAATAATAATGTTTACACAATTATTTGGTGCATTTACTTTTCTACATTACAATTCTCATATTAGTATGTTATAAATATTTCAGTATATTATATATATATCAAATATTTCAATGTAATTTAGAGATAAAAATAAAACTATTTTGATAAAACATTTGAACATATTTTTATCCTAACTAATGTGAGTCATATTGCTGACTCAAGCTAGCACATATGTACAAATTTTTTTTTGCAAAAATAGTTGTATTCATTTTGTATAAAATGTACTACTATTCCAAGTATTTTGTTATCATAAATTATTTATTACTTACTGTACTTCTATTTGTTTTGCTACATAGGTTACATACTCAATATCAGTCTGAAAAATAAATGTATAAATTATTAGTTACTATAAACTATTTTGTTATATAAATATAATAACACTTCAGTAAATATTGTTTAATTAAAATTTTATTAACATATATATGTATATATATTAGTAAATGTAAACACAATTGTTACATCAATATAAACAATAGAAAAACATGTAAGTAAAAAAATTTACCTCTGCTACAAAAACAATAATAAGAGTGTCAGCAGTCTCTAAAGGATTCATCTTATCCAAAAGATTCTTTAATGTAGCCATTAAGTAACTTTGCACTTCCCTTTTAACAGTAGGAATACCTAAAACCATGCTCACACCTGTTCTTCCTTTACTATGGATGAAAGCTGGACGCAAACTGTTTGGATCGTTGAGCAAATGAGGCAGATAATTGTATACTGATGGTAATTTAATACTTGTGACATTGTAGCTAGAATTGTTGATAAAAATTTGTACATCGGGTAACAAATGTGCACCCTCTGTCATTTGCACCAACTGATAAGTAAGAAGTTGTATCTCCTCTTGACTGGTTATATACTTTGAATGTAAATGCTCCAGCTTCACTTGTAGTTCGGCTATACTGTTTTGTAGCAGAGTCTCCTCGTGCATGTCTGGTGTGGATGCAAAGTTTAATATAACGCATGGTACTAGTATAATAGACAGCACAACAAGCCAACGTCTTCGGGAAGGAGTGAGACTTATAATGTGGGTCATCATTTTTCCTACATAATCCTACATGATGCTGATTTTTTAAAGGTACCAGCATTCTGTAACCTTCCAACTAACCACCATCCACTTAGGTACCTGAAAGAAAAGAAACCAAATACAAAATTTAAATCAATGCTAGATCCACAACAGCAATGTCAAAACTTAATAAATCAAATGATAACAAAGACACAAAGATTTATCATAAAACACAACATTACATAATTTTAATAAACGCTCAGTAATTCCGAAACCACAAGTGAAACAAATGACACTGTATAAATTTAATTAACATGGAATGTTATCTTCTTAACAACTTACAAGGACGCCAAAATATTATACTTAGATACCATGTTAATGTCAGCAAAACGATCTTGTAGCATTGTTTAGGATAAATTTGACAATCCTAATCCAGGTGTCACCGTCCTTTTTTCTACTTGTCAAATAATCTGCGTCCCCCGCAGGATCGAGGTGTGCGCGAGGCCATCGCGCGAAACACTGACTTTTTCTCTCGCGCGCGCACGGGTGTGAGTAAGTATAGTATAGTGTAGTGCTTGTACTGTGTTCATCAACGTAGGTATGTAAATAATACATGTGCGCATCAAGTCGGGTAACGTATTTTTTTTACCTTTTATATACAGAGGATGAATGATGCAGATAATACAAGTCAATCTATTAACTTAAATTTTTGTCGTTCACGCAAGTGTGTGCCATGATAATTTTTCAACATTAATATTTGTTAGGTGAACCTTTTTTTGCGTGGACAATATAATGACAGATTTTCTCAAACGTCATTAGAATATAAAAAATGCAATAAGTAGCTGTTATGATGATGAAAATTAATGGAAATAGAATAATAGGTAGTCATTTTCTGTTTTGAGGAAAACTAAATGTAATGGAAAACAGGTTTTTATGTTATTTACACATTTACCTTATCAATAATATACATATATATATACATTATATATGTTCAAACTATATAATTATACTGTGTTATTTAAAATAATAATATATGATTTAGATTATTATTTTATAGTTTAAACCTTGAGTAAATATTTATTCACATTATTTAAATTGTTATTATAAAATGTATTTGTAAATTTAATTTACAATTATAAATAATTCGTTTATAAAAAATATTTTAAACTTATCAGTTACACAAGATGTGCAACTGTTTATAACTAAATATAATTTGTCATTTATTGTTTTTAAATTAACTATTATTTAGGAAACGAAGAAATATTTTTAGAGTATCAAAATTGTTTAATAATTTTAATTGATTACAAATATGATGTCTTTTTGCTTTCCTCGTAATTTAAGTGATAAAGAATTCAATGATAAAATAAAGAAGTTGAATAATTGTCATTTAGAAGGATATTCAAAAGAGTTAAGTAAATATGATAAAGATTTACAATTAATAACAGACATTTTATTTAAAAGTTCTCAATCACAACTTGAATCTCAAAGTTATTTTAATTTAATACCTTGTGCAATAAGAATTTTAATAGTATATTCGTACTCACCAACTAAACTAAATATTCAAATTTCTGAAAAACGATTTAATAATTCATTTAAGTACAATAAAGCAAAGAAGAGCTTTAGAAAATTAGTTAAAGTACTCATGGGAGAAAATAAATCATCAGACGTGATCAAATTTATAATTGATACAATATCAAATGAAAAACTTTGGTTAGCTAAAGATGTTTGTGTTGATACTATTACATGTCTTTTTGAAACTGGGTACCAAGGTTCGTTAATATTTCATGAAATTTGTAACAAACTTGAATTTTTTGAAGAATCTGAAAAGGATGATATTAAGTATATTTTAAAAGTTTTGTACAAATTACTAGACAGTTATAAATGGCCAGAAACACAAGAAACAATTCATTTTATTGAAAGACTTTTAAATTTTTATTATAAAAGCTTACATGACTCTGATACATTAAAAGACATATTTTTTACACAACTAAGAGGTAGCTTAGAACTCTGTGTAAGACACATTATTCAAAATTTAACAAACAATTATCTCCTTATTTTAATCCGACACATGTGTTCTTGGTCAACTGATACTATAAGTGAAAATATAATCTTAAATTATGGAAGTACATTGGAATATGCTGCTTATATGCATAAAGAAGATTCATTTAGTAATACTTTAACTTCTGAAATTCTCACACTTTTAATGGAAATGATTAAATCAAAAGTTAGATTTGTATCTTTATTAGGAAATCGTATTCTGCAGCATCTTATTGATAGAGGCAAAAATCAAAATATATTTAATACTCCGTACATATTTTTCAAACCAGTACAACTTAATGTAAAAGAAAATAAGTATAAAGATGAAGATATAAAATTTTTTAAATTAAATAGAGAAATTATACACGATAGTTTTATAAAAAGTATTGTTTATCATCGAACTACACGTATTAATTTAGAAACCACATACTGCTCAATGTGTTTATTAGCTATTGAAATCCCATGTGGGTATACTGCAGCTGCTTTATCTTGTCTCGTTATGAATCTGCAAGATATTGCTTTAACGGAGAAAGAAAAATTTGGTAAGAAAGCGTTTTTAATAAGCATTAATGTTGTTACCAATTGCCTTAATACTTTTTCCAAATATTTGAAATAGGTAAAGAGCCATGTTGTCATATTCACGCTATTGTTATCTCTGTGTTGACCCTAATATGTTGGCTGTATGATGCTCCATACTTCCAGACATATATCAATAGAATTGTAATGGAACGTGCACAATGGGCACCTCACTTAAATCCACCATTACAGCCTACTTATTATTTTGCGGTACATCATGTTCTTTATGACAAACCCGAACTTTTTCCTCTTGATTGGGAAGTAAGATATGGATTATGGAAACGTTTTAGACTAGATGAATCATCAAAACATTTTGGTCCAATATTTATAACAGGTTATTAGAAGGAGTAAATTTTTAATTACTTTGTGTTTAAACTTTTAAAGATCTACTTTTATAAAGACATTTTGAAATGTAAAAGAGTGCAGATATATATATAAAAGCAGTATTAAATTCATTAATTAGCTTTAAAGTAAGAATTTTTATTTTTAATGTGGTTATTAATGTAGTTGCGAATATTAAAGTAATGATGAATAACAAACATCCCATTTAAAATAAATATATTTATTTGATTTTACATTAATTTATTAATTTATTTTCATATAATAAATTTAAAAATAAAAAAGGGTGACTGCACTTATGCAATTGCGATTCGTTTTGTTATATGAACAAAGGCTTTTTTATATAACAACAACTTAATAGTACGTACAATAAACTTAAAACGCGCAATTTTTATGAAAGAAAAGTCATATGCATATATATACACGCGCACACGTGTTTTTACACTTAATCCGATAAATTTTATGGATAGTGATATAAAATTTTATTTACAAACGATGCGAAACAAGTTTGTTATAGAAATTACTTAATTCGTGAGAAATATTATATACTATACGTAATTACAAATATACATGTAAAGTATACCTTGCGGAGATTACCGCTTTATATTACACATCAGTGATTAAACACAAGATTCATTTTAGAAACACCACTTTTAGAACCAAACATTGCCTAACTCTTCTTCCATTGTAGTTGGAGGATTTTGTAATTCATTTTTAATGTCAGGTTTTTGATCTTCTTCATCACTTTCAGACACAGCCAAATCATCTTGAATTTTGCACTCTCCTTCAACTTTCCTTGCTGGTAAACCAGTGAAGAATGAGTCCGAAGGATCGTAATTTGAATCAACACTTTCCTCTATAAAAGTAAGAGTAATTTATTTAACTAAGTCTATACACACGCACATATTATTCATACATTATTATTCCACGCAATTAAGAAAACCAACAAGTATGCTAATTTATAAACTTACCTTGATGCTGAATAGCATGTTCTCCCAGGTAGGATCCAGCATTACCGAGCTGAATCATGGCTTCAGCTACCTGTTGACTGTCGTCATCCGCAGGCAGCTCTTCTGGTCTAACTTCTACCGGTACTAAAGGTTTTAATACAGTAGATTCGAAGGCGTCATCGACACCGAAGGGCACTTCATCGAATTCATCCTCACTCGAAAATTGCAAGTCTGAAACAACATACATCATGAAATTATTATACATTTATTTATGTATAAATATACAAATAGTGAATAAAATATTTTATATTAATTTTTATTTAATTAATTTTTTCAATTTTATTTCAATATGATTTTATTTTTATACATATATATATTACCTTCTTCGAGTACATCTTTCTTCTTCAAAGCAGAAGGCCTGCAAAGTTCAGTTTCCACATCTCCTTCAACATCCACGAAATCGAAATCGTCCATATTAGATTTCCCAAACGGATGTTCGGGTGAGCTTGTTTGGCTCTATATATGAAACGTTTCATTATAATAATATTAGCAGCAATCGTAGAAGAATCATTTAATCTAATTGTATTCAAATTTACTTACCCCTCTGAATTCAGGTTCTGCAATTGTGTAATTTTCCTCATAACCTCCGTCCGTAATCCAAGACGGATCAATATCGGCTTGTTCCATGGCTCGTTGTTGAACAAGAGAAATATTTCTTTCCAATTGCGAAAGATGATCATCATACTAAAATATTTTTTTTTAATAAAGTGTAAAAAATAATTTAATTAAAATATTTTCAATCCATACCTCATTTAAGGTATCTTTAGATACTTTAAGTAATATCTCAGCCTTTGCAGTCAAAGGCGACTTATCGCCATTATAAATTATACAATTATCTACAATTTGCTGCATGTCCCTCATAAATTCGGCACGACTGTGATATTTGTGAGCTAAGGGAATAAGATAAATTAGTTTCTTCACATATATTGAAAAAAAGTTAATGCTTAACATTTTCTATAGATAATTATAAAAACATACCAGCGACCTTCTTCGACACAGTTTCCAAATCCATTGGACGCTTAATGATGTTGTAATAGTCTTTAAAAGTTTTCTTATTGACAGGCTTGAGGAATTGTGTAGCTTCCTGCATAGTCTTTAGACGATCATTGACAACAGTATTAAGAATGTAGGAAAGTGCAACTTGATCATCATCATCAAGGAGTGGATTAATCGCCTTTTCAAGACGCATAATCCTGTCTTCTTTTTCAGCGATCTGATTAACACAGAAATCAAGCATTCGTTGAGCTGCCTCAGTTAATGGATTCTTTGGTCCGTTGTACAATGAACTATTTTCTTTAATTTGATTGACGTCCGCAAGGAATTCTTCACGACTTTGATATTTCTTTTGCCGCAAATTATCTCTTATAGTTTGCAAATCCATCGGTCGACTGATGATGCGAGGATAATCGGGAACAATCTACATCAATTGATAAAATAAAAATTAAAAATTTTCATTCTAAAACTATGAACTAAATAATTCAATTTTTGATAATATGTAAAATTTTCACTTAATATACAATAGTATTCTATTTATTCATTAAATTTTATTATGCGTTTACGAAACAATAATTTTTTCTTATTAACTTAATTTAAAAATACCTTAGGATTAACGGGGAAAAGGAAAGGCTGCACGTCGGGCAGATCCCTCATATCGTTAAGGATACTCTCGAGGATTGTAGAAAGAACGACAACAGGATCGGTACGTCGTCGATTGGCTCCTGCTGGCCTCTGGTATCGTTTAAGGTAGTCACATTGATCGTCACCACCAGCTCGCTTACGTTTACGTGCTGATACTGCATCTTTTGGTACTTTTAGTAGCAACGTGCGTCTTTTCATTTCTTCCGCATGCTATAAAAATAAAAAAATGTATTTACTACTTAAATATTGTTTTAAATATTTTAAATTTTATATTTCTACTTTTCATACTATAAGTTATAAAAGTATAAAAAGTATTCGTTTTAAATGATATATTTTTTCAAAGAAAACTTGATTTTTAATATAAAAAATATTTTTGTCAATTTCAATTACAAAAAATTTAATTTAATATACAAAAAAAATTATTTAAAAAATTACTTGAAACTAACCTTAATAAGTTTCGAAGATAATTTAACTTTGGTACCATCTACATTTACTAGATCCTGGTCTTCAGTATTTAACTGCTTCTCGATTTCTTCTTCTTGCTCTTCCGTCATAGCAACAGTCATAGGGGCTGAATTTGCTATGCTATTCTGGTATAATGGACAAGCTTTATTCGTCCTCATATGACCAACGTTACCGCAAGCTCCGCATTTAAGTTTAAGATCAGGTTTAAGCTTTGACTTTTTACGTTTCGAAGGTGAAGTAAGGTGTTCGAACTTTTGATGAGGTTTAGATGAATGAGGAGTAGTAAGTGAACCTGCAGATCCAAGTAAAGGTGCACCCATAGAATTAAAACTAGATGTAGGTGTCAATGAAGGTAAATTAGAAGTTGCAGTCGTCGGCGTAGAGGCACCACTCCGATCAAATAGATTTTGAGACGGGAATTGATGACTACCTAGCGAGCCACTTCCATTAAGACTTGTTCTATCAAGATTATTTGTGCTATTGATTCCACCTGTGAGCATCCGCTCGCGTTCTTGATTACGTTTGATGCGTCGTAATTGTTCTTGAATGCGACGCTTTTCACGTTTCATCTCTTCTTTTTGCGCTTCATCGAGAGTAGCGAATTGTTTAATAAAACTGTCATCCTTGGAATTACGAATCTTAATATAAGTATCAATTACTGCAGGTTTTCGAACTATTTCCACACGAGTGAATTCTTTGCCTTCGGAGTTTCGGAAAGTACGATGAATTTTGAGAATGCGACCAGGTTGAGAATTGAAGTTGGATGCTGAATTTTCGTCTTCGTCATCCTTTTTCTTTTCCTTTATTTTCTTATCGTCTTGAGTGCCTGAATTTTAAAATATCATAGGGATACATTTTTACAAATATATTCTAACGTTGCAGATTAACAGATTTTCATACATGTTTGTTTTCTTTTTAATTCTTTAACATAAACAAATTTAAGGATTCAATACGTATTTTGTTAAACTAAAGGTTTTCGTAAGAATTTAAATTTCATTTTAAAAGATATTGTAACTCCGCCATACATTGTAACATATAAAGCAAACAAAAGGATTGTTTTTCTTTTTGACTGCAAGGGTAAAAAGGTTCATGGTTATAAACAAAAATATACATCAAAATATTTAAAATTAAAAATATAAAAGTATTTCTTTTACAAATTTGAATTCAATTTCATTGTGTAATTTTATATGTAATTTCATGTAATTTGGTCTAGTAACATATTAACTTATTTTCCTTTAATATAGTTTATTTTAGTGAATGTAAAAAATATTTTTATAAGAATAAAATACTGTTAAATGAATAATAAAGTCAAAGTATTGTAAAAACTTTTTACTAGTATATAGATTCTAAACAAATATTTAACTCACCAGGATTATCATTCATAAGCATCTTTCTCAGTTCGTGCCTTTGTTGTTCTTCTCTCTCCAAACTTAACTGTGTACTAGTTTTCTTATTGCTAAGCATATTTTCAATATTTTTACCCATTTCTTCGATATCAGAACTGTCTTCTTCCGAACTTTCGCCTTCGTCGGTACTAAGTACCTCATTTGACGCTAATACACGATTCTGAAGGTCAAAAATTCGTTGACATTCTTCTTTGTAACGTTCTTGGTGTTCAGCTATCGAAAACCGATTACCACGAGAAAACTTGGTCATACCCTCTTCACCAGCCTTAGCTTTTTCAGTAGAAAGAGTGCGCACTACATCAATTACTTCCCATCTAGATAATTTCTTAATGTCTTCCTCGGGTACACCGAATTTGCGCAGTAGCGCTTTCGCATTGTTAAGCGAAAGTCGACGCAAATCTGCATCTGTTCCTGTGACCGTACGTTTCGGTTGAGCTTCTTGTTCTTCCTATTATTGAAAAATAAATATTTTTGTTTATGTTATTTATACAAGACATTAAATTAAATTTTAATGTACGAATAAAAAATTGTATTGTTACCTTACTGATAGTCGGTTTGTTAGGCACTCTGACGTATGAAAAACCTTCGCCACATCCTGTAGGGTCAGCAGGTCCAGCCAATTGTAAAAGGCACTTACCTTTCATCGCTTGAATATAAGCTCGAGTGGTATTCCATGGTGCTACTTTAACTTCGTCGTCCATCTTAAGTTGCATTTCCTCATCGTCATCATCTTGAGGTGTAAATAAGAATTTTTCTCCATAACCGGCGTCTTTTAGTCGTTGTTCAGCTGCGATCATGCTGAAATAAGCGCAGCACTGTTCGGGTGAAACCATTGCACGAATTTCTTCTTCCGTTGGCAGTCGGAAATCTGGTTTTATCACCCACCAATTCGAATCCATTCCTTAAATTTTAAATGTTTATATTTTACAATATTATCTTTTTTATTATTTATATTATTTTGTATTATATTAATTATCGAAAATTGTCTAATAATTATATATATATTTCTTAAATCAAAGTTTAAATTAAAATACTTACCTGTTCTTTTAAAGTCAGCACAAAGTTTTAAACGTTTTCTAATGCTACTTTCGCTGTGAGAAGGAAAAGCCTTTTTAATGTCGTCCATTTTTATCCTTCGTGGAGTATCTTTTGATTTCCAAAACAGCCTGTATATAAAAACTTGTAGGAAATCTCTAACAAAATTATTGGCTCTTTTCGAATTTGGTCCAGGTACCTCGTAAAGTGGACATTCTTGACCAGCTACAAAAAGAGCATCTATTTCTCGAATGTAATACTGTTGCCTAAAAATAATATTCATTTATATAGACAAGAAAAAAAAATTCTGAAATAAAATACTTTAAAGATCAAAAGTATTTATGCCTTTACAATTGCTTACATACCTGGTTCTAATAACAAGGAAATCTGATTCTGGTACATTGTGCTCGTATATTGGTGCTCTATACATATTGTTTTCGATTGCTTGAATGCTTTGACCAGGTGTTAAAATACCGAGGAAGGGACTCGTATGTGCATATGCTGTTTCACCATACTTATATTTTGGTGGACCTGCATCTTTACCTGCTTTTCGTTTGTAATAATTTTTCATTTTTGAACACATGCCTACTTGATTCATCAAAGGCGGATGTTCTTCTGAAAATTCTAAAAGTATTAGTTCGCCATCTCGACCAGTTAGATCTTCCGCTGTGCGCATGAAAAATACGTCACCGCCACCCGAAGCAATTCGTTCTTGCTCTCGCATCTATAATTAAATTAAAAATTTATATAATATTTATTACGTAACAAATATGTCTAATGAAAAGTAAAAAAATTCCTTTGTGAAAATATGATTTATACAATAAAATTTAAGGGGATATCGGACTCAGAAAATGGTCATGTTTTACTTTGTTTTATAAAAAAATGAATACATTTTTTTAAATCCTGAACGTCAGGCCCTTAGGTGTATTTTAAATATTAAATATATCCACATTTTACCTGATTGTTAAATCCACAATTTGATTACAATGTTCGTGTTGAAAGTTTATGTCTTTTTAGACTAATAATTACCGACCAATAACTGTTTACTCAATTAGTATTTAAAAAATGATTTTTTAACATCCCGTTAAAGAATAAAAAGCAAGACACGAAAATTTTTAAAGTTAAAAATAATAAGAAATCAAGTAAATTTTAAGACTTGTACAAAAAGTTGTTTGTAAACAAATAAACTAGAAATGTATCATTATTCAAATGATAAAAGTAATTTAGCATTAGATAATCTTTCAATACCTTTGATTTTTTCTTTATGTGTTTTATTAAAGGCAATACTCCGTGTGCTCCTTGTTGAGATAAAGTACCATAACTGTATTTTTTTAATGGCGGCCTGTGGAAATTTCTTAATCGTATTTGTCCCATGTGAGTTTGCACAAATGGTGCACGTAATTCAACCACTGGAGTACTATGTTGAATCAAATTTCCTCCACCTACTTTCAGTCTTAACGTTGTTTCAGATGATCTTGGTAAATAATATCTAGAAATACAATGTTTCATTAAATTAATAATACAAAGAAATAATTATGATTAATTGTGTAAATACTACATACGTGTCATTAGAAATATTAAAAGGATCTCGATCAGGGGATTTGGGTGGGGGTGGAGGTGTATCTTCTTCTAAAACGTTAATAACTCCAGCCTTGCCCAGAAGCAATTTACTTTTCTTTACATGAGGATGAGGAATTTTCACTTTAGGTTGCGGCCCGTTGTCTTTGTGTAACAAAGCTGGATCAATATCATCGGGGATTCCGAGAATGATATTCTCATCATTCGGATCTAAAGTGAGAATTTTAGGTTTTGGAATCTTTTTCATCCTCTCTGCATCCCAGATTATTTCCTCTTCCCAGAGACCATACACAAGTTCCTCATTTTCAACAGGGAAAATTGAATACCAAGTATCATCGTGATATTCTAAATGTTGTCCTTGTCCTTTTGTATTAGGTCTACAAATTTTAAATGTTAAACAAAATTAATAATTTATATCGTTTAATTATTTCAATAAAATGTATCATAATTATTTAAAATATCAAAATACTAAAAAGTATATAATAAAATATTTAACTAACATTTTATTTTTTTGGGTCTGCAAGTGCATAGGTGTTGAAATCTGCGAGGTAGCTAATCTGACGTTTGGAGCAACTGGAACAGGAACTCCTTTACCAGGTTGACTAAACGCTTGAGCAGTTCTATTATCACTGGATGGTACCCAACCAGCAGCATTATTTTTCGTATTAAGTTTATGTCTCGCCTATTTGAAAACAATTTATATTACAATTATTTAAAAAGAAATTACATTTTATTACATATTGATAGATATTCAACATATAACAGATTTTTAAAAAATATAATGTTTTAAAGTTTCTGTTTACTTTATGTTTTATATCATCGCCATTCCATATAACATCATCTTCCCAATGTAATTGAGAAACCATAAGAAAAGCATCATCTGCAGAATCCTCCATACTAGGTTTTTCTTCTTCGACCTACATAAAAAAAATAATTAATCTTATTGATATTGATTATTGGTAAATATTGTTTTATGAAATATAATAAATATTTCATTTATTTATATACCTTATCAGCTAACTTAAATCCATAATTAAAGCCATCGCCCGTTTCAGGTACCTCTAAAATATCGTACCAAATTTGTGCGGGTCCAAATCTCCAATCAGCAACTTTTGGACCCATATCACCATTTTCTCCAGACTCTCCAGTCTTGCCTACCTGTTCTTTATCTTTAACAGGTTTTAACAATTTTTCTTCATCATCTTCAGCTAACTGTTCTGGAGGACATTCTGTAGAATAATTCATTAACCAACCCTAAAACACAAGACAATGAATAATTTGATATATTCTTAGTAATTTTAGAATAATTAAATGTATTACTTTAAATTTTGGTCTTCTATTATCTTGATCTGAACCAGAATCTGAATCTTTGATATCCTGATGTCGTTTTCTTTTACGTCTTTTTCTGACACCTCTCCAAATTTGTGGTAAACTGGTAGGTTTTCCAGGGCCAAATAATTTTGAAAACCTTAGAACTTTGTTAGGGCGAAAGTCAGGAAAAAGTTCAGTAACATTTACATTCGCATATTTAGAAGGTAACATAGATGCAAGTGGAGTTTCTAGTTTTCTTTTTCTAGCAGCTTCTTCTTCTTCCTGAGTTAATGCTTCTTTCTCTTCTGGAATAGGTGGAGGAGGCATTAATTCAGTATCTAATTTATGCTCTACATCTTCATCATCTGCATCATAACCAGTTTCTTTTTCTGCTTTTATTTCATTTTTAGATTCTAAAACAAATGCATTAATATTCAGTAAAAATGCATAATTACACAATAATTCCATCACTCAGTTTCTATTTATATCGACAAACTTACCTGTATTTTCTTCAATACAATCTTCAGCTAATTCATTAATATCTGAAAAATCAAGAGCAGCTGGGTCTTTCATAAGATAATCCAAATCATCTTTTTCATCCTCGGCTGCTTCTCCATTTTGCAGAACTTCTTTGCCATTCTCATCATTTTTATTATTGTCATCAGTGTCTTTTTTGGTTTTAGTCTCTTCCGATATAATTTCTTGTAAAAGTGAACCAAGGCCAAATTGACACAACGAAGCCAAATGTTGTTTTGCATTAGAATCAAGAATGTCATCCTCAAGCTGACCATTTTCATCGATGTTACCAAACATGAAACCAGCTAAGTTTATCTCCGACTCAAACTCCCGGTCATTATCCTCATCAGAATCCGCCATATCGTTAATGTTGTATGAATTAACTCAAAAAAAAATCTATAACCCTTATCCAATTAAATAAATAATATTTATCTCAAGAATTGTGACCAGGAAAATTTGAGGTTATGTTGCCAATTCTATTTATCCTCGTTGTTCGTCGCATGTCGAGGTTTTTCGCCGCGATTTACCTCGTAAAAATAACCTCATATTTTGTTCCAGGTATACCGGGTGGCTACACTAGCAAAACGTTTGTTTTTATCAACGAATTAAACAAATAAATAAAAAGAGAACTCGCGACAATGTATCACTTTGTGCGCTCTCGGTCACTCTCACTCAATCGCTCGCGCTCGCGCTCGGTTCCACCGAACTCGCCTCCGACCACCTCCGCCTCCGACTGGACTAAAATGGCCGATGATAATAATAATCATGATAACCCCTAAAGGTGCACTTGCATGGTTTTTTTGATGTACAATTATATCGCCGATCGCGTGATAACTATATATATACTTTTTTTATTATATATTTGTATTTATTCACGATTATTGCCGATAAATTACATTCATTATTCAATTACATAAGGTTTTTTCGTGTTTCTTCAAAATGTTTGCTGAAACTTATGTTAGAAAATTGAGAAAAAGTAAAAAGTGATTGTAGTAACTCTATATATGATTATATAATTTATATGTAATAATTTATTTTCTGTCAATGATATTGTCATTAAAAATAAATATTTATATTTGCATGATATTATTTAAGTAAATCTAAATTATTTTATTTTGCTCTACATAAAATATAAAGAAACTGAAAAAAGTGACGAAACCTGTACAATTTATGACGGTCATTATAGTTTCAAAATATGACGCATATGTATGGTGCAGAATTTAAAAGAAAGTCAGTAGGTAGAAACAAAGAATTCGTTATTACATATTAATCATAAACATATTAGATACAAACAATTTTTATTATACATCTACAATGTTTCATGCTCATCAAACTTGTGGAATTTTTCTTATTATTGGAATGAAATAATAGATCAAGATTAAGTAATTTGATTTAATAAAATTTTTATTTTCAATATCAATGATTTATATTTATTATTATTTTTTAATTAGAAAATAAGATAACAATGAAGTTTAGTAGGTGATTCATTTTGTTAGCTACATAAAGAATACCGACTGTACGTAATACCCTAGTATAGAAATCTGACCCTAACAATGTAACATTTTTTAAGCCAAAAAATGGCCAAGTGTCATAAAATACCGAATAAATACCCAATAATTGGCAAACTTAGTTTTATTTAACATTCAAATGTTGAATTTCTAGGATATTATATTTATTTTGATAATAATAATAAAAATCCCAAATATATCGTATCTGCTATAATATTAATAAAACGTGCCACAGAAAATCATTAATTTTATTTTATGCACGAAATTAAGTATTTTATAGTTTTCTGGTTGCGTATAAATTTGAAAGAAATATTTTCGTATCGTTTAATTACAGTTTGTTTTTACATTCAATCGTCTAAATAAAAAAATAATATTATGATGAAGGTTGCAACAAGTTTACTTATAATAATACTGTTTATTACACTAGCACTGTCTACCGCAAATCCAATATCTACTGAAAGCCGTAATTAAACATAATTTCATATATAATGTGACAAATATATTTATTACGTTTTATTAATTTATTAATTCATTATAATTATCACGCACATTTAGCTGAATTTGAACAAGAACTACAAGAGATTGTTGATGCCGCTAGAAGGGACTACATGAAATCACGTAAGGATTATTAACGCATTATAGTTACAATAATAATTAAGTTAAAATATAAGATATAATTAATTAACAATGTAACGTTTACAATATATCGTAGATATGTATAAAGCATTGATATCTTAATCAAATACATAGATTTTCTTACAGTTAGATTTAATATTTTAATATTGAGAAGAAACGCAATTATTCTTTAGATGTTTTTATTTCATTTTCATTTTTCACTAAATAACTTCAGACGTTGCGATTTTTCGTAATGTGCGCACTAAAATAGACTGCATGTAGTATGTACATACATACATACGTTTTTTCACAAGATTATTCTGCATAATTATTTATATGATTTAACAATAAACATATAACATTGATCTAAAATTGTATGAGATATATAAAATATTTACGTAGAATTTATACCGTAGCAAATTGTCTAAGAAATTATACAAATTATGAACAGATTGACTAAGAAATTACAATTATTAAATTATTTAAAAATATATATATTAACAAGTGACATTTGTATAAAAAAAAAAAAAGTTTTCGTTAAAATTTAAAATAAATAAATAAGTAAATTTATAATAAATATAATTTAAAGGTTTATTGTAGTGAAAAGTAAAATCTTATATTAATGTTAACATTTTTAAAAAGGGGTACTAAAGTCAACTTTAATCCTCCCTACAAAGAATTCAATAATATAATTTATAATATTTGATAGTATTTACACATTTTATAAATTATAATTGATTTCTTTGTTTAACTTGCAGGTGATAAAAATTGACTTCGGCACCTCGTGTTCGTCTACTTGTTATACGTATTAGTTCATTACCATTTCATTCTATTTCAGGAACTCGTAGACCATGTTTATTAAAAATTTGTAATATGGGTTGAAATAATGAAAGCCAGAAAATAATATTGTGATCAAAATTAGAGACTCTGTGCTTAATTGTATTTACAAAAATGTAAATTATAATAAAATTCATATATACAGAATAAAAAAATAACAAATTTAAATAACGTGTTTTAAATAATACAATTAATAATGTCGTGCCTATTATTTAATTATTATTACAAAAGCGTGGAGTAATAATAAAAATAATGCGAAAACTTTGCACCGAATATAATTTTAATCGACATTGACAAAAGAAATATTTAAAACAATTTTATAAGTATATTTATATAGTACTTAATAAAAAAATGAATTCGAAAAAGACTAGATTTACTTACATCATCCGCCTGTATATACACTTAGTCGTTTTTAAGTTTAATCATTTTACACATGTAAATAGATAATAAATAAAATTCTAAAATAATTGTAAAAACAATCATGATTAGTTGTTTATACACTAAGAGACCTTTACACCCGCGTGAAGTAATTATCCTTCCAAGGGAATAATCGTTTATTACACGTGCGGTGAACATAAAACATTTTATTTTGATCATTTCAAAGGATACTTTAATTATTTAATTTTTTTTTACTTTTATATTCGATTTGTGTGTTTGTATATAATCAGGCTAAATATTATTGTAAAGGTTCTAAATTACCTGAGTCTATGAATATCTAGGGAATAAAGTGAAATAAAATGAATGAAATACGGTTTTACTTCCTTTGATAGAGGTCAATAAAGTGAAGATAATCTGAATGAAATAATTATTTATGCACTGAGGGTGTAAAATAGGTGGTTAAGTCATTAGCGGAGGGCAATAATATTGCCTTTTACTCCCGAAGTTTGTATCAAATTTTTCGAGTATTACTTCAATTATTACTTCAAATATTACTTACATAAAAATGTAATTATTAAATTAATAAAACAAATTGAAAAACGTATTTATTATTTATATACATTTAGACAAATATGACAAAGATATGCAGCCGCTTATAGATGGTGTTATAAGATCAGATGCAGAAGAAACAGTTGCTAGTAAGATATAATTTAATATACAATTTTAAAAAATTTATTCGTCTTTATTTATTATTAAAGTAGTAAAATAAATTTGTTATTTAAAGATTAAAACTTAAAAAGGATTATTTTTCAATTTCTTGAGGGCCAGATCCGATCGAGATTTTATTCTCAGATTAATAAACCTCAAGAGGTTGGCGAATTTTGCCAATGAAACGTTGCGCATATATAACGTAAAAAATGTTTTTTTCCCCTGACTCTCAAGAAATTGAAACATATAATCAACAAAAGGTGGATGAAGCACAATAATATATAATAAATTTGTTTACTATATTGCAGGACGTCATCATCCGTGCTTGTTTAAAATTTGTAACTTTGGTTGAAACAATGAAAGGAAGAAATTATACATATAGTAAATAAAATTGTATATTTTTATTAACAAAAATGTAATTTACAACATGTAAACATGAAATAAAATTGTAATAAAAGTGTAACAAACGTACTCAATTGAAATCTTTGTGTAATTATAATTGAATAATGTTGATATTTGTAAAAAAAGTACTGTGCTAAACTTGGCTAAATGTAAATACATAAATATACGCATGGGAAATGCCACCGTGGCCCACGGGAATACGGGATTATGAGGCGGTCCTCTTCCCCTACCACCGTCTACCGAGCCGGGTGCTCGCCGGCCTCACCGCTCGGGCTGTCCCGTTACCCACATTATTACGTCTCAGAACGACGTCCTATTACAAAGTGACATAACCGAATGTTTCCATAGGCCCGTTATTTATGAATGGGGATTGGGTATTAGGATATTTTTCGGAGTGCGGAGGGAAGCCGACAGGGAGCGCGCGCCGCGCGCGGTTTAACGAGTCACGAACGCACGCACACAAGCACAGGACATTCCCCCGCCGAGCCGCCGTCCGGTCCGGTACGCGTACGTCGTACGTGCGTACGAGTACGATTACATTAATTAAACGGTTCGTCAGTGTGTAAGTAAGTAAGTACCAGAGTCCCGGAGTGGCGGAGTGGTAGTCGGTATCGTTTTCGTCCGATCCGGTCGGCTTTTGGCTGCCGCGCGCGCGTCCTTTTTCCTTTAATTATATTGCATCGAGTCTTCAATTATAATCAAACATGTGAAAGCGCAGTGTCTCAGGAGGCACTCGTCGACGAACAGTTCCCGTGACGTGGTGAGAGGGCACGCGAGACAAAATAATCCCGAAAAACGAGGTGGATAGACGGAAAGAGAGAGAGAGAGAGCGTGAGGAGGCGTCAAGCTAACCTCTAAAACCGCGCCAACAATGGCGGTGGGATCGACGAAAGTCGTCCAAGTGACGAATATTGCACCCCAAGCCACAAAGGATCAAATGCAGGCTTTGTTTGGTTACTTAGGCAAAATTGAAGACATCAGGTTGTACCCGACGATAAGAGATGTGGCGGTACCGGTACAGTCGAGGATTTGTTACATCAAATTTCACGATCAAAATCATGTGGCGGTGGCGCAGCACATGACCAATACTGTTTTCATCGACCGGGCTCTCATCGTCATTCCTTATCAGAATGGCGATATTCCGGACGAGCAGAGGGCTTTGGAGCTCACTAACAATGGTACCGTAGTACCAGGTATGTTTAATTTTTAACTTACGCTAGCTTGCTTTCTTTTACTTTTACTCGTTTATTCTTCTCTTATACTTATTTTTATTTTTTTTCTCTTCTCTATTTTTTCTATTTTGTAGCATTGGAGAGTTTGCTTGGTAGCGTTATTATATACATTGTAAATTTGTAATTATTAATAGGAAGAATTATAAGTTTATTGTTTTTAATTAACATTATTTCAAGGATGTTATTCATTTGAAATGACATTTGTATTTATTTTTTTGTCTGTACAGGCACTTGTTCGATTTAAGAGGTTGAAAGCTTGAGTAGTCTTCAAACTTATGCGTTGAAATATACAGGTTTAAGAAAAGTTAAATAGACCATTTATGAAATACTACATCAATTGTTATTGTTTAACTTGATGAACAAAACAACACAGTTTTGATTTTTGTCTTTTCATTTTTAAAAGATTTAATTACACTTATTTTGCTAGTTATTAATTATTATATAATTTTCAGGACTGTATCCCTCTGAGCCGAAGCTTCCACCAAATGTAGTTAATGCCATTGAAGGGATTCCTCCTAATCATGTGATAACTACTATGGATCCCAAACTAGAAGCAAATAGTTTGCCTTTATATCCACATCTTCCTGGTCATTTAGATAGTAGGAAGATAGAAGAGATTCGTAGAACTTTGTTAATTGGAAATTTGGATAGTTCTACTACTGACCAACAGATCATTGATTTCTTTAGCGGTCACAACATCGAAGTTAAATACACTAGACTTTGTACAAGAGATTCCGATACCGATCATTATGCCCTGGTGGAATTTTCCGAACAAGCTTCCATTGTTCCTGCTTTGCAACTTAATGGTCAATTGATCAATGATAGACCTATTAAAATGGGTCATTCTGTGCAGGCTATAGTCAAACCCGAGGCCAAGAGTAACGAGGCAGCTCAGAAGGAGATCGAGGAGGCAATGTCACGAGTCAAAGAAGCTCATAACCTCATTTCTGCAGCAATCGATCCCATGATTGGCATGCTGTCCAAGGATAAACGTAGCCGTAGTGGCTCACGCAGTAGAAAATCTAGGTTAGCTTTATTTGCAATTATACTTATACAATTGTTTTTTTACTGATGTGATAACTATAATCAATCAATATTTAATTATTAAACTGGGATACATTAGAGTAAGAAATATACTTCCTAATTATTTATGATATATTTAAATCATCATATTTGAAAAATGAAGTGATTTATATAACATGGATTTTTCAATACTTACATTATTTTAATAATTTTCTGTATGTTTTAGGCTGATTGTAGTAATATAAAGTATTATTTATACATTTTATAAACAAGAACTAATATTGCATTACTCCGTTACAGGAACAGTAATCGAGATTTGTTGCGTTACAGGTCAAGATCACGTGGTAGATCGCGACGCTCACGTTCACGCAAACGTTCACGATCCAGGCACAGGCGTTCCCGTTCCAGGCATCGTCGAAGATCGCGGTCTCGATCTCGCAAACGTTCGCGTTCTCGCGACCGACGCAGAAAATCGAGATCGCGTCGACGAAGCACTTCTAGGGATAGACGACATCGTTCTCGTTCTAGAGATAGACGTTCCAGGTCGAGACGCTCACGTTCAAGGTCCCGAGATAGAAAGAGAAGGTCTCCCGCAAGGTAAAATCACTTTAATAATGCAGTTGTACTTATATTTGTTATGAAATATTAGTTTATTTTATGATGTGTGTTAGTTTTAGTCCTCCTTTACTAAAAACATAAATTTAATATTATATTTAGTTTACCAACAGGTGACAAAATATTAATTATAAGAAATATATACAAAACTTAACTATTCCGTATATTATGATAAAAAGATAATAAAGCCTTAGTTTAAAATATATATTTATTAAGAATTCTCTGTACAAAATCAGACATAAAAACTTAAAATTAATAAATCTTAACACTTATAATACTTTACATAGGTTGTGAAACGCTCAATACAACTCTTTCTTTTTTTTTACAGGAAAAGAAGTCGATCGCGCTCGCGTAGCAAACGATCCAAGTCTCGTTCACGCAGATCCAGATCTAAATCGAAATCTAGATCGTCCAAATCCAAATATTCGGACAAGTCTCGTGATAAAGATAAGGATAAAGAGCACCGTAGCAAAGATAAATCTGAGAGCAACGGGAAAAAGAGCAGCAGTAGTAAGGACGATCGAGAAAAGAGTGACGACACTCGCAGCGAGCGTAGCGAGAAAAAATCTAAGGATAAGGATAAACGGTCCGAAAAAGAGGAAAAACGGTCTGATGAGAAAAGCAGAGCGAGCTCCGAGTACAGTGACAAGGATAAAGATAAACAGGACTCAGAAAATTAACTTACTGGACGTAAAAATCTTTTTTCTTATAAAACAACGTGACATCAAAGTTTTGCCCATTCATTTGTCGATGAAGACAGCTATCAGTTAACTAGCTGCAAAGAATGTTGATGATTTTAATGAGTTTCGAGATTATGCGCAACATTTCTTCATTTAAGTGTTTGATTGCAAGTAAAGGTCAATTTGTCAGACTAATAGGTGCAAGTGTCCGTGCACCTAAACCTGATTTAATTAGGTTCGATTAGACTAGAAGCATATTCGATTAATATTTATAACCGAATGAACTTTTTCAAACAATATACTGCATTCTTATGTTATAGTTAATGTACTCCTGAAATTTTTATTACAAGAGTACGAAATATAAATACTATATTTCTTGTGTGTACCGATGAAAGAATGTTTTTAGAGTAAAAAAGGTTTAATCAAATGCGCGTACCTGGACACACTTTTGTAAGCAACACCGACTCTATTTTATAAGCGCAATACGTCCTCCAAAATTCTTCGCGTATTAAGAATTGTATTGGCGTATCTAATGTACGGCTACGTCCGCTTTGTCATGAGTACTCTGAAGGGTTTTGGACTCGCGGTTACACCATCGGTGTACTCGTTCTTGGGTGGCTCTTCACCTGGCACGGGTGTAAAATTAAAGTTTTGTAGTAATGCCGCGGTGATCATAAACATATTGCTCTTGGCTAGGACCTCGCCCATGCAGCGATGTTTACCTGCGATCAATATACATTTTTTCGTTAAAAGTTTTTTCTTGAGAGCTATGAGGATTAATTAATTGTACAAATAATAAAAAATTTGTGTTTTGGATCATGATGAGTGTTGTGTTCTTACACCAATTTGACTTTATGTAATTCCATTGTTTCAAATAAATGGAAAGATTGCAATGTTTGTTATCATATTTTCAAATTTTGGTGATGGGCTTACCAAAGCTAAATGGTAGATACTGTTCAGGCATCACTATTTTACCAGATTCGTCAATAAATCTTTCTGGTCGAAATTCCTCGGGATCGCCCCAAAATTCTTCCATTAAAATTCTATTGAAATTCACAACTAACATGCTATCCTGTATGTCACGAAACGAATATATAAATAACATTTTATTCTTTATTTTGAAATAATACTGTAGTTATTAAAAAGGTAATCAAAAAATCCACGGAAGATTAAGTACGAATTGTGTAAAATATGATAAAAGTTCAGAATGAAGCAACGAGGAATTATCTACATTTAATTATATAAAATTTAAACTAATAACTGAATTTATGTACGATAAAATATATAAAAAAGAACGTGTAAAAATGAAATATAAAATAATAATTAATAATAAATACACATACAACATTTAATTTTAATGCTACGTTTTAAGAAAATTTGAGTTATCCACATAAGTTGTAAAAATGTTTAAGACATACCTTAGGTATTCTATATCCCATTATATCAGTATCTTTTAGGGCACGATGAGGAATATTCATAGTACGTCCCATAAACATTCTAATAGATTCGAGTACTACTGCATTTATGTAGGTCAATCTAAAAATATAATTAATTTTCGGTTATTGTTGCAATAAACATTTCAGTTATAAAATATGTTTGATTTCAAGTTTTATAATCGTTAGAAGCAAAGATAATACAAATATTTCTTAGAAACCATTTCTACTTATATTTTTTCTATTCACTTTTATTATGTAAAAAGCGTAGCAAGAAGTATTTGTATAATTATATTTTTATTTAACATATTTACTATTTTTGTATTACTTATTAATTTTTAATTATGATTATCGTTAAAAAAACAGTGGCGATAACGAACTGTTATGTACCTAAATACATGTTTTCATGAATAATTCGTTAGATTTTTTAAGCTAACTAGAGTACCATATAAATTTAAATATATTACTTGCGTTATCATTCTTTACTCAAGAATTGCATTCGTAATTTTTGTAAACTATTATAAAATAAAAATAAGCATGCACTGTTTAACTAAATAAGTTCCATAAATTATATTGTTAAAGGATTTAATATATTATTGGTACTTTAGTAAAAGAGAATAAAAATTTTTTGGAATAATTATTAAATGATAACTTCTTATAAGTTAAGCAATGGTAAGGGTTGTGATTGTTAAAAAGTTTAAAAAACGAAATAGTTTGATACTTAAACTCTTGCTGATTGATACAACCACTACCGTAATATTTATCACATCCTACACGTACTCCAATCAACAGATTCAAATTAATAAACAACACAAAAAAGTAGTGAATTACGAAATTAAATTGTACTTTTAAAGCAATTAGATATGAATTACTTATCCTTTTGTAAGGTAAATTTTGTCAAATAATTGTGCTCATTTCGCATTGATTATTTATTAATTAATTGAATTATTCTGATATATATAATCAGAAATCAAAGGAACTAAATACGTCCACGCATACTTAGGAAAAATTAAAAACAAGTAGTTACGTAATGTATATTATACAGTGTATATATTAGAAATAACCCTTAAAATTGTTACTGATTTACAGTTTACCTTTAACTTTTTTTTTAAAGTAACAAAAGATAATGAACCAAAGCCGTTTTATCGAAGTTAATTTTTTGCGTTCACATTTATAAAATAAAATCGGTTCTATTGTTTTCCTTGTTAATTCAAGAAAAAATCAATGATATTACAAAAATTCGAGAAACCTACTTACAATTTCACAAAAATTTAAGTTTCTAATAGCACACAAAATCTGAATAAATCACAGATATTGTGGAAGGCAAATCAATTGCTGTTATAGAACGAGGTTTACGAAATAAATAATTTTTAAAGAATTATTATATTTAAAAAATCATTTTTAGTCGGCAATATGTTCAAATTATGATGCTGAATGGCAGCACGAATATCTTATATTAAGTTATAAAAATATTTTTAAACATTCATACATCTATCAAAGAAATACAACGACGTTACAGAGTATTTTTTCAATTAGGTTTACTGTTCGTTAAAAAAATAAATAAATAGTGCTTCTGTTATCAGGGATTTCCATCCTGTTAACAACGATTAATTAATGTAATATCTTTTCATATTCTATATTCTTGTACTCACCTTGGTCTATCATTTAACGAGGGTAATCGTTCACGTCCTATAACCATATCGATTTCCTTTTGAGCTTTCTTTTGCACTTCCGGATTGAGAACGAGAAAGAGAAAGCCAAAGCATAGGGCTTTCGACGACGTTTCTGAACCGGCCATAAACAGATCAACACAAATTGCTAAAAGCTGTTCCTCTGTAATTAATAAATTTGATATTGTCAATCATGTGTCACTTGTGCTATTATAAATCTGTATTATAGAATGTTTGAAGTGAATTATTTTCATACGTTGACTTAACATTATACAAAGAATCAAATATTAGTTTAATTCAGCAGATATCTTGTTTTTACCTGAAAATGTACTGTCATGATTTTCCGATTGCAAAGCTTCCAGGTATACGTCCATCAGATCGCGAGGTGACGCTGGATCGAATGTTTTCTTGTGATTTTCCAATTCATTCTGTTTAATAAATAAATATGTTTTATTATAGTAATTACAAAAGAAAAATTTTCTAAATCGTTGCATACAGTTGTTAAAATATGAATAGCTGCTATGTTTTCTTTTTAATAATAACAAGTGAATACAATCTATTTAATTGCGCACTCAATGGAAATTTAAAAATAAGTGATTATAGAAATATTTTGATATGTACTTTTAAAAATTTCCACAACTCTTGGTGCGTCTCCATGAACTTCTTGTATCCAGACATTTCGGGTGCTATGTATTTAAGAAAAGGAAAATGATTGAAAAGACAACCAATCATGTCAACGTCTCGAAGTAAAGTCGTTAAGATTTTTTGTAAATAAATCAGTTCTTTGTCATCGATCTCGTATCTGAAACATAAAAAAGGTAACATTTTAAGTAAGAAAATGTGCATTTTCTTTGATTAGATGAAAAAAACGATTATGCATACCTTTTCCTAGCCATCATACACCAAAGTGTATTAAGTACAGGTACTCCAAAAAAGTCTTCCATTTCAACGATAACCCCACACATTTTTGAAACTTCTTTGATTTCCAAATCTTCACCAACCTTGACATAAAAATCTTGAGCTGTAAGCATTCGCTTAGGTGGTTCTTCTTCGGTTGTTTCGTGCTCTAATTTTTCTAAATCGTCATCCGCCAATTTGTAAATTTGACCGTCGTTTTTCTTGACCGTTTCGTCAATTTGCACTAAGTAATATAAATGACAATATCGTTTTTTATTAAATTCTTGTTTGGATTAATCATTTCACTATGCTTTTACATACTTTGTTTCTCGCTTATTTCCTTTCCGTGAATTTTCTCATTTATCAAACGATTGTAATATTTGACTAGCTGCGTTGCCTCGAATTCGATTTGCACTGCCATATCCGTACGACCAAAACCAAAATCGCGTAAATGACGAAGAATGAAGCGTCGCTGTTCAATCCATAAATGACCGTCGACTACTAATAAACCTGTAATTAAAAAAATTGTTTAATGTAAATTTAAATTTATTTAAAAGAAAATATTACCTTGTCTTTTGCCAAAAGTGCGGGAATCATAAACAGGACCAATTGGTCGACCATCGCAATTTTCGTTCATGATCATTGCTTTCATACTTTCATAATCATTGATAATGACGATGCGATCGGCACCAATTTTAAGCCCAATTATCGAACCATATTTTTTGCTAAGGATGTTGCATGCTTCTGAAAAAAATCCGGTTTCCTTTCTCAAACGTGCGACTTCTAAAGCTGATCCAAGCACTGGTAACCATTTTGGACCTAATAAATCATTACAATATTTTATTGAATTATTGAAGATAAGAACAAAACCCTTTTTATCTCGTTAGCTAAATATTAAATATATATATTTCTTCAATTTCAGTAAAATTATATTGATCTTTGTTTTGTATATTATATTTTGGTATATTTTCTCTGTTGCTTATAAATTAATCTATGTGATGAATCGCATAAGTAAAAAATAAATCACACTATTATTTATTGATGAATTCATGTTTTTTACAAGCTAGAAATGTTTAATAAATTGTATTTAAGTATATATATAGAAAATTTTTCTTTCATATTGCTTTCAATGCGCCTACTTGATGACTATTGTTCGAAAAAGAGCATCTATTTGTCTAACGCGGTGATAAATTATAAAAGTGAAAGAGCTTATAAATAATGAATAAAATTTCACTTAATGTCACCTGGTGGATATCCTTTCGGTTTTCTCGTGCCCCAATAATAAAGCAGTAAAAGCACCAAGAAAACTAATATCACCGAGGATAAAACACTGTAACAAAAATTAATTATGTAAAATAACTATTTAACATGATAATAATTTTTAAATGTATAAACATGTATATATAGTATGTTCAATGCTTCAAATTTGTAATATACGATACATAATTTTATTGTTCTTGATTCACAAATATAATAAAGAATTTTTAATAATATAATAAGATAATTATTCGCATTCACAAAAGTTTGAAATCTACTTTCAAATTATACCAGTAGTGATGAGAAGGGTCAGGGAAAGTAAAATTTTTTATACAGTATAAATCATAATTTGATTAATATGACCGAAAATGTAGCTTTTAAAAGTAAGTATATACATAATTGTACCAAACATAAATATTTATAGTATGTGTATAATTATTTTTAAATAATCCTATTTTTTAAATTGTACCATAATTATATAATGTCAACAAAAAACCTCTAAGACTCAACAATGATTTAACAAACGAAACAATGATATAATATAAAAAATAAAAGTATTACTTAAAACTAAAAAATTTCAATGTCTTAACAATGTAAATATATATAGAGTACGGTATTTTCTATATTGAGTTCTCGCGATCTTGCAGTTACTTTCGCCGAGATCTCCCAGAGAGAAAGTTGCATGTCCGCGGAAGGTGTACACCAAGAGTCATAACCATGTTGCGCAACTGTGCACGTTGATGCACATCTCGAACCATTGCATCGTATACGACGATTTATCCGAACGAAAGAGGGGGGAGGGGCCGGGGGGTTCCCACACAGTTTTGGCTTCCTGTTTTCGATTACCGATTGATTAACTATTTTAAAAAGTGCGTGATTTATCGTTTATTACGATATATATATAAAGTTTCCCTCTAATTTCTATATACTCACTCAGAGAAATTTCAATTTGCTGTTTATATCTAATTAAATATGTTTTGCTTTGGGAAGAAAACTTTACCCTTTCATTTTCTCAATTATTATTTTGTTAATAATTACGAGATTACTGTTAATTGTGTTATTGTACCTCAGTAAAATCAAAGTCTCAAATAAACAAAAAATAAATTATATTTGTTCAGTAAAGCACCGAGTGAAACTTTACTGAAGATATTAAAAGAAAAAGGCACATTTACTAAATAATTGGCGTAAATGTGTAGTAAATGTTCTAATTTAAGACATGGATGTTTTTAGATAACAGCAATGTATAATTTATATTACTATGTGTAATACGTCAATTACGTGCTATATAGCTATGTATAATTATACACTGAATTTTGCAATTTTGATATTTAAAAATTTATTTGCTTCCTTTATTGAAATATTTAGAGAGTGTAAGTGGTTAGACTTAGTTTTTCATGCACTTATTGGGTTGGTAATGACATTCCGTGCATTACATGATTGTAGGGAATTTACTCGGGAAATATTTTGTTATGTATTTAAACGTTAAGAATACGTAAACGCATGAATTTTGGGCTACGACAATAAAATTCGTATTATCTACTTATTTTTGACGTATTTTATTTTATTAATGAAATTATTAACGAGACTCGAGATACTAATCAAATAAATTATTTAACGAATTACGTAGTGCCATGAATCGATAACACTTATAGATTGTTTTAGGATTAAATCAATAGAAAGGATGAAATATGTTTTAAAATATTAAATTTTGCACAAAAGCTCATCTTAAATAGTTTTCCTTGCAAATATGAATTTTTCTTTTTACATTATTTAAGATGCTTGTTCATTATTCATCGAATCTGCTCATTAGTTATATAATTTAAATTTATGCAAATTAATGCAATCATTTAAACAGTTCGTAATAAATTAAAAGGTTGTAATCTTTACTGCTTTATTTTATAAAAACAAACACTTTCTTTAAAAACTGTATAAGTACTGGAGTTACAGTAATTAATACATCAATTAGTAATCGAATTAATTTGGTATTTAAATAAAATATTAATTTGTTTTTTTATTATATTAATTAGAAGTATTTTACATCCTGCTGTTACAATTAACGAATTGTTAGATTCGTACACTCGACAATTATATAAACATAATACATTTAGAAGAATTGTTAGGCATTTAACGTGTAAATGTAAAGTACAAAAGTTGATTTTGGTTCACAAACTGCATGTACATATTTATGTTATATTTCACCCCCACAAAAAATTGAGCCTACATACACTCGTAGCACAGTATAAATGAATGCTATTTCGTTACACAGAACTTAAAGTGTATTGTATATATATGTATATAAAATTGACACAGTATTGATATAGATTAATATTATAGTGAGAATTACCCGCTTTCCCTGAGCATTTTGTAGAAATACAAGCGTAAACTGTCGGTTCAGTTAGGCCTGGTTTTACCTTTTATACGTGCCCCCCCTTTTGCGTTTACCTGCATCTGATGAAAGTTGCGCGTTGCACTGCTTTCTGCAGTAAAGGTACTTATACTCCTTGCGCGAAATTTGGGCAACATGATTTCGGAGGACTTTCTCAGAAAGTTTCGTGTATAAAAATTTAGGAGTGGACTTTTTTTTATGGGGCGTTCGAAAGAATTTGATACTATATACGATCGAATGAATTAATTGCTTTACTCATTTGACTAAAAGAAAACAATTTGTTTTACTCGTTTAATGTTTAGAAGTGATTAATTATGTAAAATTAAAAACAAAATAATTTTTCTTTCAAAGTAAATTTATTATGATACGCTATGATATTTTTTTGTTAATAATTTTTATTTATACAAAATGAAAAGGGTATAAAATACTTAATATTGCGTGATTGGCTATAGTACCGCTAATTGATACCTTAGTTTAATTAATATTTTAGTTAAGGCGATGTGATACCCAAATTACAGGAACCTACCATCTAAAAAATCCCAAGATTTAAAAAAAAACTAATGGAATTAAAAATCTGAAAAAATTGACAGGTAATGTTGAAAGCAAATAGAATACTGTTACAGAGAGCGATTATTCAAAATAATGAATTAAATGAATTATATCGAATAACCATTTTTTGGGTCGGTAATATATAGCTAAAAAACAAAGCTGCACTGGTGCTTCAAAAATCCCCCCCCCTTCCGTTGATTATTGGATAAAAAAATTTGAAAAAATTAAAACGTTCCGAATTATAGTTTTTACACTTGAACTGTATTATTGTTTACGTTTAATAATGGAATTAATGTGAGTTGTTGTCTGTCTTTCATTATATGGATATATATATATATATATATTTTGTCGGAACTCAGTATATTTTATACATGCAAGTAGAATAGGTTGCATATTATCTGGGCTATGCAATTTTACTTATTCTCTTGTGGATTGTTTATTAAAAACGTTCCGATTATCTTTTACACTTGAACTGTATTATTGTTTACGTTTAATAATGGAATTAATGTGAGTTGTTGTCTTGTCTTTCATTATATGATATATATATATATATATATTTTGTCGGTAACTCAGTATATTTTATACATGCAAGTAGAATAGGTTGCATATTATCTGGGCTATGCAATTTTACTTATTCTCTTGTGGATTGCATAATGGTGTTCAATTAAGGAGATGTGATACCCAAATTACAGGAACCTACCTCTAAATTCCCAAAAATTTTAAAAACTAATGGAATTAGAAATCTGAAAAAATTTACAGATAATGTTGAAAGCAAATACAATACCGCTACAGAGCGATTGTTTCAAAATAATTAATTTAAAATGAATTATATAGAAATAACCATTTTTTGATCGGTAATATATAGCTAAAAACAATGCTGCACGGCTGCACAAAAATCTCGTTGATTTATTGATAAAAAAATTTGAAAAAATTCATAGACTATCTTTAATGTAATTACAACACCGTTACAGAGCGTTTTTTTTCGATAAAGTATACTGTTCGCTTAAGAAAAAATAAATAGTGATTCTGTTTTAATGGGTTTACATCTCCTTAAAAGAATTTACTTTTGTAGTTTTGCCTGCTCATAGTGGAAGCTTTGCAGTAGTAAAATTTTTCGATTTGGTAAAAATATATTAGAAGTATGTTTTAAAACGTCTAGAATCGAAATCATGTGTTTGTAGAAAATTTATGTATGGATGTGTGTGTGTATTTGTATGTACATATTATACCGCTATATTTTTAAACTATACTACATCCATATCGATTTGGTTGAACATAAAATTTTCTTTTCGATTTCACGAATTCGGAAAAATAGGTTTGTTTTGGATCTGTAGACTTGCTTTTGTTCTATAAGTAGCTAATTTAGGATTTGTTCAAAAATATATTTCTAAAAATGTTGAATGTGGCAGATGATAATGTTTATTCGGACCAAATATACTTTGTAAATAATAGAAAATCTTTACTCTCCATACGGGTTTTTCAATTTATTTCTATTATCTTTCAAGGTATTAAAAAAAATGATTTTTCCATGCAGTGGGAGCAAAATGCGATTTTGCTCACACGTGATATATTTTATGAAGTAGTATGTTTTTTAATAGATAATGGTTGCATTATGCTCCCACTGCACGGGAAAATAGGGTTCACTCCCTTGATGCGAAATATACTATTTTTCTATTTGTTGTAACTCTGAAATCTATATCAGTTGAATGCGTTTAAAAAACTCTGGAAATAATCACAACAGTATAAAAATTGAATATTTTATGTCCAACATTTACGAGCGCAAAAAATGCTTGAATCCTCTGTAAATTTTGTAAAAAGGTAGTATTTACGGTAACAACGATTCTTATTTTTTTTGGCTGAAAATTTAGAAAATTATTAAGCATAATATATTTTATAAATGAAATTTTTGGTTGCTCATATCTCTTAAGTTAATCGGTCAAATCGGTTGAAAATAACGTTATGATAGTACATAATAGTGGTTAGTGGCTATATTCTGTGTAAATTTCAGAACATCTCATCAAGTGGATTTTCAGAAAAAAATTATTATCTAAAATGCAAATCTTCTGAAAAATTTGTATTTTTTGGTTAAACATGTATTTGAAATAATAATATATCTATAGCTTTATTTAAACTTTTTAGAAATATGTTTTAATTGTATTTTTTGGTGTCGAAAATTTGGATAATGCATTATTCGAAATTTTTTCGAAAATCGATGAACGTTGACCAAATGATTAGTATTCCTTTATTCGTTAAAATTATGATATTCAAAATTCTGACATATTCAATCATGTTTGTAAAACACTTTTTTATTTGCATGAATCATCTAAATTAAATTAATGCAACTCATAAATAATTTTAAAATTATAGGATAATTTTGCAAGCATCAATTCAATTATTTTAGAATACTATATTATAAATATATAAGAGCGATACTAAGTTTAAACTTGCCAATAAATTGGCAACAATTACTTGCGTATTCAAAATCTATGAAAATAATTCTATATAATATTCTTATTTTATATGTATATAATAATAATCTATATAATATAAATCTATATAATAGTCTTTATATACGTATATAATAAGAATATTATATAGAATTATTTTATAGAAAAATTCTCATATATATATATGTCAGTATATTTTGTAATGAAGAAAAAAAGAATCACTCGAATACAAATCACCAAACCGTAATTAATTTTTTAAACTGTACAATTTCTTTATAATACATTGTGAAAATTAAAAGATTACCATGTTTTATTAAATATTGTCCACAAATCAAAAGGTATACATTAGCCCGTGATAAATTGAATTGGACATAATTTAACAAATTATTTTACAATTAAGTTTTGAATTAGGTAACTGAAGTTTTTATGTTAAATATTGAAAAAGTATAAAATTTTATAACTTTATATATATACGTAAAATTTCCTGTTAAATTTTTTGTTATAATCTTCATAATATAGTAAATTATAAAGAAAAATATTAGCCATATAAGGTTACGTCAATCTTATATTATTTGTTCAATTTTTTCTATATGCTTTTATGTTAATTACGCTTCACCACATCATTTTCTTAAACTTTTTAACGTTTTCTTTCGTATTTTCTTATTGTGTTTTACATCATCGAAATAAAAACATAAATGCATATACGTAAAAAGACAATAAATAACAAGATGGAAATATATTTTAAAATATATTTATATTTCCTCCACTCAAAAGAAAATCTCTATATAAAATTAAATGTAATAAATAAAATAATTTTGCTTCTGCAAAATTGGCGATTTGTTTTAGAGAATTAAAAAATAATTAATTTGAAAAATTGCAAAATAATTTAAAACAATACTAATACACATTTGTTAGTAATTCAAGTATTAAATAATATTTAGATGCTATTATATTACATTTTCTTAAAATAATTTAAACCTAAGTAAACTACAACGAAACAACGCAATTATTATTGAAAAAGGAGATTTATAGCATTATTGGAATATAAATATTGTCAAAAGGTAAATTCCAATCAATGTGATAGAACATTAAAGGTAATAATTCATAAATGTATAGTTTTTGATACGCTGATTAACCGTCAACAACTAATTATTGAAAATAAATTAGTGGTTTTTTTTTGTTAAACTGTAATTATAAATTTATTCAACAATCTTTAAAGACCAAATATTTTTTATATTATCTTTAAAAAATATTTATGTAAATCTTTATAGCATATATATATATATATATTGTTACGTGAGTGAGAGAGAATATTATAAACAGGGAGATGGAAACTTACTAATAACTAAACAAACAAGACAAAATATAATCGCGATAGTGCCAGAATGTGAGTATTTAAATTTGAATGATTTCACTGCAGAACTGTAATAAAATTTAATTTTAGACGTCACGCGTTTTTTAAAAAGACGCATATTATATACGCAAACAAATTGTTATAAGACAAGTATGAGACATTCTCAGATCTTACGTTGGCGTTTATCTTGCTCACTTTAGTTTAAAATCTTAATGTAATCCACTACCTTATAATCCATTGTGTTTGTCACACGTGTCTTGGTTTTTTATGCGTATGTATATACCTATATATGTGTATATACTAGAATATTTATTGTTTCTTGTATTAAATTCATTATTAATATAACGCACGTTATACTGGACAATCGAGATATTAATTACACATAATTTATATATGTTTACCATGATATTAAGTAACTTTTGTAAGAAAAAATCTATGATTATTATCTACATAAGAGTCGGAATAATTTTATCACGTTTATAAGTATACGTTTCAATACAAATAAATGTATTATATAGTACATGATAATATCGGAGCGGTAGCATATATCAAATAATAATTTTGGCTAGTATCGTTATTAAAGTTTGAAATTATATTTTCATACTAATGATGAATCCTAGAATTTCTTAACTGAAAACGAATGTGTAAAACAAGCTCGTACAAGTATGAAAATTGCTCCTTTTCTTAACAACCCCCGTGCATAATCCAACGTTAACTTGTCACGTAGTCCACTGCACGTATATACCTAAGAGTTTCTGCAGAACTCAAAGTTTGAAGCGAGCCTCCCCCATAATATTGGTCTATACCTAGCCGGTCAGAACCGCACGTATAAAATCCGAGGCTGCCGAAGGTCGTCTCAGTTTTCCCGTCGCAAAGGACGAGAGATATACACTCTGGTGGGGCACCGATAGCATAAAGAAGAAGTAACACGTCGCGGTACGAATAGACGAAATTTAGACGGCATACGTACAACAACTTGACTTGTGACATTTCCGATAAAAAAAATGATTATATTCAAATTATGCGCGTTTATCGCGCTATTACTTGTTGTCACCGTAAACGCGCGAAATTTCACCATTGTGAGTTTTAATAACCTTTGTGATAATTCGACGAGTTGTCGGGTTGAAAAAAAACCGAGAATCGATATCCCTGAAGACGTTGTAGATGATAAATTTTGGTTTAACAATATACCGGTACCGCCAATTGTTGTTGCGACTTCGGATAGTTTAAGCGATGGAGCTTGCAAGCGTCAACTCAATAGATACATCGATGCATTGAAGAACGGAACTTTGTGGGCAACCCAAAGTAAGTACATTGAATTGTTAATTTTTTTTTACCTACTAAATGTGATTGTTATAGGTTTTTAATTTGAAAAGTGTAGTCAGCAATGTATGTGATAAATAATAAATTTTTAGATTTTTTAAAATTTATTCATCATCATTGTTTAAACAATATAATGTGAATATATGCAAATGTATACTTATATATACATAATTTATATTGTATGTACAATATAAAACAATTAAATGCAAAATTTGTATATTTAGCAAAATACGCGTATTAGTGCATCTAAACATTTATCAATAGACGTTGATCTTCTTAGAAATATTCTATTATTTAGTTATAAATGTAAGAATTCGAAGAAACTTGTGCAGGTCCATATATTGAATAAAGTAACGCACAGTTAGATGCACCTTAATGCGTTTACTTTTATATTACTGTTAAAAATTTATACATATACATGTTACAATGAATATTAATATATATTTGTCTTATGAACATTAGTTAATAAAATTGAAGTCAAATATTTCAAAAATTTTTACAACTATTTAATTTAAAACTATTTTGCGACACGCCTTGTTTATATAAAATTATAAGTGTATGACATCATAATTTTTGATACAATCATGATTTAAACATTTTATATATCAAACTTTTTTTTCTTTAAAAAAATTGTATACTTTACGTAAAAAATATGATTAGCATGATAATATTTATAATAATCTTTTTGAAAATATATTTGTATTTATAAGTGATAAAAGCAATTTTTTACAAAGATTTTACACTTTTTGTCAAAGTACATTAACTATCAATTTCTTCCACGTATGCATTAACATATATTTTTTATTCTCAATAATTAGCATAAATTAAAAAAAAGTCATAATTAGTAATCTCAATATTTTTTCATAAGTTATCGTTTAGTAAAAAATATTATCAGTTAAAATAATAATATAAAATGAAATTGAGATATGATAACGTACGTGTTTTTATTTTTATAGTGAATTATATTTACTCTTAATAGATCATATTTTTAAAAACATATAAAATATTATTAATTATCTAATTACCACTATATCATAATGTTTTTTAAAATTCAATACGTAACACTTATACATTATATATAAATATTAATGTCGATTTAGCTATTATTACTTTAATAATACATATATTGTCAATTGAAAAAGACTTACACTTATAGTAAAATATTATAATTCGATTATATAAATATAATTGTTCTACACATTGTAATTACATTTTTAAAATCATAGAAACATACCTATTTAACAAGGAAAAAAGTACCATAATGCTTAAATTCAATTCAGGCCAAAGTGATTACGGCAATCCCTTCAGATTTCTCGCGCATACAAAACACTTTATTATATCTTTGAAGATCAGCGACCTCAACCATACACGCGCGGCCGTGAACTTGATGATTTCTTTATCGAAATCAGCGGTCAACGATCGATCATCACCGAAAAATCGTTAGACGCAAAATGTAACTTATGACCAAACGGGATCGTATAAGAGAAATGAGGATGTTTTTGTTTTGCTTCATATATTAACTCGCGTTTTTTCGTGTACCATGTACGTGAATTTGCGTCAGAATAAATTGTACCATATAAGTGTTAGTCAAATATTTTCTTAATTCAAGTGTATTAATCTAAAGCGTTATGAAGAAATATTTATTCAATCATTGAATTCAATTTTTTATATAAAGTTTGTTGAGTTTTTTTTACAATGTTTAAAACAAACATTGATGTATTTAAAATATGGTTTAAATAATTATTCCTTTAGATAATATTTAATTAAATATGAAGTGTTTCGAGTTGTATAATATACGACAAATTGGATGCAATAAAATAATTTGATTAAATTTATATAATTACAATTTTTGCGTCAATTACAAGACTAAATGCTTCATATCATAACTTATGAATTATAATTTTTGAAAATACACATTTTTGCTTAAGAGACGAAATGTATAACTCAGTAGACATCTGTTTGCAAAATCTTGTTCGAACCTCTCTAAGACTGTAATAAACTGCAGGTCATTTTCTAGCATTCACAGTCAATATGAAAAGGTTACTCTTGTACTCTCTTAGCTAAATTTCTTCATAATTTATCCTTTTACGAAACATATTTCTAAAACAATACGTAAATGTATTTTTCACATTAATATAAACAATAAATAATATTATTTTATGCTTAAAAATGATTATATTATTTTTTTACTCCAACCGAACAATCGATGCAATAAAAATATATAACACTTCCTAAAACTTTCTTCGTAATAATCCGGCAATATTTTAATAATGACGCAAATCTCGAGATGATGTGTACATCATTTGCATAATCGCTTCTAGTAGGCTCACACGGTGTATCACCATTTTCCTTGAATGCTTATCAAAGTACTACGATGGTCTAACGTGAAATTGTAAATATTCATTTTTGTATGTATATAATAAATGAGATATATACGTTAGAATGTTTTTTTTGGTATACCTTGACCTGAAAATATAATTTTATGTTCACATGTCATTAATTAGGAAGAGCATGGATGTGACAAATACTTATGGAATAGTTGAATTCTAATGTATTAATTTTTGTACAATATATAGAATAAGTCATTTTTTATATAACAATTATTCATTTACTTTTAATTATATTCCATGAAAATGTGAGATGAATAAAAAGTGGGAAATTATATATTGACATAGAAAAAAAAGTTAAAAAAAATTAGATTCGTACTTAAATTACTGCCGACATACGTTCTTTGAATGGGCTACCTTTGATCAATTACTATTTTTTGCGCAGCTTAAATTTTAGAGCATGACAGTAATGACATAAGAGTGAAATGATTAATGCGTATTCGAAATTATATAGTAATAAGTCAATTTGGTACATTTTTTTAACAAGGAAACTATTTACGGAAAATCAATAATTCATTTGTTCTATCACAATTTTTTGTTTTACCTGACATTTATATGAATCACGAGTAAATGTATCATAAAAATCGATATATCATTATTACATTAAGAGATTTAGTCAAGAATATTTTACATTTTTGAACATCGAATTTAACGATACGTCTGTTTAAAGCAAATTGTTTAATTAATTTTTTCTGCGTTTTATATTAAATCTAAAAGGTACATTATTGCAGAATAGATCGCGTTTTAGTAAAATCTAACATGGATAATGCGATCCTTGGAAGAAAATGAGATCGTAAAAAGATGCATATATTCATAAAAAATGTTAATATATACCAGTCAGGTTCAAGATCAAGTTATAGCATATATAAATGAAATATTTCGAGGCTGAAAATATTTAATACGATGGAAATGATAATTGAATTAATTAAAATTTTCTTTTCATACAATTTAATATCAGATGCATAAACTTCTCAAGAGAACTAAAACATTGTAACAATAATCAACGAGTGTTTTGATATTTAATAAACTAATATAATATTAGTATTATCTGAAATTATACTATATATTTTAATGGAATTTTTCTATTTTTTCTTGATAATACTTACACAATATCTTTTATGTTTATTCTATTATAATGATAACAGCTTTGTTATTATATGATATTACGTTGTACATCACCCACCCGATATGAATAGTTTACAAACGTCAATTTAAGAGGAATATTTTAGTAATCGCAATTTATTTCAAGGTTCATTCGCTTGTTTATAAGAGATTCATTGAATGATATCGTTAGATCTATTTTAAAGAAAATACAGTTTAATTACTATACACTTATAATTTGATAAGAATCACTTGTTTTAAAACTATTTTTCGTTTTTAATCATTAATATTTAATTTTTTATTAAACATAAATTGACATGCTGAGTGATCACAGTTAACAAAATAAAATGCGACAAAAGAAAGCTTACTAATACTCAAATGTAAACATTGACTAAGTGTGACTAAAGGAGCAAAAACATTTAAATCACTATAAGATATTGATCACTTCCTAATTTATCGAATACACGATCGATCTCATAGATTAGGATCATCCCATACGCTAAGATCATCCCATTACATCATCGCATTTGCAGCCCAAATATCATCAGCTGCTCACGTGAATCCATTCTCTGCGTCCATATAGGTTTGATCAACTTGATTAAAAAAAATTACTACTACACATGCGCAGCGATTCGGTACGCGAGAGTATACAGAGTCGATCGCTATATATATAATACGTAGCATTTGATAAATCCTTGGAGTATATTTTACGATCAATGAATATTTATTTGGATTCGCAATTTTTTCAGGAAGATAATCTTGCCATTGAACTCCTGGATATAGACATTCTTGCATTGACCGTTTTTTTTTAATTTGATATTCGAACAGGTTGCGCGGGCCATTGATTCGATGCAGGATTTTTCCATTCGTTGACATGTGAATCGTTCGAAAAACTTTTCAGTATATTTCCTTCGTTTGAATAAATTATTGCTTAACGGATATTCATATACATTTCATTTAGTTCTCGATATTAAGGTGAAGTTAAAAGATTAAGTGCAAATTTTACGAAAATAGAAAGGTATTATGGTGGATCATAGTGACGGTCACAACATTTATTAATATTTATTATTGCTTTGACTGATCGCGTTTTTTCTAAGGTAAATGTCGGTTAAGGCCCTTGAATATGATCAAAAAAGATTTCTATTGAACTTGAAAAGGAAGTTAAGCATTTTGAAAAGGTCAAAGAAGCGATTGATTTAAATTAGAAACATAATAAATATCAATGTACAGATGAAGAAAAAAGTTTTTAATTAATAATTAATACAATTAAGTAAGCTTAGTTTTTTTAATCTATTTTTGTATAATATTTAAAATCTATTTTAATTAATCCAATATTTAAGCATTTGTGATTAAAGAGTTTCGAATTTTCTAGATGCTATAGGTTTTATGTTTCTAAGTATAGGACTAGTGAAGCGTATTTTAAATGTAATTTAATAGTGTTACTGTTTAATCATTCTAGAATGTTAAAAAAAATTACTCTAATTTTTTAAATATGTAAATTTTGATGCACAAAAAAATTTAAATACACGATTTATCATCACAATCACGCAACTTAATAAAGTCTAAAAAAAGAATACAAAGAGAGATATCAATCATAAGAAAAAACTTACATTCAAATTATCATACCTATAACACCATATCTGTGAACCGGTAATGGTTATAAAACACTTCTCGATGGAATATTCCTAATAAATGACTGCGAAAAATTTTCCGCAGTGTTTGATGCCTCCGCCAAACATCCTTACGGTATAATCGATGGTCAAACTCGACATCTTGGCAGCTTCGATCAATGCTATAGAATTGATGCTCAACTTCCTGGACAGAAGATGCGTGGGAGATATTGTTTGGTCGATTACAAATACGAGAAGAGGAGTGTTTCGCCCGATTTTCCTACCAAGCTTGAATTTGATTTCGATCCCACTGGTTCCGCTTGGGAAGCTGTTAAGGTAAGAGAACACATTATTTTTAATAGCTTCGCGTTTAAAAAACTATTTGCGGTGTATTAAATTATTGATTTTACTTATAAATCAGTGTAATTATTTTTTGGAAAAAATTTCTTAAACTAAGCATGTTTTAATATTATTTAAAAATTGAATTTAACGATCAAGAGATAACATGTAATATTTTGATATAAACAGGAAAAGGGCGACTTCAGGCGTATACGACGATATATGTTACAAATGGCACTTTGCGTCCCATCGGCTTGCAGTGCCGAGGATATCGAAAGTGCCTTACAAGGACCTTTTAAAGAATATGCAAATAAAAATAATCTCATTGTTAAAATAAACGTCGATAAAGACAATTGTCAAGCTTATCACGAAGAGCCACCTTTTTCAAATGGTGCTATTGTTTATTGGTTAGTATCAATTTATTTGCTTATAATATACGTATGTATAATCTATTACTTTATAATAATTAATGAATTTCGTTATGTTTATTTAGCGTAATATTGGGTACCTTGTTCTCTCTCGTAGTCACAGCAACTTTGTACGATGGTACGTTGACTACCGATGAGGAAAAACTTGGTACTTCACGCGGTAGACAACTGTTGCTTTGTTTTTCGGCCCGACGAAATCTCCAGACAATTTTGGAAGTGAGCTACAAGCACCGAGGTTTAGACACGATTCATTTGATACGTTTCTTTTCGATGTGTCTTGTCCTGATTGGGCATAGAATGATGCAGTATTATTTCAATACAGTTGTTAATGAGCGATATCTGGAAATTGTAAGTTTTAATTTTTATATTTTAAAGTGTGTGTATCATATAGAATAGAAAATATAAAATAAATGTAAAATTAATTTAATAATTTCATAGACATTTGATGTCCCGTCGTTCATAATGGTGCACAATGGACCAATAATAGTAGACGGTTTCTTTGCCATCGGAGGCTTGTTAACTTGCTACGGCCTTTTGTACCAGTTTGAGAAAACTAAACGTATGAATTTCATCGGTTTGACTCTCATTCGATTTATAAGGTAATCATCTATAAGATTGTAACTAATTCGTAATGTGTGTTTTTGTATAAAACTTGATATTTTACAAAGTTTACTATTTCTTTGTTTAGATTTACTCCTGCTTACGCATTTTTAATTTTCTTTAATGCATATCTACTACCATACATGGGATCTGGTCCCCACTGGCAATCTAAAATTGGTAATGAAGCACAATCTTGCGCTGCGACTTGGTGGTCAAATCTTTTTTATCTGAATAATTACGTGACGATGGACCGAATAGTGAGTTTTTTTTATTGAATTACTCTGTAATGTAATATGTATGCAATTTTAATTTGTCCTATTACTATAATGTGTGTAGAATTTGTTCAAGTACTTTATTTAGGATATCATTGTAATACAATTTTCTCAATGTATTTTATCATTGCAGTCTTATGACTTATTATTTTTGGCATAATGATTCAAACAAAAGTAAAACTTTAAATAATTTAATTAATATATATACTTATATGTAATAAATTAAAATTATATTGTTATAGTGCATATTCCAGTCGTGGTATCTTGCAGTTGATTTCCATTGCTACCTCATCGCTATTTTTCTCATCTATGGATTTTGGAAATTCCCGAGAAGAGTAGGCTACTCATTATTGGGAGCGTCTACGTTTATCAGTATTTTAATACCTTTCTACTACACTTACGTTTACCGGATCCAACCCGTTTTTATTGGCTTCCCTTAGTAAGTATATCATCTACAATTTTTCAATTAAGCATGCGAATCTAATAAATGATTTATATCGATAAAATAATAACAATTTCCGATACATAATAAACATAGTCAATAAACCTAAAGTAAATTACTTATATACGTTAATTTTTTTCAAAAATTCACATTATGTTAAAAAAATGTCTGGACTGTCATTATATAATCACGAAGAAATATTATAATTTAATTAAATTACGTCCATGATTCTTTTCTCTCAAATCTAGTCACTTTACATTTCGACTATCTGTATTTGTTGATTCTGTTAGTAACCTGGTTATAATTAACAACGAAAACGTTTCTTTGTGCAGTTTGAGAAGCCTGTCAATGGACTCGTATTTCCTCAATTATTACGTTAAAACACATATGCGTATGACCGCATATTTGGTCGGCGTGATCGCGGGTGCCATACTTTTCGACTACGAGAAGGTTTCCTGGCGTATTTCCAAGGTGAGCTAAGCTAATATTTTTTGCTTATATTTCATATAGTTTACATTTTCGGATTGGTTAAACAAAAGTAACTTGATATGTAAATACTGATAATAGTATACTATACAATTATAGCTTTATATATTACAAATTGAAATCGTCCTTTTCCATAATATAAGAAATTTTTATGATTAAAAAAAATAAAGTATAATTGTAAATATATTCGAAGCACAGTCATTTTTGCATTATATATCACTCTCATTTGGCATCTTTATAAAGTAAAATCATTGTTATTTTACATTTCATTTTGCCTATATACCTATATATTTTTAATATACATAAATTGACGCATCTCCAAACGATATCAGAAAAAATTTCATAAATGAAATTAAATAAAAATCTTTTTAAATTAATAAGTTACTAATACATATAAATTTCATTGTAATGACTATGTATTTGTAATACTAAGTATTCTCTATCTTAAAGATTTTAATCTCAAAACTTAAATATTTAAAATTATTAAATACAATCGACAAATAAATTCCAATTTAAAATTATATTTATTCGTATTAACATTTATGTATAATAATTAAAATTACAGAGATGGTCCCAGGGCCTGTTCATATTACTAGTAGTAGTAATGAGTTTGTATTCACAATCTCTTGGTTATCAGTATTACAATCCCAATTCAAATCCGTCGTCTCTCGAAATGGCACTTTATGCTAGTCTACATCGTGGTGCTTTTGCTGCGAGCTTCTGTTCCATTATCCTGCTAATCACAATGGGTGACGGATTAGGTGAGAATTTATTTTAAATTTTAATAATATTTTATTTCATACCTAACGATAAATCGGTAGTTCATGATACGATGCAATAATTACATTGTTAAATCTTGATCGAATAATTTCATAGCTATGTATTATTTAAATTAAATTCGATTTTACGCATTAGAAAATTAAAGAGTCACTGGTAGCTAAGAAAAAAAAGAAACAATCTTCTTAACCTTGACACGACTAGATTTTAAAAGTTTGGTCACTGCATATGGCTTCCCACTCGAAAATTCCGTTGCATCGTGTGAATCGAGTGAATGTACATATATATATATATATATATATTCGTAAATGCCAATGCCGAATCTAATGGAGCAATGCTTTAGAGTCTTCTCTTTCAAAAGCCATTGCGCAAAATATATCACAGTAGGTAGTTGTGACAATTCAACTATCAATCATACCAATGTAGAATGTATTTGAAAGGTTCATGCTGAGTGCGTTTCTTGACTTTGTGTTTTCCTCCTTCGACGAGTTGCGAGAGTTAACATATATATACACTTAGATCCGCATGCGCTGAGTTACATTTTTCCATTTTGGTTTTCCCTTGGCCTCTTTGATTTGTTTTTATCTCCGGGCTACGTCTATGTAAGTTTCGATGATCCTTTGTGTTCATAGAAAGGCAGGTTGCGCTCCTTTATTTCTATAGATGAAAACAGAAAATGATTTAAGGATATTTTGTGTGGGAAGCGCTGCACACATTTTATTAGCTTTTCTTTGGTGACCGGCAAAATAATAAAAATTGAAATTATCGACTTGAATATTTTTGTTAATTTAATTAAGAAAAATTATAAATAATAAATTTACTAATAAAGCATAATGCTAATAATATTCATAAAATATATTGTACTAATTTAATATTTTTTCTTTTACAGATTTCCATTACAATTTCTTAACACCAGGTTGGGTTCAACCATTAGGCAGATTAACTTACAGCGTCTTTTTATCTCATAACATAATTCAAATGTATCAAGTAGGTACATCAAGGACACCGAGGACCTTCAGTATTCATAACTCGGTAAATATATGCTACAAGAATAATTAAAAATTTCTTGTATTGCAGAAAATAGTTAATACAGTTTATTAATTATTAATATTACAAAGTGATAATCTAACATAAATAATTATACATTTTAGTTATGGGACTTCATACCAGACGTCGTTTGTTCGTTTTCCTTGGCTCTCCTCATCGCGATTGGAATCGAAGGTCCATTCAGAAAATTAGAGAAACATTTTATTCCTGATAGAACCCATAAAAAATTGAAATGCACAAATATTAGTGATGGAAATGAAGAAATGCTAGAACCAAAAAAAATAGATTAAAATCATGATAGGTTATAATGCGACTGTAAATAATTCATATAAGTTCGATGAAGTCAAATATTTTCTTATGTATTTAAGAGTGAGCAAATATCGAACAAATTTATTTAGTCAACCTTCTTGTCAATAGTACGCAATTTTTACTTTAAATTCGATAATTAATGTACGTATCATCGATAAAAATAGTTTTTTTTATCAAACATTTTTCATTATAATTTATATATAAATATTTAATATCGGAATGGTTTGACGTAAATACTGTAAATATTATCATTTTAAAGATTTTTAAAAAAACGATGTATCTGGTAATTTTCAAATTATGCGAAATGGTGTTATTGCAAAAATACTAAATGTAAATAAATTGTAAATAATTATATTATAAGTTAATATTATGTAAGTAAAATTTTATAAATAAATTTGTATTTTAATTATTATTACTGCTTTTTTCTTTACCTTTTTCATTTATATTTATAACTTTTATATTGTAGGTATGCTCTTGTAGTTTTCTTTTTTTTATTTAGTTTCTTTCAAAATATACTAAGTATTTCACTTTTACTTACAGTACTTGATTCTAAGGTTTCTTCGCAAATAATTAAGTTTAAACACCAAGAAAATAGACTCACATTTTTCTATTCGATTTCTATGATGTATAATACTCAAGTATGGTGAAACTTTTAATTACTTTTATTGAAATATGCTATATAAATAGTATATGTAATTATCTAATTTTTTCTACCAAACTTTTATAATATCTTAATAATGAAAAATAATTTTGGTATTATAACACAGGTACTTAGCATAATTAATATATTTTAAAAGACTTTCTCAATAATATTTTTTGCATATCTATAATAGAAAATTAATAATATTTTTAAAGTAAAAATAATGCGCTTCTCTTCGTAAAGATATTATCATAAAGCCTAACAAGTAAATAGTTCAACACGAGTTTGACGCGATTGCGCCGAGAAAATCATACGAGAGTAGCTGTATTGAAAATAAGCTTTTCACACGTTTTCAATCTTGTGCATTGAAAAATGTTATTAATGAAAGACTTAGGTGGATATTTAACAAGTAGAGTTCACGTCGATTATAATGTAGATTACAAAAATGTTGAAAGTCAAAGAACCACCATAAAATTTCTTGCTTTTGGTGTAATTTTATTGATAGTAAGTGCGGGTGTTCAGTTGACATTGTGGCTGTTAAGCTCGAGAGATATTTGTAAATGCGAAAAAATTGTTAATTGTGAAGTCAAAGATGAACCTGAGAAAAAAGAGAAATTTTGGTTTGAAGATTTACCGATACCACCATTGGTTATATCTAGTTCCAAGACTCTTGAAGAGGGTTCCTGTAAAATGCAACTTCAAAAATACATCGAAGAATTGAAAAATGGTACCTTGTGGGCTACTCAGAGTGAGAAGATTTTATTATTTATTAACAATTTATAAGTATATAACTAATTTATTCTTTGTGATTTTGAGATATAATGTGCACGTTATCTTACAATAAATTGTTTGAAATTTAATAATTACTTACGATTTAAAAAGTTAAAATAATTTACAATACAAATTATTTTACATCAGTGTTCGATGCATCAGTGAAGTACCCTTATGGCATAATCGATGGTCTAACTCGACATCTGGGTAGCTTCGATCAATGTTACAGAATTGAATCTTCATTACGATGGGGTAACGAAAATGAAGAAATAATTCGTGGTAGATATTGTCTCGTGAATTACAAATATCAACAGAAACATGGATCAACTGATTTTAATGACAAACTGACATTAGATTTCGATCCAAATGAGTCAGTTTGGGAATCCATTAGAGTAAGATAATTCTTATATATTTCAACAAATGTTTATCTTTAGCATTTTAATATATTTTAACAATAACATACTGTGTCTATATATTGATGGTAAACTAAGAAGACAATAACAGATTTCGATTAATACTTTTTATCGAATACTTTTCAAAAATGCTTTTTTTATATTACTCAGGCATTTTTTATCTTACTCAGGCATTGATTTGTAAATCGTTTTTTATTTCTAATCGTTTTTCATAAAAATGGGTTTAACTACTTGCTAATCTCTGGATTATATATACTATTTAGTTAATTGACGATGATTCAATGAATTTTTTTATGCTCATTAGATTACACCTTTATTATATTTATATAAATTTTAAACTTATTATTTTGACAATTTACGATTACAGCATATCCATAACTATTACTCTATAATCATAACTTAGTAGGTAATAGTTCATTGAAAGATCCCGAATTAACTATATCTTATTGGTTTGTTGTACATATATTAAATTTTAAAATATATTTCTAGGAAAAGGGAGATTTTCGGCGCAATTGGAGATACATGTTGCAAATGGCAATTTGTGTTCCTGCAACATGTAGTGCAGAAGATATTCAAAAAGCACTGTACGGCCCGTATACTGAATTCGCCGAACAAAATGAGTTGATTATTGAAATTAAAGTTAATGAAAAAAATTGTCAAACTTATGATGAGCAACCGAGTTTTTCAATAGGCGCGTATATTTATTGGTAATATTTTTATAATTTTTATTCGTTTTTTAAATCATAACTTATACAAATCTATAAAAACTTAGTTTAGTTTATAAAAAGTTAGCTAACACAAACAAATTTTTATATTAAATTTTGTTGTTATATTACACTGAATCTAAAGTAAATCATTGTCATATTTATAATTTGAAAAGTATGGTTAATTCTTTTAAATTCCAAATAAGAATTTTAGCTATGGTATCTCCGAAGCACAGCAATTTTTGCAGTTTTGTATGCCTATATTTGACATTTCTTTTCGCGAAATTTTCTAATACGTTTAACAGTAACATAATTTTTTTTTAATTCTACTATGATTTATATGTTATAAATTTATTGTTTTGAAATATAGATGATAAAATAATAACAGTATATTTTAAATAGTTAAATTAAAAATATTATTGAATCACAAACTAAATTTTGGTGTAGTCTTATTATCAGTAAGTGCAGACTTCTAAACTTAATAGATATTTTTAAATGTAAAAAAATACTTTCTTATCTTTTTAAATTATTATCATTTTTGAGATTTAGAAAATAAATAAAAATTTTTTGATTGAGTAATAAAACATATAATTTATTTTAACTGTGACTCTTATAGTATAATAAATAAAACTTTAATACAAAAGGTAATGTGTTAATAATATGGATTACCGTCAGCTTGGCTGTACTTTGTATCATCACTCTTGTGATTGTGAGTAGCTGGTACGAAAAGACGCATGATATCGATCAAGAGCAAGAAAATTCTCGAAATATACAGTTACTGCTTTGTTTTTCTTTGAGTCGAAATATCGAGTCCATATTCGAAATAAATTATAAACATCGAGGTTTGGATACTATACATCTTTTTCGATTTATCTCCATGTGCCTCGTGATATTTGGTCATCGAGCCCTTCAGTATTACTTGAATCCAGTTGTTAATAAGCAGCACCTTGAAATGGTAATTTAATTTTATTAAAAATTATGTCTATACTCAAATTTGTTATTTATTAAATATCATTCTTAATTAATGATTACAGTCTTTCGACATCTCATCCTTCATTATGTTATTCAACGGACCAATACTTGTAGATGGTTTCTTTGCTATTGGAGGCCTGTTGACTTGCTATGGATTTTTAGATCATTTTGATAAAGCGAAACACGTGAATTTTGGTAGTTTAATACTATTACGGTTTCTAAGGTATTTAAAAAAAAGTTAAAAATATTTTCTAAAGATTGCCTTTGACAAATAACAAAAAGTACTTTCTATAATATACAGATTTACGCCAGTTTACGCACTTATAATTTTCTTCAACGCGTATTTATTCCCACATTTAGGATCTGGTCCACTTTGGCGATCGATCATTGACACCGAAGCAGACAATTGCGCGTCTGTATGGTGGGCGAATCTTTTGTATCTTAACACATACTTGACTATGGATAAAATCGTAATTTCTTGATGAACATTGTTATATAAAAATTAGCATAACATACTATAGCATACTGTTAATACATTTTACAAAACATATAATTCAATGATACTTCATTTTTAGTGCATATTCCAATCTTGGTATCTTGCGATTGATTTTCATTGTTACCTCATCGCTATTGTACTCGTCTACGAGTTTTGGAAATGTCCCCGAAGAATTGGATATTGGATATTAGGTGGTGCAACTTTTATTAGCATATTAATACCCTTTTTTATTACTTTTATACATAGCGTACAACCATTTTTCATCGCTTTTCCTTAGTAAGGTTTAGATAATTAAAATTTTATAACAACTGAATAATTATATATTCACCATGATCACTATTCGTTGCAGCTTAACAAATTTGCAAATGGATTCCTACTTTTGTAATTATTATGTGAAAACGCATTTACGAATGACCGCTTACCTTGTGGGAATAATCAGTGGTGCTGTTCTGTACGACCATCAAAAACAACCGTGGCAGATACCAAAAGTATTCGTGATTTATACAAATATTTGATCGAATTCATTAGATTCAATGCACAAAAAATAGGCATTCCTTATATTTTTTTTATAAACACGCTTTTAACAATATATCTAAATATTTATAGATTTTTCTGTATTCTAACGTATAATGTTTGAGCTTAAAGTTTATATTGTTGTTACTCAAGATTACCCACTAAAAGTTTGTTTATTCAATTATTATTACAAAAAAAGTTTTTCAATAAAGTCAATAGTCATGCCCTTTCTTATGTTCTAAAATATCGGTATGAATTTTTTTTATTTTAATTTTAATATATTTTAAATGTAATTTTAAGTTGAGAAGTGTATACTTGCCTCGGGTGCGCGACACGCGCCCCTTGATCCCTATATTTTGAGCCCGACCCGTCAACTATATTTTTAAATTTACAGAACTCGTCAAAGATACTATTCGTAATACTAGTGGCAGGAATGTGCAACGGAGCTCAAGCATTAGGCTATCAATATTTGAATCCAAATTCCAATCCATCCTCTTTCAGTATGGCACTTTATGGAAGTTTACATCGAGGTGCTTTTGCTGTGGGTGTTTGTTCGATCGTTTTGCTCGTTACAATCGGTGATGGACTAGGCGAGTAATACAATAAGATGAATATAATTTAATACTGTTACGATTATATATATTATTAATACTATTAATATTACCATTATAAATTTTAGATTCCCATTATAGATTCTTGACACCAAGTTGGGCGCAGCCACTAGGACGTTTGACTTACAGTGTCTTTTTATCGCACAATATTATTCAAATGTACCACGCAGGTACAGCAAGGAGTGCAAGAACATTTAGTATGCACAATTTGGTAAGCAAATATATGAGTGTATGTGCCTTCAATTGTATATAAAGTTTATTCTTTCTTATTAATATTATATAAATTTTACATCGTTTACTTTTGAAGTTATGGGACCTCGTGCCAGACATTATCTTCTCCTTTTCATTAGCTTTTCTAATTGTTATTAGCATTGAAGCACCATTTAGAAAAATGGAGAAATTTTTTATTATGAAATTAAATTCCAAACACACGAAAGACGAACTAGTACAAGAAGATAAAGTAGTAGAAATGCAAATTAATAGATAACAGTAATATTTACAATTTCAATGTTTTTTTTAATATTTTATTAATAGTGCTTGTAAAAGTGTCTTTAAAATTACGACAGTGTGTTATATTTGGATAATATGGGACTATACATACTACACAATTAGAATTTTGTAAACATGCATTTTTTGTCCATGTATTTGTTGGTGATGATCATTAATAAAATTATTATTCTTCAATATAAGCAGAATATTTTGGATTTATATATGAAAAATAAAATTTTATTTATTATTGTTTAACATGATTATTATGTACAATATTTCAAAATATGATTATAAAAAAAAGTAAACAAAACAGTTTTTAATGAAAAAATGTTTTTGATGATAAGCAATCTCTAATTGAGATTGAAATTGCTTTTTAGAGTATAAACTAGTCAAGTGATCAATTTTTTATCATGTATTATATTCATTCAATTATGCACTGTATCACATAAAATACATATGATGTATGTAAATAAATATTCTAAAAAATATTTTACACTGTTTTTTAAAAATATATATACATGTTTAACCATGTTCTCTTTATAATTTAATTAAAGATCAACTATAATTAGACGTAAGCGGTTCTTAAGAGCATTGTTATTGAATAGACATTTTTCATTGTATTACAAAAGAAATGTAAATTGACTGTTCCAAATGTGCCCATCGAGAACTCCAGTGGTTTTTGCGCGCGAAATATAGAGAAACTGATTATCTTAAGATTCTTAATGTTCTCTTTGCCACCATTGTAACAAGCTAAATTACTTAAAGTCAAAGCATCTGCAATATCTAAACTTGTATTTGCCACCAATTCTCCTGCTAAACAAATTACAAATAACATCGTGCTCACCAATATTTTTATCCACTGCATTTTATTTGCCATTGCAGTATCTGCTGTCTGAAATATTACAATTTTTGGTTATATTACGAGTAAGGTAAGGAAATGAACTCTAATCAATTTATTTTTTAATTACGCTCAAAAAACTGTATTTTTCGATAAAAAAGTTCATTTAAAATTAACAAAAATCTGTATCAAAGTATTTTCTTTTACATTAATCCATTACCTAAATTAACAATATACGCTCACGCACACATGTTGTAATGATCTTACCGTAAGGCTAGTGATGCAAGCAAAGCACAAAATGAAAGATAGTAAAATACTTTGCCAGAAAAATGAACTTGATAGTACGTTGCAAAGCTCGGTACCAAACCTCAAAATCGCAGTGTGTCTTTTTATCGTGGCCATTAAATGGTTTGTATTACTTTGATTTGAACGTCCTAAGATTAATTTAGTAAGTCTAAGTTCTTTACATAGTTGGCATACAAAAAGTATAAATAACATGTCACAAGATGCCATACTGCACGTAATATTCGCGAACAGTGCAAGTTGAAGTATATACATTATTTCGTACCTAAGACAACGATATGTTGATCAGTATAACTGTTAAAATAAAATTAATTGTTTAAATGTTTTTAATACTTCTAAAAGTAATTACCAAGGACTCTGGAAGGTATTTGATTTAAATATTAACTTTAAAGGTAACATTTTATCAGACACGAAAAAAACCGTACTGAAGTATGAAACTAACAATAAAACATAACTTCTGAAGAGGTATTTAACAACAATAAATAAACAATTTTTCCAAAATTGAATGACTTTTGATTCTTCAGCATTATCTGTTTTGTAATCAAATCGCTTCACCTCTGAGAGTAATTTTAGTATTTTGTTCCTGATGGAAATAAATCACATTATTTTGTTATATTTCAATTGGAAACATGATACTATTTAATTTACCTATTAATACCTAACGTAAAAGCTTTTAATGCTCCAGTAACAAATCCCAGTAAATCGAGAATATATCTGTACATTTTGGGCGAATTACATTTAATGAATTACACTATACTAGTAGGAAAATTTAACGAAATCAAATAAATGCAAATTAATTAAATTTCTGTTGCACAATGAAAGTACATAAAAATAATTAAAATTCAAAACGGCGTATAATAATAATAATCAAAATAATAATAAAACGTACTCAGGTGTTGTGTCAGTAGTAGCAACGGTAAAAATTCCAACTAATTGTAACAGAATGATGATTGAAAATAAAATTAATGAGAAATATATTTTACACCAGCTAAGAAATGATTTAGCTTCACATTCTTCTGGCCAAACACCAGACACTTTAAGTACAAATTTCCTCGATTTTAAAAAATCTTGTGTACTCATTTTCATCGATGTATTCGAAAATCTTCTCGATGAAATAATTTTTCACAGGTATACCGCAACATTAAAATATTACATTCAAATAATCAACAAAAAAACGATAAGATTACATTTTGTATTGTTGAGCAACAACTGATTAGTAAGACTCTTCCATATGTCTCGGGTGACTTGTTGCTTCGTTAAATTTGTATGTACTTTCGTAATAATTGGAAGGAAAAAAAGTACATAGAAATCGAATGTACATTTATATACTTAAATCAAAGAAACACTGCCTTTGCAGATCGGAAACACGTAATTGCCGTGTAAAACCGCGTGTTTATTTAATAAATCCATTTATCACACCTATTGAATGGTTGTCTCCAGTTCGTTTGAAGTCATCTTGCATTCAAAACGAATTTTATAAGACTGGATGAAACGCACTATGTAATTACTGCAGTTCTATTCACGCATTCTTAAAGGAAAAATATTCGAGAACATATGTGATCGTAATAACCCTCTGTGAACTATTAAATTGCGCTCTTCTTGAATTAGTAATCGCCTCTACATCGGGAGAAAGATTATTTGAAGTTACAGAAGTGTATTATTGACTTAAGAAATTCGCTACTTAATTCGTTTTTTATCACAAACAGGCAATTTTACTTCCATATTGTATACATTCTATTAATATTTTGGGCACTTTTCCCAAATATTTAAAAAAAAATTGATCTTAATGGTTTAGAGTCAATCTGAAAATTTATAGGCAGTTTCTAACTATAAAAAAAAATATTTTAGACAGTATTTGATTTTCAGCGACTGGAGCAGAATTGCTGATTTTCACTATTTAAGGTTTAAATGGCTTACAAGAGTGTGACAGCATATATATAAAAATTCAGAAAATTTAAAAAAAAAAGTCATATTTATGTTTATAGTGAAAAATACACCCCCTGGGAGTTACAAATGAATGAAAATGGGCATAGAATGCAAAAAAGTGCTAAAATGTCAACTTTGACTCTCTGTAACTTAAAATAAGTGATCTAAAATTTATTGTAACATGGAGAGAAATAGATTACCTAAATGCTTAGGATAAAATGCTGATGTTTTCTTATGAATATAATTTTTGGCCAAAATTGTAATAAAAATTATATATCACAAGCTCGATAATAATATTTGCCAGACGGGATCGTTTCATGCACGTGTTTTGTTTCAGAATGTTTACTTTTAATAAATCTTTTTTCTATCTGTGTAATCATTATGTAAGATCAAAAATATATTTCCTAAATCTTTGTTATATTCGTATAATTGGTAAATAATTCTGTTTCAACAATGTTACTGAATGCAGATAAAAAACATGATGTTTATCATATTAGCTAACAAATTTGACACATCTGATCACTTGAATTTCTTTAATATTACATATTGTACAAAGTATACTTATAATTAAAAAATATTAATTTAATCGAGTAGAAATTTACTGCGGCTAGCCGGATTGATGATCCGGTCCGGACCTGGATTAAAATTCCGGTGCCGCATCCGGAATGTAATGGTGTGCTAGTTCGGTCCGGATATGAGTTTCCTAAATTGAAATCCTGTATAGATAACAAGAGAGACATTGGTGTAGTCGGTAAATGTCCTGCTTCGTAACTCGAAGATCGTATAGGTTCAAATCTCGGTTACGCCCGAACAGAAATAAACTTATGGGGATGTCGGAGCTATAGCCTCCATCAAAAGCCGCTCGATCTCGCGGCTTCGAATGGCGCTGTAGTCAGGTGTCGATTTCTACGATAAACGTACTTAAAACATAAATTATAAATTTTGCAGCTACATAGAGCTGTTGAAAGATACTTTCCCCCCTAGCTATGACTAAAATTAAGGTAATTATAATATTACTCTTGGCAGCAAATGTTTATTTTTTTAAAGAAATGTGAAGTACGTTGCGTGTAGCATTACGGCAGATATAGATTCATTGAATATGAGACGTATTTCACATTTCTTTAAAAAAATAAACATTTGCTGCCAAAAGTAATATTATAATTACCTTAATTTTAGTCATAGTTAGGCGGGAAAGTATCTTTCAACGGCTCTATGTAGCTGTAAAATTTATAATTTATGTTTAAGTACGTTTATCGTAGAAATCGACACCTGACTACAGCGCCATTTGAAGCCTCGAGATCGAGCGGTTATCAACGAAGGCTATGGGTCCGACATCCCCTTATGGCGTTTATCTGGGCCGCCTATTGTGCCTTAGTAATATGATACGACCCTACAATGGCATCGGACGAGGGCCCTCTTTGGAACGTAACGGGGTTGTAGCATGGCCCTAATATGGCAAAAAAAATTTTTAATCCATATGAGGGCCTTATAATGGCTATACTCAAAATAATTGTGTTTTATTTAAACATTCTTATTTATTTAAAATTAATACATTAGTTATTAAATAAATATAAGTATATTAATTTATTTTCAAATCGTTACTATAGTTGTGTAAAAAACTTTGAAAAACCTAGTCAGAGACTCAATTAGAACTCTACTAGGCGAAACTATCATCGTTAAATGAATATATTACGATAATAAAAATATGTAAATATTAAACGAATTAAAATACATTTTCATGTCATGGCTTGCATGTATCGTACCATTTGAAGCCCTTACTTATTTTTAAATTTAAGTGCAAAATATTTACATTAGGTTTCGAAAAGGCGAGAGTAAGGCGAGCCTAACTATGAGCTAGCCATGTAGTGCCCCGGTTCACGCCTCGTTACGCGCCATACTATGGGCCATTGCTGGTAACTATACGTGGGCCTTATGATCAGATTCGGCAAGCCATAACTATTTTCCGATCGGGCGGCAACATTTTTTTCAAATTTAAAAATTATGTTTATAGCAGTGCGTGTCGTAAATCCGCACTTACCACACGCTTTTCTGTGGCGTAAGTCGCATTTTCTGGCACAATATACAAATGAAAATTCAACCAAAGACGCATAAGGTAAAAGTCCTTGTTACTAAACGGTTTTTCACATGTTTTTTGTTCCGATCTCAATAATAAATTGAAATAAGCATAAATGTTGGAATTTTGTATACCATTCGATGCGCGTATTCTTTCTGAACAATTACCTGGTTTAACATTTTAATTTAAACGGTTTTAATTAATTATATTATTAAAAAACGGAGAGCCTTATGTGCACGTATTATTAAAAGCCTTGAAAATACATGTCCCGACTGTTTAATAATCCTGTCCCTATTTATTAAACACTTTTAAAAACTCAAAATTTAACTATTTTTTAACAATCTAGCTTAGTATTTCGATTGATACTACAAGGATTTATCTTTATTTAGTGTAGGAAATCATAAAATTCTATAAATAAAACGATGTTCAATAATTTTAATCATAATACAAATGCGAGTTACTTTGGTATAAAATGAACCTGTAAGAGAGTCTTCCGTGAGTCTTGATGCAACTATATTATAAAGATTGAATAGCCCTTTTTCACATACTTTTGAATTTTAATCGGTTACTAATGAATAATGACGAGCATAAACATATTAGTGATTCGATAGATATACGTTTCACTAACACACATACTGAAATAATATCAATTTTTCCGAAAAAAGCTCAAAAGTAACCTTCAAGTGTGTTTGTAGGTTGACTTTCTAACCAAAAGAAATGCATTATTTAGCCTTTATACAACATGCATATATCATTTAAATCGATTAATAATGCATTTTTAACTATTTTACCAATAAACATCTATAAATAAATCGGTAAATATATTGATGTAAAAGAGTGTTTATTCCGTTAAAAATAGAGACAGGCATAAAATCATATGTACACAGAAAAAAAAATTTGTTTGAATCAAAAAAATATATTTGTTTGAATTCAGTTTATTTGATTCAAATAAATATTTTTTTGATATAAATAAAATTTAATTGAAATAATAAAACTAATTATTTGTTTTCATGCACACAATTTTATTGATTTATTATTACTTAAATCAAATAAATTTTACTTGAATCATTAAAATATTTTTTCAATTTTATTTTATCGTTTATTTGAAATGAAAAAACCCATTTTTTCCCATGTTTTAAAAATACCCAATAAAATGGTAAACATAAATCAAGCAATTAATTTATTTAGTTCAATGAAAAAATTGCATTAATTTAAAAAATGGATTTAACTGAAAATATTTCTTTCATATAAGTACATATTTCTTCAAAATGCTAGAATATTTGGTTAAATTTATTAAATAATTTTTTAATTTAACGAAATGAACTACATAAATTAATGTTTCTTTCACTTATTAAATTAATGCAAATATTAAATTAATTCAAATAAATGTTTGTTCAAAAAAATTATATGGGTTGATAAAAATTTTTTGATTATACAAAATAATTATTTTGTTAAATTAAATAAATAATTTTTTTTCTCTTAATATTATTTTTATTTCAATTGAAAAGTTTGATTTTATAAAAGCAAAAAAATAAATTATTTTAAAAGATGGGTTTAGTATGATATAACTTTACTTGAACAATTAAGTAACATTAAAAAAATTATTTTTCTCAATTAAATAAATATTTTTTAAAGTGGATTTGCTAAAGTTAAAATTATATTTTATTGTTTCAATAAAATGTATACTTATTTTAACTAAATTAGGAATCTTTGTTTTAAAATAATAAATTTACTTAATTCAACTATATTTTTTTTAAATTCAACACTCCATTTGAGTGAAATAAATAATTAAATATTTTAATTGTAAAAAAATTTGTGTTTTTAATTTGGTATGTACTTATTACTTTAATTTTTGTAACTAAATGAATTGAAAATTATAAAACGCGTTCAGTTTTACGTTGCTTTAAAATAATATGTTATATTATAAAACTTATAATAATTCAGGGACCTACCTGCACCGACTCTCTAAACAGTACCCGTTATAATTGGTAATTAAAAAAAAAAGTTTTGATAAAATAAATTAATTTTAAAGAAATATTTTATTAAAACAAAGAAACATACGCTTATTGAAAGAAATAAATATTTTTTTGAAGCTATGTAATAATTTATTTGTATTAAATGTATTTTTATTAGAAAAAATAAAATTCATACGAAATAAAGTAATTTTAAAGAAATGTTTTATTGAAACAAAGAAATATTGGTTTATTGAATTAAATAAATTTTGTTTTGAAACGATGGAATAATTTATTTGAATGTTCACTGGTTTTGGTAAAAATATTCCAATCAATTTTTGAAAAAAATAAAGTTATTAAAATAATTTTTTTTGCTCTTCAAGTTAAATAAACCATTTACTTAAATAAGAGAGCTTTCGGCAACGACCGCTAGGGGAATCCAAGTTTCCCGCAAGCGGCCAAAAATTTTATCGGTTCATATAAAAGAAACTTTCAAAAGTATAAAATTAAATCGAGAAGCGAATTGAAAAAACGTTTTCTTGAATCAAGGAAATAATTTACTAAAATTCGCTGCACTATATTAAGGTAAGTAAGAAACATTAATTAAATAGAGTTATAGAATCAAATACTCTTCATTTCATCCAATTAAATAAACTATTCACTCAATTTCAGTGTTTCGGTCGTCGTATGAAAACTAGATTCAAGTAACAGATAATTTACATAAAAGATGAAGATGCGTTACATTAAGAAAACAAGTGCATTAGAACTACAAACTCAAGGATGCTCGATGTAATTAAATGTACATTGGATTCAATGGGCCATTGAACATAATCGAAGAAACAAAAATAGTATCAAAGGAAATAATAACATTTTTTTATGTTAAATAAAAAATTATTTAAAACAATTAAATAATTTCTTTGTTTCTGACACATCAATTTTATAAAACATTGAAATATTTTGTTCGATCGAAAAAAATTTTTGTTGGTTTAATAAAATTGTTTGGTTTAAGTGACTAAATATTTGTTACAAATAACTAATTATTTACTTGTGTGTTAATATAGCAGATTTTAATTCAATGAATAATTTGCTTGTTTAAAAGAAATATGTTGGTCAATACAACGCAATATTTATTTATTTTTAATATAGATTAATTTTGTTCAAATAAATATATTTTATTAATTTAACAAAACGGATTCTTCAAATATAGTGAAAGAAATAATTTACTTGATTCAAAAAAAATTTTTTTGAATTCAGTAAATTTTTTTTTCAGTGTACGTAGTATGGAACAGCTAATAATTTAATAAAAACAATATTAAAATTGCAAAAACAGTCTGTAATCGAAATCTACGATATAAAAACTATCCCCTAATGCTTAAACGATCATATATAATCCTCCTATTAATGTATTAGAGTTAGAAAACTTTATGCGACAATGCCGACTTTTTCCGTCCAAATGTTAATCGATCTATGCAATTTTGCCGAGTGCACAGTTTAATATTTTTTCGTAATTTCCCCAGTGCTTCATTCAAATTTATTTCAATTCGTAAACATAGTTAATAGTCTAAATTATTTAATAAAATGTTTCTAATCATTAATATACATATACTTTTCTTTTAATTCGTATTACTTTCTCTCTGTTTAGTACGAGATACACTTTTCTCGAGGTGTTTATTAACAGGGACTTTTACCTTACTTCATATTGGTGGTGAAGCATTGTCATAACTTTTTCGAACACAAAAATAATTTAATGCTATTGTATTATAAACATTCATCGCTATATTAAAGAGCTAAAAAATTTTAATAAAATATTGTATAACAATATATACCAAAACCATAGGTTAAATATCGTATGATTTAATTAACGACCTTATTTTAAACATATATACATAGTTATATTTTAAAACGAATACAAACTATTAATAAAATATAATCTTCAATTTTTATAATTATTATTTCTAATTAATTTTTAAAGTCTTTTGATTTGCTAATAGTGCAATTATTAAACACTAAACGATTAATATTAAACGCGGTTCCGTTTATGAGTTCATACTAAGTTGAGGTGTTAAAAAATAATTAGTCATAGAAAGAAGGCTAATCAAATACAATTGTTTGTTTGGACGATTCAAAATAATTTTACAGGGGGGGGCTCCGCCCCCCAACCCCCCCGTCCTTGCGCCCCACCTACGCGCACTTTTAGAATCTTAACTCGTTTTATTCCCTAAATTCATATCAGCGTATTATCTATTATAAACATTGTCAAGATTTAATACAAAAAAAACGATAGTACAATTAATTATTACTTTAGTGGCGAATTTACGACACACGTGCTACAAAATAGTATACGATACACGCGTGTTAAGTGGCTGATAGCACGGCGTGAATATCGCCCTCGCTGCGCTCGGGCGCCAACTTCATCCGTCCTGGAGTCGGCCACTTACCACATTAGTATCGTAATGTACTATTCTTCAATAAAATATTTAAATGAAAATGATTTATTTTCAAACTTACGAATTTTATCGATATTTTAAATTAGTAATTTTCACGTTATATATGCCAATTCGGCAAACTTATTCGCAGAACATTCTAAAACATTAAATTTTAATAGAAAAAGAAGTCTCGGACTAAGCTCAAACCGGAAAGTCCAGCCTATCCGGAGCCGGCACGTTACCAGTTTTGAAAATTACTTAAGGTGTATCGTTTTGAATTTTTCTTAATAGATCTATAAAATTTATATCCTTAACCTTCTCTCATCACAAAATAGTAATCAAGCAATAAATTGTTTGTACAATTCTTATATAATGATCAAATTTTTTTGCATATAGGAACACCATTTTGCGAACTTCATGGACACTGAAAAAAAAGATTTTCGATCTAAGTGGAATTCTTCTGAAATATGTCTCAAGAAGAAAATCTGTATGCTCTAATAATGTAATTCTTTTATAATCGAGCGGAATTTCTTTTTGTAAAAAAAAAATAGTACAACTCAAAAAGATTAATATCCTAAAATCAATTAGATTCTTCTTGATTCTAAAGGAATTACATTGGAGTAACCAGTTTTTCTTCTTGAGACATGTTTCAAATTTTTTTCAACGCAGGAAGCGAAATAGTCATTCTTGCGTTCTGTGGATACAAAAATAGTATATGCATATCACGAAAAAAAATCGTTAGCATAACAAAAAATTTCATTGCATTAGCGATTTCTGTTCTTAACTTAGATACAGCGAATTTCCATTACAGTTAGAACAACGTTAAATGATCAATAATATTTACGATTGATAATTGCTATTGGTTAACCCTTAGAGTACCGGAACTTTAGAAATTTTCAATGCGTATTGTTTAACCCAAACTAAATATTTATGAGTCGGAGCATGACGCATAAGTATGTGCGTCATGCCGGTACTCTAAGGGTTAACATCTTATTTTATTGGCATAATACAATTTTCTTCTGCAAGCATATACAGATAATAGAGATAGTTTATAAAAAGATTATATTTTAAAAAAATGATACAAAATTGTTGAGATTAAATAATTTTTTTCTTGCAACGTCATCAGGCATTTGTCAACTTCTTAAAAGATTGCTTACATATGAAATAGTCATTCTCTTCTAATGCTTGGCTGTACATTAACGGTAAGCAACTATCAAATTGGTTAAATTTTTGTATTATCATTTTCAACATTAGTTATTAGTATCGCAACGATGTTCACACAATGACGCGCAAAGTTTAAAGTAGCGATTTAGTATTGTAGAACGAACTGGATTCAATCTCAAAGCTTACGATTGTATATAGAGAAAATTTTATGTATTAAAGCAATTAATTAGTTTGCTAATTTAACTAATTGTTGTTTAAATTTATTGCTTAATTTGCATGGCACCTATCAAGTTTTTAAATCAATTGCAAAATAAAGCTATTAGAAATAAATTTGTAAAAACAATAAAACTGTGATTTAATTTAACAAATATTTTAACTGAATTATTTCAGTAGCTAAGAATTTTTTATATCTTGGGAACACAGTGGGTAATTCTTGCGAGTCCGTCTGGTGGTGGTCTTACTGCGATCATTCGTCAAGTTCGCATTCGACGGGGACGATCCATTTTGCTCCCTTGGTGCATAATATAGTTATTTATGCACGTAGAGAGTAAAATAGGCATTTGTTCTCGGGATGAAAGTTGCTGCCTGAGTTTTAACAATTGATAAACATTTTTTTTACAAATTTTATTATTTTTAGCTTATACTCAAAATTTTTTGGCAAATTTGAATTAGTCATGAGACTCCGTACTCTGATTTATTTCCATATGGCAGAATATTTCAGGAATCACTTCATCGAATAGGCTGGAATTTGAACAGCAATTTTTAAATATGATTTTAATCCATTTTAATGAAACAGACTGTGTTAACGTTGTAATATAAAAATTATATTTTACAAATTATTTAAAAAAATTAAAAAATTGTGTAAAAACAGCTGAATAATTTTTTAACATAAATATTTAGACTTTTATTGAAATTCTGTTTCTTTTAAGTGGACTGAAATATGGTTTGCTATTACTGTAAAAATTTTGGCTTACTCGATGAAGTGGTCTCATATTCTGCGGTAAGTCCATTATGAAAAAAATCAAATTACGGCATCTCATAATTAATTAAAATATAGTTTGTTACTAATACATTAGCTCCAAAAATTCAAGAAAAAAATTAATAATAATACATGTTATACATACATTTGTTTAAATAATTAAGATATGTTTATAATTATTATGAAAAAAAGTATTAATTGTTAATATTAAATAGTTCTTTTTCAATTTAAACCCAGGCTTGCCCCCGTAATGGCACATGTTTTCGAATAAACACAAAAAATATATTAATATAATGTAACTTAAATAAGCTTAACATTAAAAACCATTGGTAAATCTCTCTCAAGTGAGGCTTTAGTTATTTCATTAAAACTAGTATTGACTCTTATACTATAATTGGATAGAAGAGCGTAGAAATCGTATATATAGATTTAAATCAAATAAAAGGAACTTTTGCGGAAACACGTAATTGCCGTGTAAAACTGCGTGTTTATTTAATAAATTCATTTCTCACACCTATCAGATAGTTGTTTCCATTTCGTTTGAAGTTGTCTTGTATTCAAAACGAATTTTATAAGACTGGATGGAACGCGCTATGTAATTACTGTAGTTCTATTCAAGTATTCTTAAAGGAAAAATATTCGAGAACATTATATGTGATCGTAATAACCCTCTGTGAACTATTGAATTGCGCTCTTCTTGAATTAGTAATCGCCTCTACATCGGGAGAAAAATTATTTGAAGTTACAGAAATATTATTATATTGAGGCTATATTTTAGTAAAAGTAGATAATTGGAAAATTAGTAACTTAAACTTTATTTTCAGTGCAGAAATTGCTTAGTTTGTTATACAGAATAATTTTACTTTCATCATTCGTCGGTACCCGAAAAGAGAAAATAAAATAATAGGTTACTATTAATTATGACTATTTAAATTGTTTGAGTTATTGATGACGATAGTTGAATTTATTATTATAAGTTATAGGTTGTCATGGTTCTTATCAAAGTTGACCGCAACTAAAATTAGCTACCCTACCTATCAATCGCCTCCGTAATATGCTATGGACTTGGGGTCCCAATTAACTTTAAGAAAATATATATCGACAGCCGCGATCAAGAAAGGTGCTAGCCCTTATTCGGCATCTGTAAAAGGCAAATAAAAGAAATCTTGCTTTTTTGTAAGAATGTTAATTCACTTTTGACTAAAAGGGGCTATTTCATTCGACACTTTATTCGAGAATATAAAATCGGTATTTCTAAATTTATTTCTTTATCTCGTCGGCAACTTGTAATTACACCCGCGAAACCGAGTAAAATGTACTTCAAAACGAAAAAAATATAAACTGTAATTTAAAAGCATTGTCATATTTATAATCATAACTAAAAGTATTAACCGAAAATTTGTTTGCGAACATTTCTGTCGATTTATTGTTCATCTGTAAAAGATATAAAACCACAACTAAGTATATACAAGCAAAAAATATATTCTTAAATAAAAAGACCCGTTCATTCCAATTGTCCGGGCGCAGGGTATTTTTAGAGCATTTTTGCCTGCTGAATCCGAATTCTTTGGGTAGAAGTCTGAAAAAGTTGTAGATAAATTGTTATTAACAAATTAATTATTTAAACCGTGTTACAAGTCACTCTAACAATAATTTAAACCTTTTAATTATAGAAAAACAAAGATATTTTTATCATAATATTTCTCGATTTTGGTTTGATTAAATATCTTGATTAGGTCAAAAGTTATTGCAAATTTAATGCAAAAATGTCCCGCTTTCGTTATGCGCGCTCACTTTTTCGGTTGTAACTTTGGTTTAAATACAAATTTTTGAATTTTATAATTTGCGTTCGATAAAATAGTTATTATTCTAACATGTAGAAGAAAAAAAGTTATTAAATGCATGTATTAAATGTTATTATAACTTGCAAAAAGCAATAAGTTAAGCTAAAAATATGGAAACTAATTTGTTTATAACAGTATAAAATTGATTCTATTAATAATTGCAACATTTAACCCATATGAAAAGAAAGCTTATGTTAAGTCAAATATGCTCAATTTTGGTTTGTTGAAATATCTCTATTAGTTACAAAGTTATTGCAAATTTAGCGTGGCGCATATTTGACGCTTACTGAAGTGACAAGTCCAAGCTCGATGTACGCACTCACGCTCGCACATGATTACGTTTTCACACTTTTTGTGTATACCAAACTTACTAATATGATATTATAATGATTTTTACAATAAACTATAGATACTTACATTTACATATACTAGTTATCAATAATATTAAGTAGGTATATATTGTATTATATTAATTAAAAATTTATACGTCGCGGAGTATTAAATTATATTGAAAAATATTTTTCTATGTCCAAATAATCTACGCTGCTTATCAAATCTAATATATTTATAGTAATAAATTGTTTTTACACTTATTTTGCATTACATTTGCAATAACTTTTGACCTAATCAAGATATTTAATCAAACCAAATCGAGAAAATTTATGATAAAATATCTTTGTTTTTCTATAATTAAAAGGTTTAAATTATTGTTAGAGTGACTTGTAACACGGTTTAAACAATTAATTTGTTAATAACAATTTATCTACAACTTTTTCAGACTTCTACCCAAAAAATTCGGATTCAGCAGGCAAAAATGCTTTAAAAATACTTGGGTAGAGCCGTGGCATTTGGAAAGGCGACGAAACCATACCTGGCGACTAGACTAATTAGTGTCCAACCAATTTCTTGGTTAGAAACAATTTTTTCACAATTTTTAGACTATTTTAAACAAAAATGGTTGTTACAAGATTTATGTAAAATGCGTTTTACAGCCTTAAAAAAATTATTAAAATTTTAAAAAACGCGTTTAGGCAAGCTTGCCTAATGTTTTTCTATCATAACTTTCAATCAAATTAAGATATTCGAGCTTTTTTTTGAACATAAGTTTGAGTATCTATCGTTATTTGTTTTTGAGTTATAAGTGATCCAAGTTAAGGGCTTTTTTGGCGAAATTTTTCATGGTATTTGTTGCAACTTTGGGGGAACTGATTTCTGGTACACAAATATGAAAGAGTTCATAGGCTGTTACGAAAGTTATACGCAGTTAATGAAAAATTATGAAAAAAGTATGCTTTAGATTAATTACAGGTAACTCAAAAGCATTTACACTTTGCTTGATACAATGGGGTACAGCACATCACAACATATTTTTAAAATAATATTTTGAGGCCTGCGATGGCTCGGTCGGTAGGGCGTCGGGCTCGTAATCTGGAGGTCCCAGGTTCGATTCCCGGCCCCGGCCGATTGATACAAGCACCACTGGCGAATGTATTTTCAACAAGTGCTTTTTTCACCAATACATCGTATGACCCTCCGTCGCTGATTAGCACCGGTTTGGGAGCATAAAAAGAGCGACGTTAAAATAATAAAAAAAAAAAAATATTTTTAAAATAATTTTGTGCACTCAAAGTCGATATTATCGAGTATACAACATCTGGCATTAATAATTTTTTTATGTAACCAATATTTCATTGAAACATGATATTTAAGGAAGCTAAGAAATATTTCGTATGTCAAAATAGACAACCGTTAAGTTTTTATAACAGTTTTTCGGTTGAGGTACAAAAAACCCCAGTATGTCAAGTAGGCCACTCAGCAAAACTGTATCAAGTAAGGGTTAAAGATATATACTCAAACTTAAGTCTCACAAAAAGCTGAGATCAAGTAGATACGATTTGAAGAAAAAGAAGCTCAAATATTTTAAATTGATTAATAGTTATGGAAGAAATAAGAATAGGACACAAATTTAGCGAAAATGTAGTATTCAAAGTTTATGGGCTCTTAGGCAAAATTTTACTTCATTCTCGTGACTCGTAGACTGGAACTCCTCCTTGTTAGTGTTTGAAAACTGCACAATCTTACATATTTAATTTGATTAGCTTTTTCATAAAAAGTTATTAATGTCAATTTTATTACGATGCCACGTGGCTTAAACAAGAAATTGGAAGTTTTTTTAGGGAAAGGTTATATTTCCATGCGGATGAACAAAACTATATAAATTAATAATTCAAAAATTAAATAAATCAGTACATGAACCTGGGGTCCCTGTTAACTTTAAGAAAATATATATCGACAGCCGCGATCAAGAAAGGTGCTAGCCCTTATTCGGCATCTGTAAAAGGCAAATAAAAGAAATCTTGCTTTTTTGTAAGAATGTTAATTCACTTTTGACTAAAAGGGGCTATTTCATTCGACACTTTATTCGGCAATATAAAATCGGTATTTCTAAATTTATTTCTTTATCTCGTCGGCAACTTGTAATTACACCCGCGAAACCGAGTAAAATGTACTTCAAAACGAAAAAAATATAAACTGTAATTTAAAAGCATTGTCATATTTATAATCATAACTAAAAGTATTAACCGAAAATTTGTTTGCGAACATTTCTGTCGATTTATTGTTCATCTGTAAAAGATATAAAACCACAACTAAGTATATACAAGCAAAAAATATATTCTTAAATAAAAAGACCCGTTCATTCCAATTGTCCGGGCGCAGGGTATTTTTAGAGCATTTTTGCCTGCTGAATCCGAATTCTTTGGGTAGAAGTCTGAAAAGTGTAGATAAATTGTTATTAACAAATTAATTATTTAAACCGTGTTACAAGTCACTCTAACAATAATTTAAACCTTTTAATTATAGAAAACAAAGATATTTTTATCATAATATTTCTCGATTTTGGTTTGATTAAATATCTTGCTTAGGTCAAAAGTTATTGCAATTTAATGCAAAATGTCCCGCTTTCGTTATGCGCGCTCACTTTTTCGGTTGTAACTTTGGTTTAAATACAAATTTTTGAATTTTATAATTTGCGTTCGATTAAAATAGTATTATTCTAACGTAGAAGAAAAAAAGTTATTAAATGCATGTATTAAATGTTATTATAACTTGCAAAAGCACTAAGTTAAGCTAAAATAGGAAACTAATTTGTTATAACAGTATAAAATTGATTCTATTAATAATTGCAACATTTAACCCATATGAAAAGAAAGCTTATGTTAAGTCAAATATGCTCAATTTTGGTTTGTTGAAATATCTCTATTAGTTACAAAGTTATTGCAAATTTAGCGTGGCGCATATTTGACGCTTACTGAAGTGACAAGTCCAAGCTCGATGTACGCACTCACGCTCGCACATGATTACGTTTTCACACTTTTTTGTGTATACCAAACTTACTAATATGATATTATAATGATTTTTACAATAAACTATAGATACTTACATTTACATATACTAGTTATCAATAATATTAAGTAGGTATATATTGTATTATATTAATTAAAAATTTATACGTCGCGGAGTATTAAAATTATATTGAAAAATATTTTTCTATGTCCAAATAATCTACGCTGCTTATCAAATCTAATATATTTATAGTAATAAATTGTTTTTACACTTATTTTGCATTACATTTGCAATAACTTTTGACCTAATCAAGATATTTAATCCAACCAAAATCGAGAAAATTTATGATAAAAATATCTTTGTTTTTCTATAATTAAAAGGTTTAAATTATTGTTAGAGTGACTTGTAACACGGTTTAAACAATTAATTTGTTAATAACAATTTATCTACAACTTTTTCAGACTTCTACCCAAAAAATTCGGATTCAGCAGGCAAAAATGCTTTAAAATACTTGGGTAGAGCCGTGGCATTTGGAAAGGCGACGAAACCATACCTGGCGACTAGACTAATTAGTGTCCAACCAATTTCTTGGTTAGAAACAATTTTTTCACAATTTTTAGACTATTTTTAAACAAAAATGGTTGTTACAAGATTTATGTAAAATGCGTTTTACAGCCTTAAAAAAATTATTAAAATTTTAAAAAACGCGTTTAGGCAAGCTTGCCTAATGTTTTTCTATCATAACTTTCAATCAAATTAAGATATTCGAGCTTTTTTTTGAACATAAGTTTGAGTATCTATCGTTATTTGTTTTTGAGTTATAAGTGATCCAAGTTAAGGGCTTTTTTGGCGGAAATTTTTCATGGTATTGGTGCAACTTTGGGGGAACTGATTCTGGTACACAAATATGAAAGAGTTCATAGGCTGTTACGAAAGTTATACGCAGTTAATGAAAAATTATGAAAAAGTATGCTTTAGATTAATTACAGGTAACTCAAAAGCATTTACACTTTGCTTGATACAATGGGGTACAGCACATCACAACATATTTTTAAAATAATATTTTGAGGCCTGCGATGGCTCGGTCGGTAGGGCGTCGGGCTCGTAATCTGGAGGTCCCAGGTTCGATTCCCGGCCCCGGCCGATTGATACAAGCACCACTGGCGAATGTATTTTCAACAAGTGCTTTTTTCACCAATACATCGTATGACCTCCGTCGCTGATTAGCACCGGTTTGGGAGCATAAAAAGAGCGACGTTAAATAATAAAAAAAAAAATATTTTTAAATAATTTTGTGCACTCAAAGTCGATATTATCGAGTATACAACATCTGGCATTAATAATTTTTTATGTAACCAATATTTCATTGAAACATGATATTTAAGGAAGCTAAGAAATATTTCGTATGTCAAAATAGACAACCGTTAAGTTTTTTATAACAGTTTTTCGGTTGAGGTACAAAAACCCCAGTATGTCAAGTAGGCCACTCAGCAAAACTGTATCAAGTAAGGGTTAAAGATATATACTCAAACTTAAGTCTCACAAAAAGCTGAGATCAAGTAGATACGATTTGAAGAAAAAGAAGCTCAAATATTTTAAATTGATTAATAGTTATGGAAGAAATAAGAATAGGACACAAATTTAGCGAAAATGTAGTATTCAAAGTTTATGGGCTCTTAGGCAAAATTTTACTTCATTCTCGTGACTCGTAGACTGGAACTCCTCCTTGTTAGTGTTTGAAAACTGCACAATCTTACATATTTAATTTTGATTAGCTTTTTGGTGAACAGCTTTTCAAACGTGACTTTAGATTCGAAAAGAGTGGATCTTTTTACTTAAGAATATGATTATTTTGAAAAAACAGATTGAATAATCTGAAATCATTATACATATAAAAATGGTCATTTTGAGTCGAAAGCCGTAGATCTCTGTATTTTGGGTCCGATATCCTTTACGTAAATATGGATGAATAATACGAATATTTAATATGCAAATAATATATTTTAAGGAGATGTGAGACTAAAAAATTGGAATTCTTATTTATTTTTTAGTTAACAACGGGTTGACTTTTTCCAAAAATCTCTCTGTAACGCTCTTCCATTTGCTTTGAAGAGTATGTACGATTTTTTCAGCCACAAGGATTAATTTTTCACCTAATCATTACCGACGAAAAGTGATTGTTAAATTTTAAATAATTTAAAATTAATTATTTTAAGAAAATCTCTCTGTTAGCTTCTTCGAAGCGGAGTATCACGATTAAAATATGAAAATGGCAAGTAATTAATGTATAATAATTTAGTTACTAATGCAGTTAAAGAAACGCATAACTCTAACAATAAAAGAAATTGTTACAGTAATAAATCGTTGGGCTAACCTGTCCGGTATGACGTCCTCATCCCCTGGTAGAAATGTATGGTGATGTTAAACGAGTTGTCGGCCGATATATGATAATTGATCTCAATTATTTTCTCTCTTCTCTCTCTCTCTCCTTGATTAGTAGTGACATTGGATATTTCAATAGGATTATTCCTTTGATTTTAATAATAATCAAGTAATTTTCTTAAATAGATACACAAATCTTACGATTATAAACCAGGTAGGCCGATAATTATAACATTTTTTTTTTAATCCAAAATTCTATATTACACAACATGTAAATTCTACAATGTAATAACTTTTTTAATCTATAAAATTAAGTTACACCTATTATGAAAAAACAGATGGAATAATCTGAAATCATTATACATATAAAAATAATGGTCATTTTGAGTCAAAAGCCGTAGATCTCTTCGGGTCCGATATCCTTTACGTAAGTATGGATATATTTTAAGGAGATGTGAGACTAATAAAATTAGAATTCTTATTTATTTTTTAATTAACGATGGGTTGACATTTTCCAAAAAATCTCTCTGTAACGCTCTTCCATTTGCTTTGAAGAGTATGTATACGATTTTTTCAGTCACAAGGATTAATTTTTCACCTAATCATTACCGACGAAAAGTGATTGTTAAATTTTAAATAATTTAAAATTAATTATTTTAAGAAAATCTCTCTGTCAGCTTCTTCGAAGCGGAGTATCACGATTAAAATATGAAAATGGCAAGTAATTAATGTATAATAATTTAGTTACTAATGCAGTTAAAGAAACGCATAACTCTAACAATAAAAGAAATTGTTACAGTAATAAATCGTTGGGCTAACCTGTCCGGTATGACGTCCTCATCCCCTGGTAGAAATGTATGGTGATGTTAAACGAGTTGTCGGCCGATATATGATAATTGATCTCAATTATTTTCTCTCTTCTCTCTCTCTCTCCTTGATTAGTAGTGACATTGGATATTTCAATAGGATTATTCCTTTGATTTTAATAATAATCAAGTAATTTTCTTAAATAGATACACAAATCTTACGATTATAAACCAGGTAGGCCGATAATTATAACATTTTTTTTTTTAATCCAAAATTCTATATTACACAACATGTAAATTCTACAATGTAATAACTTTTTTAATCTATAAAATTAAGTTACACCTATTATGAATAAGCAGTTCTTAAAAGTAAAGATATTGAATATACGTTTCTCATAATGCTACAAAAAAACTTCATATTCACAGTTCCGAAAGTACCCATAGAAATTTGCAATGGTTTTTGTGCTCTTTGTAATACAAAATTGATATTTTTAAGGTTCTTTACATTTTCATGACCACCTTGGTAACATCTTATTTTACACTCCATCAATGTATCTCCAATATCTAGGGTCATATCCGTTACCATTTCACCAGCTAAACACATAACGAATAACGTTAGACTGCCCAATACTGCGACCCAGTATACTCTCATTTTTACAACTGAATTGATATCCTGAAAAACGTAGATTATCACATGGTACCGTATTAAAATTGTCATTCAAATTCTATAGTGTATCAATAAAAATGTTAGCAATTGTAATTGTCTTAAGTTTGGTAGAAATTAAAAAATTATTTGTTAATAAACAACTTTATAGTGTTAATCTATATTATAAGTGTTCAAAAAATACTGTAAATTGACTATAATGGTTCCTATAAACTGACAATATATCAATTTATTAAATAATTGAAAGTAAACATGCTTTTAAAAATTACGATACGTGGCTCGGATTTATTTGTTGCGATTTTGATTTTTTACAAATGTATCACTTGTACTACTTTTTATTTATTATTCTGCCTACATTTGCTTATAATACAGTATTAAATTATTGAATTAAAATGTTACTGATTGTTTCATTCACACCGGTATATTTAACGTCGTTACTTCATAAATTCTAATGTACATTCCACAATCGAGATAACGGAATCTGTGATCGCGTTGCAAAATTGACTTTTGTGCACGTAGAGTTGAAACATCATTTTCTAGACGAAATGATACATACCAAAATTTTTAAATTTATTGAAAACTATTCTGTAACATTGTTGATTATTTTTCGATTTGAACTTTCCGCTTTTAGACGGACAGGAAAAACTTAAAAATATTTAAATGTGAAGTAAATTTATACTTTATTTCTAATTTTTGTTTTCTTAAAGAAAAAGTACCTATATAGGTTTACTAAGGAAATTTTTACCCTCATACAATACACAACGCTAAATCTTCCGAAGTAATAATATTTGTGTAAAATTGTGAATAAATAAAAACATTATTAAATAGGTATACCGAATCCGTAATAAGATAATATTGTCCTACCTGAAACAAAAATATAATTTTCACAAAGCAAAGATTCATAAATAGAAAAAAGTTATTGATTTAAGGTTATCGGATGCATAAAAAACTAATTATAGAGTACATCCTACTATATTGTACCTGCAACTCTCTACCAAGGTAACGTATAATGTAAAAATCAAAAATTTACATTTTAGCAATACGTATATAGTTATAATAAATTTAGCCAAACCTACCATCACAGATAAGTAACTGCAAAAACACAGCAATAAACTGATTACGCAACATTGCCCAAAAACTGAGCTGGTTAAAACGTTGCAAATTTTATCACCAAAAATTAATATACTTGAATGTTTTTTTATGAATGACCTCAATAATTTATGATCTCCTTCCTTAGATTTGAGCAACAACATTTTTATTAACTGTAGCTCTTTGCAAAATTGACACATAAAAATAATAAAGTAGGAATCACTGGCTATTAAGGTACATGTTATATGGAGAAATATAAATATTTCGCAAACGTAAATTACTTCGTACCTAAAACAATTATAACATGCACAATCTTGACAAACATTTTCGTAAAATAATTGAGTGACTTCTAACATTTACCATGGGCTAAAGATGGAATTGGGTCTAAACATTAATTTTAAGGGAAATACCTTGTCGGTTGTAAAAAATACCGCAACAAAATAAAAAATAAACATTACAAAGTAGCCTCTTAGAACATATTTAGTAAGCGTATTTTGCAATTGCATCCAAAATTCCACAATTTTCGCGTCATCCGCATTGTGAGATCTACGCTCAAATTGCTCCATTTCTGAAAATAAATTCCATACTTTTTGTCTGAAATATACAATGCGTTAATTATATTTTGTTGGTATAACAATATTGCAATTATTTATGTTCGTTTTACCTGTTATAAATTATTGCTGAATGTTTGATTATTGTAGTCAAGAAACCAAGTAAGTCAACAAAATACCTGCATTATTTTATTATTTGATACGATTAAAAAAATTACATGTTGATCAGAATATGTTTTATAAATCTAATATTTACTATTTTGCTAATATGTTTAAATAGCACAATTAGTTAATTTTGTTGTATAACAATAAATGGTATAATATATATATTAACTAAAACCATGAATTAATACTTATATAGTCTATTACGTAACATAAATGTAAATAATTGTAATCAATAATCAAACACTTGATAAATTAATTTATGAATTTGGCTTTATGTATTCAATTTTCAAATAAAATTTAATCCGAATCAATCTAAATTTTGATTTAAGAAAGGTATATAAGTTAATATAACTCAAAGATAGCATTCTTTAATCATTGAATAATTACTCGGGTGAGATATCAGGCGTAGCAACTGTACACAGTCCTAAAATTTGTAGTACCGTTAAATTTATGAATACTACTGTACAACGATAAGCATTTAACTTAGTTAAAAAAGAACCACTTTTGTAATCGTCTGGCCAAAAACTTGCCACTTGAAGTATTAATTTTCTGCTTTTAAGAAACTCGTTGACGCTCATTTTTAATTTTAAACGTTTGGTTATGTATTTAGACAAAGCATTTATTTAGAAAATTAATCTAACCGTATACTAAGTGTATAAAATAGGAATGCTGTTTTGTTATATATTCTTCGAAATGCAACTGCTGAATAAGAAGGTTCAATTTTCTTGAATATGGACTTGTAGCTCGTTAAACTTTTAACGATAGGTACTTATACAGTGGTTTCCGTCGACGAATGGTGCAAAAGAAAAACACGTACAAGTCGAACTTAAATTATAAATATGACAACGATTCTTTGTGGGAACGAATAATTACCGTATAAAACCTTCTGTTTATTTAATATAGATCATCACGGTTACACCATTGACCGATCGCTAATAATATTACTTCGGTTCAAATCACACGATGTACAAGAAGAATTTTAAATTATTCTTCAACGTATGTTTCAGATTTTACGGAGGTTCTATGAGATACTGTAGTAGGCTACTTTGTTACTTTTCCTTAACATCTTAGAATTTTAATTCCACTATCCAATATTCTATTTCTATTAATTTTATTAATTAATTCTTTTAATTCTCTCACATACCACTCATTGGTACAGCGCTAATACAATAATAATAACGATAATGTGTTCAATATTCGTTTATTATTTGTTATCTAATTTATCATTAATCTTTTACAAAAACCCGGTTGATACGACCAACTAAAACACATTGTACTCTTGATCATCTCTCATCAGCCTGTTAACCTAAAGCTCTGTAAAATTTAACAACCATGTGCATTCGTAACGTTCTTAAAAAAACTATTCCAAAAATACTTAGAGCAGTTCAACAAATAAACACAGCACGTGCAGCGCACATTCGCGCAAATTTGCTCCCGTCTTCCAGACATAGGAAGTTTTTCATTATCTTGCATAGGGCGATCTTTAGCTCTCTCTGAATCAATGAAAATAGTAAGGTCTAGAACTGTTTTAGGACAAATATAAATAATAACACAAAATCTCGAAGGAAGTTGAAAAATATTCAGAGTGATTAGAATTTGTTTGTCAAGTAGATCGATCATCTGCTGCAGGAAGCGACAAAATTCTTTAAGGAAGTATAACATAATTATATTAACTCTCCGAAAAACCGCCTAAAATTTTTAAAAAAATAATAATAAAATATATGTATAACAATTACTAAAAATATACTGCTATACATACAAAATTAAATATGAAAAAATAATTAGAATTCATTTTTTAAGTCAATATAAAATATTTTTATAGAGAGTTTATCTGATGTGCAACCTCTAAAATGAATTATTTAATGGATTTTGCTTTAGATTTATTATATCAAAGCTCTTGTGCGATATTTTTACTAAACTACTATATCGTAGAATAATTAATTCTTATTAACACAACTTTAAATTGCACTATGAAGTTGAAAAACATTGAAGAAAATGTTCATTTAAATATTTTAATTATGTAAATAGCTATAGTTGATATTATAGATATGATTGATAAATATAGTTTATGATGTAGGCTACGCACTATCGCAAAAATATTAATTAATATTTTATTTAATGCTTTCAAATAATGATGTATTTATTACAGATTATAAACACGCTCCTCCGTGAATAAAATTGAGGACATAAGAACAGGATGCATTTCACGTCTTCGTTCTTGCCCATCCATATTTCCCACCCGTTTATTTTCCCATCTTCAGGATGACACGGTGGGTCCAGTGGCTTTTGTTAAGCGAATCCCATCTCTGTTGATACTGTTCGGTAGTCCTGGTTAACCACCGATCATTAGATCATCACTATGTTAACAATTTTACCTTTCATTGAACTTACGAATTGTACAATATTAAGTTGGCGCATGACAAAAACTTATCAATTTAAGTCACGTCATAATGTTATGTATAAAAATTGTATTGGAGATGGTGACTCAAAGGTTTTCAAAGCTGCGATTGAAGCGTAATGCTATGATAGCAAATTAAGTGTTTGAAAAAAAAACATCTTTCTGAAGAGAAGAATAGATACTTATGTTAAGAATCCGAAGAAGTCACCTTCAAAACAAAGACAGTTAAATGTACAATTAATTAATAAGTTGTCATTTTACTATGTCAAAGTAATCACTCTGAAGTTGTTGAATATGCTTTTGCAAATTACAGACTAATTATGCTTAAAAATAAAGAATTCTAAAAAAAGCAGGTATAGTGAATGGATGAAAAGCAGTTCTGACTTTCAGGCTTTTACATGTTCAGAAGAAGTTATCTTCGTATAGCACAAAAGAGAAACGTATATCAACAAAAAAAAGAACTTAAAATGAAATACAACATATCTTTATGTAATATACAGTACAAAAATTTTAGATGGGAAAATAAATATTAACCTTAACTTTAATCATGTGTACTTTGCGAATTTTGGGCGTGTAGAAATGAAAAAAAAACAATTTTAAAATACTTTCCAAAAGCTTTCTTTATGTTTGATTAGATTTTTTTACATACTTTTTGTTAATGTTAACAATAAAAATAATATTTTAACTTTGTTTAATCACTTGTAATTTTTATGCAAATAGAGATATCAACATTTTACAAAAAGCATTTAAAAAGTCATGAAAAATATTATTTGCATCTATTTTTTTTCTTTAACATCTTATGATAGATATGTGCGAGATCATATCTTAATTATTATAATAAAAGTTAATTATTATAAATAAGTAAGTTCTATTGAAAACCGAAATCGTAAATAACCAAAAAAATGGAAAACATACTTCTATAATTAAAAATTATTGTTAATATTTTTATAATCAAATTAATTGTTGTTTAATTTTTTTCAATTATTTGAAAATTAATTTTTTTACATAAGTAGCCCAGTGAGCGTATAAATCAAAAGCCGTTTAAAAGAAAATTAGTAATTGCATTCTTTACGCTTTGAAATGCTTTTTATAAAAAATGCTGATATCAATAATACAATTTATTAAACAAAATTTTAAAAATTGAAAAATTCAAAACAATTATTTTTACTATTAAAATTAACGAAAAGTATGTAAAAAAATCTAATCAAACTGAAATAAAGCTAGTTTGAAATTATTTTTTTTTTCATTACGACCAAAATTCGCAAAGATACACGTATTTAAAATTGGGATAAAAATTTATTTACTCATCTAAAATTTTTGTACGGTAAAATTCAATTTTGTAAATACGTATTATTTAACTATTTTAAATTGTAGCAATAATTTGTAACTGTGCATTTGCGTACTTAAGATCTGTTGCGCAAATCCCGAGGAAATTCATGTCGGTTTATATAGGTTCATAATTTTTTAGTGTAACTTTGTAAAAAGGCGGGGATATAGTTGTTGTATTTGTTCAGATACGGAACGGAACGGAACGGAATGAAGAGACTTCGTCGTGCTCAATCCGTTTTATCTCGTTGTAGTAACATTTTTCAGTTAATTTATACAAAATTTGAATAATTATTAGCTGCATATTTTTGTCACTAATTTAATATATATTTCTGTAGTATTAATAGTTTCCTAAATTATAATTTGTAATTTTTAATTTGTTTAATAAATTGTACTAAATCTTATGAATCGTATATGAATGCAATTATTAATTTCCATGCCATAAATTTTAACAAAAACTACCTTAATTTTCTTTTGTAGAGAAAATATGATTGAAAATATTATATTTATACTTATTAATTTTCAGCAAATCTTAAATTGCAACAGTTATAACATGTTTTAAACGCTAAAATAGCAATTCTTGTCTTCTTTCTTTAATTTCCTTCTTCTAATCTTGTTTCGATTTTCTGATTTAACATTCAATGTGTGACTTATAGTGAAATTACTTCGTACTCGTGTGACTAATTATAGGCATAACCCCTAGCATATTTTATAACGAAAATTTGACAGTAGAATACATTTAAATACCAATTAAACAATTGTAATCAAATTTATTGTTAAATAAAGTCATACAACAATGTCATAAAGTCATTGAAACGTCGCTAAACACATATCAATATAACTTATAATTTTTTATCAAAAGTCCTTACTTACAAGAAGGGGTTCCAGATTCCGGTCAGACATTTTCTTGCAAACTTTGGGAACTGTTTTCTGTGGGCCTTATTCAGTAATTTTAACGCAAGCACTAGGTACGAACTTATTTAATTTCGTAAATTATAGCCGTCAAATTGAAGAGTTAACCCAACTTTGTAAAAAGGCGGGGATATAGTTGTTGTATTTGTTCAGATACGGAACGGAACGGAACGGAATGAAGAGACTTCGTCGTGCTCAATCCGTTTTATCTCGTTGTAGTAACATTTTTCAGTTAATTTATACAAAATTTGAATAATTATTAGCTGCATATTTTTGTCACTAATTTAATATATATTTCTGTAGTATTAATAGTTTCCTAAATTATAATTTGTAATTTTTAATTTGTTTAATAAATTGTACTAAATCTTATGAATCGTATATGAATGCAATTATTAATTTCCATGCCATAAATTTTAACAAAAACTACCTTAATTTTCTTTTGTAGAGAAAATATGATTGAAAATATTATATTTATACTTATTAATTTTCAGCAAATCTTAAATTGCAACAGTTATAACATGTTTTAAACGCTAAAATAGCAATTCTTGTCTTCTTTCTTTAATTTCCTTCTTCTAATCTTGTTTCGATTTTCTGATTTAACATTCAATGTGTGACTTATAGTGAAATTACTTCGTTACTCGTGTGACTAATTATAGGCATAACCCCTAGCATATTTTATAACGAAAATTTGACAGTAGAATACATTTAAATACCAATTAAACAATTGTAATCAAATTTATTGTTAAATAAAGTCATACAACAATGTCATAAAGTCATTGAAACGTCGCTAAACACATATCAATATAACTTATAATTTTTTATCAAAAAGTCCTTACTTACAAGAAGGGGTTCCAGATTCCGGGTCAGACATTTTCTTGCAACTTTGGGAACTGTTTTCTGGGGCCTTATTCAGTAATTTTAACGCAAGCACTAGGTACGATTTAACTTTACGATTTAAATTTTGACATTAATGCGTTAAAATTACTGAATAAGGCCCCTGGTACACAAATATGAAAGAATTCATGTAAAATTTAATCTCATAGGCTATGTGACGTTAACTCTACGCATTTAATGAAAACTGTAAAAAGAAGAATGGAAAACAATTCCCAAAGTTGCAAGAAAATGTCTGACCCGGAGTTTGGAACCCCTCCTTTTTAGTAAATCTTATATATATGTTTGTCACGTTTATTAAAAATCTGTATAAAACAAATTATAACATTTTTTATCATAATGACGGACAATTAACTTACCAGGAGAGTGCACATCTCCGAGAAACGGATCTTTATCAAAGTCTAGGATATAGATGTGACACTCTCCTGGTTATTAATAAACAAGGATTAACTAACTGTTAACATTCGTAACAACAAGTTTATTAGTTACTTTACAACTCGTTCCTGACGATAAACTGTATTACCCTACCAACGAAGATCAGTGCATTGCTTTTAGCTCAGTTTCTCTAACGAGACGCGAGCAAACATCAGATGTCGGATGTGCTACTTGCTCAGGTAAGATGTAAAGTGTTTTGATCGCTGCATATACGTAAGAACTGCGAAAGAGTATCAAACTCTGACAAGTGGATAAATTAAGGAACAGCACATTTAGGTTGTTGAAAAATTTAATTATATATATAATTAAAGTGCACTGAGGATTAATATCAGCCTGCTTATTTTCCTACTTCCTCGTCATCCTAAGTGTGATATAAGTATATGCGCAATGTTTAATATCTTACGTTGAAACGCAGCGAGTATTCTCGTCTTCTTCTCTACGACCTCGTTTCCGTAACAGGCACTTCGAAAATGGTATTCTTATGTGGCCAGACTCAATTAATAACAACTTGTAGACAATCTGTTGAGTTATTATTCCTTGAAAGGCGTGTATTCAGCTTGATGGTCCGCAGAAAATTGTCGCTTGACGTGACTACTCTTACTCTATAGTACCCTTATGTCAAGGAACAGAATTACTTTTAATTTGTAGTTTTCCTTGAAATTTGTATGTGTTTTCCAAAAACAATAATTGAAAAACGAATTAATTAATAATTTTACACAATTTTCAACAATAATTTATAAATTTATAACTGTAAAATAACAAAAGCAATATTAGAAGATCCCACGCGGGCAAGCGCAAGTTGCGGCATCACGCACTTGAGCCTGCTTAATTTCTAAAGTTTTAAATAAAAATAAGGTGTCAATAAGCATAATAATTTTATTCCCATATAGGGTGACTGAGTCAGTGTCTGAACAATTATCAGTAAATAAACACATGTCTCATATGCCTAATAGTCAACTAGGCAAATTTATTTAGTAGGATATGTTATAACCGACTAATTGTATCGAAATTTTATGATTACCGGTTATTTTGGTCTATCATACATTAAAACAGTCGTTTTCACGGCTTTATAGAAACACATTTAAGACGGACGAATAACCATTACGTATAAACGATGATTTTTTTAAGGATATTCAACACCAGCAAATAAATATTTATAAAAAGTATACATTGGAAACTATTTTTATCTTTTATATAATTTTCAAATGAATAATAACATTAAATCGAGATATTATTTAAATTGCTTTTCTTTTAGTTATACTATTTTATACATGTATACAGCTTTTGAAAATTTCTAATTTTTCCTTATTATTATATACACTTCATGGGGAGGTTACCTTAAATAGATACAAGATTACATAAAATTTAAATATGCCAAAGATCAGCAAAAATTTCTTTAATTTTTTTATTCAAACATTGTTTCCATCAAGAATTATTTAACATTAACCCATTAATGCGCAAATGCACATTTTCGTGCACACATTTTCAAGTACAAAATTCTACTGGAAAAACAAGGTTTTTTTGACCAAAGACCTATATAGGGGGTTTTCGATGGTGCTCTTTCAGAATCTGCAATTTAAAAATTTGATCCAATATTGAATAAATGAATTTTAATCATTTTTTGAAAAATCAAAATATTCCTCAAACACTTCTGAAAATTCATACGATTCCTTGAGTAATTCTAAGCACTTTTTATTCTTAACCATTTTTTTGTAATGCTAATACTTTTTGAGAAAAAAAAATCATGAAGTTTAATTTTAGACAGTTTCACAAAAACCGTCATTTTAATAAAACTGAGGGTTTTAAAAGAGCTTAAAACCAGAGTTTTGGAAACGCCAGACATTCGAACTGCGATATCTGTCGGTAGTTTAATTGATGAAGTGCAGAAACATCATCAAAAATTGATTTTACAAAAAAAAAATACAAAAATAATATGACATTTTTAAAAAAAGTAAAAATTAATTAAGTTATTGAATTTTTTCCAAAATAAGTTGCAGATCCTGAAAGAGCACCATCGAAAACCCCCTATATAAGTTTTTGGTCAAAAAAACCTTGTTTTTCCAGTAGAATTTTGTACTTGAAAATGTATGCACAAAAATGTGCATTTGCGCAGATTTTCTTGGCGCATATACTTAAGAATAATTTCACTTAGAATACAAATATAAATTTTGTTAAACATTTGATTTGCTATAAATTGTATATTATAACCATTCTAATCTACATGATTAGAATTATACAAAAACAGTTCTCAAGAGCATTGTAACCGAATAAACATTCTTAATAGTGTTGCAAAAAAATTTGATATTTACAGTCCCAATTGTACCCATACTTAATTCTAATGGTTTTTGCGATCTAAAGAGTGCAAATTGAATTATTTTAAGATCGTTGATACTTTCTCGATCACCTTTATAACATTCTAAGTTACTTACTATTAAAGCATTAGTAATACTTGAACTAGCAGTTGTTATTATTTCTCCTGATATGCAAATTATAAACAACATCGTAATAGTCAGAATAATAAAAAAAATCGTCCTGTTCCTCAAAATTGAATTATCTGTCTAAAAATAAAAATAAAAGATCTGAATATTAATACCATCCACATTCGAAACATTTAATAAAAAAAAAAGTACATACTTACTGTTATAGTCAAAATACAAGCGAAACACACCGCCAAAGACAGAAAACAACTTTGGAAAAAAAAAGAATTTGTTAATACATTTTGAACGGCAGCTCCAAATTTTAACACAGTTACATGTTTTTTAATTATATATACTAAGCTACTGTGATCTCCTCCGATAGATTTTTCTAACAATAATTTTATAAGTTGAAGTTCCTCGCAAAATTGGAAAATAAAAATTATAGAAATTGTATCACTTGTTACATTGCTGCACATTAGTAAAATAAATGCTATCAATTCTACCGTTAGTCCGGGAGCAACCTACGTTTTCGTAGCCGATTGATGTCCACGACTCTACCCAAGTTTTTTTGACGTATTTTTTATCAACAATTTCGATTTTTTAAGGTAGAATATTCAATTATGGTAAAATAATTAGTTATTAACAAATTTAACAACAAATTAAAAATTTCATCTTTTTTGAAAAATAAAAAATATCTTCATGTTTTTTGAGCAATTCTAAACAAAAAAGGCCTTTACTTCTTTCTTTCTAAAATGCGTTTTTAATAGGTAAAAAAATTATCAAAGTTTTAAAAAATCGTAAAATTGCGATTTTTACACTATCATTACGCCGACTATTTAAAAGCGATTTTGATCCAATATGGGTCAAATTACTTTATAAACATTAGTCTTCGAAATGCATAAAATAATATTAACAATTTCAAGGATTATTATTATTTTACGAATTTTCAAATAGCTGGTCGCGCGGCGCGTAAATGCGTAATGAAACTGCAGATATGCTAGCGAATATTCCTCTCGTCAACTAATAAAAATCTGCGAGTTTGTGGTTTTACCTAAAATTAATCATATATTATTTACCTTTTACAAACATTAATTTTAGTATGGATATACATATATAATATATATGTATATATATTTGTATATACGTATATATAATATTCAGTGCGCGATTTTTGTAAATCTCTTTAGCTGCGAAATTCAAAATAATGTATAAAGTTTTGTCTGACTACTAATAAATTTCATACGCATTTTATTGTATGAAAACTATATATATATATATAAATATATATATATATATATATTTATATATTATTTATATATATTTATATATATAAAAATATATATTATTTATATATATTTATATATATAAAAATATATATTATTTATATATATTTATATATATAAAAATATATATATATATATATTTTTATATATATATATATAGTTTTCATACAATAAAATGCGTATGAAATTTATTAGTAGTCAGACAAAACTTTATACATTATTTTGAATTTCGCAGCTAAAGAGATTTACAAAAATCGCGCACTGAATATTATATATACGTATATACAAATATATATACATATATATTATATATGTATATCCATACTAAAATTAATGTTTGTAAAAGGTAAATAATATATGATTAATTTTAGGTAAAACCACAAACTCGCAGATTTTTATTAGTTGACGAGAGGAATATTCGCTAGCATATCTGCAGTTTCATTACGCGTTTACGCGCCGCGCGATTAGCTATTTGAAAATTCGTAAAATAATAATAATCCTTGAAATTGTTAATATTATTTTATGCATTTCGAAGACTAATGTTTATAAAGTAATTTGACCCATATTGGATCAAAATCGCTTTTAAATAGTCGGCGTAATGATAGTGTAAAAATCGCAATTTTACGATTTTTTAAAACTTTGATAATTTTTTTACCTATTAAAAACGCATTTTAGAAAGAAAGAAGTAAAGGCCTTTTTTGTTTAGAATTGCTCAAAAAACATGAAGATATTTTTTATTTTTCAAAAAAGATGAAATTTTTAATTTGTTGTTAAATTTGTTAATAACTAATTATTTTACCATAATTGAATATTCTACCTTAAAAAATCGAAATTGTTGATAAAAAATACGTCAAAAAAACTTGGGTAGAGTCGTGGACATCAATCGGCTACGAAAACGTAGGTTGCTCCCGGACTACGTATAAATTACTTCGTACCTTAAATAAAATATATTTATATTATGAATGTTATATCCTCCAACATTACATAAAATAGTTAATTATAAAATAATGTTTATATTATGACAAAATATTTTACCATGGACTAAGAATTGCATTGGGTTTAAACATAAATTTCAAGGGCAAAGTCTTTTCTGATTCAAATAGAACTACAGTAAAGTACGCTATCGTCAATAAAATGTAGATTCTTATAATGTAGCTGTCAGCACGAACCCGACATGTATTCCAAAAGTTATTGATTTTCAATTCATCTTCATTTTTCGATTCCGATTCAAAATATTTTACTTCAACGAGTAATTTTAATACATCATTCCTATACAAAACAGATATCATAAAATTATTTATATTTACATAAACAGTCTAAAAAATAACGTTACATTTTCGATTAAACCTTTTAAATGCCATTGTTGCACATTTTATTCCTCCTATTGTGAAGCCAACCAAATCAAGTACATAACTGTATGTTTATATTATATAGGTAAATTAAATTTTTTAATTTCTAGATATACATTAAATTAAATATATACAACATACTATATCAAAAATTAATATATTTTATATTATATGTAATATGCAAGTGAAAAAAAAATTTCTTAATACAATTTGATAAGTATAAGTACAAAAATAAACAAAACAAAATATAATAATAGTATCTAATTACTCAGGCAGAGTTTCAGAAGAAACAACAGTGAAGATGCATATAATATATAAACTTATAATAAAATAGAAAATGCCTAAAACAAAGTACAGTTTGAATCGATTGAAGTACGGTCTCTGATTATCTTCGGGACAAATTCCAACCACTCTGAAAATTGGCATCCTCTTCTGCAGCAAATCTTTCACATTCATTTCACACGTACATTTATTGTTAAATATTTGAAAAAAATCACTCGTCGTATAAATCAACCTTATCCTGACGTATGGAAGGAAAAACCAGGTAGATATACTTATTCACGTGAGTTGCGTGAACTTTCTGGAATCGTTGAGCTCTTTCGTGAAAAAGTGCGCGATTCTACCCATCGTTAATCATAGATAAAACAATGCTTCTCCTTTGCTCGCGGAAACTTATCATTGCAGTATATAACCCCGTGTTTATTTAATAGGTTTATTGTTAATTTATTGGAAGTTATTGCAATACTTGGTTTCAACTAATCTTACATTCAGCACAATTTTTATGAGACTATGAAATGTTGCAGACGATGTGTACGAATAATTATACGTTTGTTTATGGATTCCGCGAGTACAACAAGTTGAACGATTCAGTATACTATTTCCATAGTATATACCTTTCATTATTATCAGAGATATGAGTTAGTGACCAATTCAGTACGATTTTGTTTGATTTTTTTAAAAGCGCAATAACGGTTTCGAGAGTGAAATAGTTGTTCTACGGTAAATATTATACACTTAAATATTTGCTAAAATACGATTTGAAATAACAATACTTGAAGAGTAATTATATAATACTTACTTCAACTAAAAGAAAATTAATATGTGTCTCGAGATTGTGTTCAATGAAATTTTGAGCAAAAGACATCAATTTTTACAATTTTTTTCTAATAATTTAGAGGAACTTATTATTTTATTAATTAAAATTATTGCTATATCTTGAATGTAATAAAGCTATTAAGATTTATTTAAATTTTCTGATTGGTTTAACAGTTGTAGTCGATTGAAAAACAGTAATTAATTTGTCGTTAATTTAAATATAAAGCATAATGGATGTGACTTGTTTTAAGTTAAAACTCTTTTTGTAATTATTTCACGTGTTTGAAAACCCAAAATATTTTAATATACATAAAGCTCTTTTCTTTTTTTCTTTTTATTTTTCTTTGATTTTTCAAAAAATTGGTAAGCATATTCTTATTCCACATCCGATTGATTTCTGAGATGCAACTTAATTCTGTTGTATTATATGGTACTTTTTTATACTAATTAGTTACATTTTATTATTCATTTACTTTATAAAAAGAAATAAAACAACAATTTCTAATAGTATTTTGGTAATATCTTCTTCTTTTTCGCTTTTATTTTTTTATTATGTTTAAAAAAAATTAAAATTTTTCTTATATTGTATAAAATATCGTTAAAGTTTTACGTCTGGTATAAATTAATAGTCTAATAAAATATTATCAAATTTTATATTTTAAAGTACTTATATACATTTATGATAACTATAGATTATAACCAAAAATAATTTTCTAACGATACATAACGTGTAAATAGCAAAATAGAAATGTTGTCGGACATGTGATTTATAATAACGATTCTAATCCAATATTAAAATCCTTCATACATAATTAAAATTTACGAATAACAGTTCTTAAAAGCATGGTTATCGAATAGACATTTTTCATGGTACTGCAGAAGAACCTGATATTCACTGTACCTAAGGTTCCCATAGTGATTTGCAATGGCTTTTGCGCCCTAACCAGAGCAAAACTAATACTTTTGAGATCTTTGATGCTATGTATTCCAGAATTATAGGATCCTAAATTACTCAGTGTTAATGCATTTGCAATGTCAGAACTGGCATTTGCTATCAATTCACCTGCCATGCAGATCACAAATAACATCGACATGGTTAAAACAATAAGCCACATCATTTTGTTTCTTGTTACTGGATTACTTACCTAAAAAATTATAAATTAATTTAAAACTCTAAATGTTATTTCTCTAATGATAAAATTATTTTTTTGTATTTTCTAGGTTTGCACACGCACATATTTAGTTAATCAAATGATCAATTTGTAAAAGCTGAAAGTAGTGTAATGTCAGTAATGAGGCAAATGCTATGTGCAACCAATTTGCGTATCTCTATATGTATCCCATACACGCATTTTAAAGTTGTTTTAAACTACATACGAACTAATAGTATGCAAATCTATTGTATATGCTATTATTAGTGTGTATTATAGAAATTCAGGTTCTGCATTTCTACGTGGGATGTATATATATAGAATCATTCGCGAGTTTATTTTCGGCGTGTTATAAAAATATAATAAGATCAATGATTACAACTACACATAAGAAGAGCATTTCTTCGTTATATAGAACAATTCCGTAATTTGCAAAAATTTCTTCCAAGTTTTAAAATTTGTACATCAAATTGTTTCTAAAAATAATGCACTTTGAAAATGTGTAAAATATAAGAGAAGGTTTATTGTCAACTATGGCATCATATTCTTTATTCCACACTTAACTAAAATGGCCACTTTTCAATCCAACAAATCGCAGCGAAAATAACATGTAGGGGAGACTGGGTATTTTTGAACAGGGCCATTTTTGAACTTTTTGAATAGCTCTTCTATATCGCAATATTTATGCTATAATAGGACGATTTCTTTAAATCAATGCTATTATCTCAAATCCCCCATAGTTACGAGCTATTCCGAATCTATTGTTTACGTTTACTCGAAACCTGCCAAAATGAAAATCTCATTTTATTTTATTTGCACTTAGTTTTCGAAAGCACACTTGCGCTGTAACGTTAAAACTATTCATATTACCTTTCTTTTGATCGTAATTACGTTGGAAAATATTAATTTACGGCTGCGCACTGTGTATCTAAAGTTTTTTTCTATTTTGGGGTAATTTTGAACACGATCCCTGGGGTAAATTTGAACGTGTTAAGTAAATGGGTGCACTGTGATTCTTATAGTATATTCATCATGTGTCCAATCTAAAAGAAATGAAACCTAGTTAAATTTACAAAAATAACTTTAATTTAGTGTGAAAGTAAAATGTTGTATAGATAATTTGGTGCCTAAAAAATTACCCCAGGGTTGGGGCATTTTTGAACAAAATGCTTTTTCTTCAACCGTAAAATAAACCGTCTATCAATAAATATCGTGGGTAAAAAATTTGTCTTAATAGCTAAAGGCAAGTACTTGAAGTTGCCATGGTTCCAAGTATAAAATTATATCGTTTTCGATAAGAAAAAAAATAAATAAAAAAAAGTTCAAAAATGCCCCAGTCTCCCCTATATCCTGCAAACGTATTAGCACGGCACAAGTAAGTTTGGGGTGAAAGTAACATTGAAAAAATCTCAAGAGATGAGGTATACATGTAGGGTATAAAATTTGAAAAGCGTATCATCCGTGGTCAAATGTGGAATAAATAATGTAGGTATATATGCAACACGTGATGAAAGTAGATTTATCCATCGACTGAAAACTGCTTTTGTAGAATAATTCGCTCGCATGATTACTGCCTTCTCGTTAAAAAATCTTTTCGTACGAGCAGTAAACCACCCTCGGGAAAAATCTACTTTCGTCTCATGTTTCATAAAGGATACTTTTTCACTTTTTATAGGTTCAATAACTTTGTAAAGTTAGCTAAAAAATACTTTGTTAACTTTATCTAATAAATGCTAAATTTGTCGTTACGGATTACATAGATGACGAAAGAAATAAGAAAATGCAAGTTATAAACGTCAATTATCTAAATAAGAAGTTAAAAAAATTCTCGAAAAATGTCATTTTGGGTATCTAAATGATATTTGAAAAGCAAATCTCGCAATGTGTCATTATTATTAAATAGATCTAAAAATGAAATTAATTTTTTGCTATAAGCCTGACTAATTTTTGTTTATTATCTGCTACTTTGGAGGATGAAGAGCGACATGTATACTTTATATTTGATCGACATTTGAAACGTCGACAACTTATACAAATAAGTAACGATGACAGATTTACTAAACTAACAACTTTATAAATTTGACTAATGGAAGCGATGTGGATTTTTGTTTAATTGTAACTAATAATCAGTTATTAAAAAAATATTCTTACTGTTAGAGTTAAAATACTTGAGAAGCACATTAATACGATATTAAGCAGCTTTGAGAAAAAAAAGAACTCGACAAAACGTCTCGTACATCATCACCAAATCTTAATACCATCACGTGCCTCTTTAGTATTCTCACTAAAGTTTTGTGATCTCCTTCAATTGCATTTTCTAACATCATTTTTATTACTCGAAGCTCCTTGCAAAGTTGACAGATAAAAATAACAGAAATCATATCACTTGATGACATACTGAATGACATAATTATAAACATCATCAATTCTATTACATATATTATCTCATACCTGCAGTATATAAAATTAATGATTTAAATTGTCTAACATTTGAAATTTGAAATAATGTGTCTTACGTTTGACGTTAGATAAATTAAATAATTACCAAGGACTAAAAATGGTGTTTGTCTTGAACATCAATTTAGCTGGAAAACTCTTTTCTGCTTCGAATATTACGACAACAAAATACGACAGCACCGACACAACGTAACTTCTTACGATACACTTGACGATAAAGTCTCTGCAGGACTTCCAAAATTTGGTAATTTTCAGCTCTTCGGTACTTTTTGACGAAGATTCGAAATTCGTCGTTTGCGTGAGTAATTTCAATATTTTATTTCTGTTGACAATTGAGTATATTATTTTCGTCTTTTCGAATCTTAAAATTTGAAAATGGCATACCTTTTGAATGTTAGTGTTGCACACTTTGTAACTCCTGCTACATAGCCAACGACGTCAAGTATATATCTATACAGTATTATTCAACATATAATATTAATATGTACACATGATATTATATATATATATATATAGACTTTTTAATGTGTTTCAAAACTAATCGATATTAAAATAGTACATTATGCAACATGGGGCGAAAGCGGGGGCAGTGATCACGCGAGGGCAAAATGTTCTCGTGAGAACAGTAATCACCCGAGGGATAAATCTACTTATGCCACATGTTCTAATGTACTATTTTATTCCACATTCGACTGTGGCCACTTTTCAAATGTTATACCCGCGCATGTATATCCCATTTCTAGTTATTTTTTCAATTTTACTTTGACCCGCTAATACGTTTGCAAGAAATATATGCTGATTTCGCGTCAATATTCAAAGTTGAAAAGTGGCCAATTTAGTTGAGTGGAATGAAAATCATGTAGTTGTCTTAATAGTACTAATGTATATAATGTATACAAAAAGCTAGAAGACAATGTACGTTCATTTCGTAAATGATATAAACTAGTATATAAGTATTTACTCAGGCTTTTCATCAGAAGAAGCAACTGTGCAAAGACCCACAATCTGTAAAGTTATGAAGACAACGTAAGCACTAATAACAAAGTACATCTTAAACCAAGTGAAATACGGTCTATTCTGGCACTCTTCAGGATAAATTCCAGCTACTTTAAATATCATCTTTCTGTCTTCAATCACGTCCCTCACGTGCATTTCACTATACATTCAAATTTAAACGTCAATATAAGAATTAGGCAAATCTATAAATATATATCTCATCTACCAAAAAAGTGGCAGGTTAATTATTTAAAATAAACCGGACACTCGCATTTCTGCGACTGATAAACGAGCAAAGTCAATCGTAATATATGTACATAGTTAAACTTTGAAAAGTTTTCTGTGTGAGAGTGCAAGAAGAAAACTCAGAGAAAATTCAAATTAAACTTAATAGATGAATAAATTGCCCATACTCTGGAAACGCGTAATTACCGTGTAAAACCGCTTGTTTATTTAATAGATCCGTATATAATGCAAATAACTATTGCTCGATCATGTATATGGTTTTAAATTCAAGAGAAACTTCATAAATGGAAGTCGATGGAAAATTATATAATTGCAAATCTGTTTATGGATTCCCTATGTAAGAAAACGTTTAGCATTGATATATATTAAGTACATATATTATTAGTCACGAGCTGAGAAAGGAACCTATTTGATGTAGCGGAATAAACTAAGTATACTTGTGTAATTAATAATAAATTATAAAAAAGCAATATCGACACGTAATATCATTTTTAAAGAGAATTTATAATTTTATAGTTATTTTAAACTATATACGAACTATTATTATGCAAACCTATTTTATATGCTATTATATATGACTATGGCATCGTATTCTTTATTCCACACTTAATTGAAATGGACACTTTTTATATATCCCGCAAACGTATTAGCAGCACACCAGTAAAGTGTGGGGCGAAAATCCGTGGTAAAATGTGGAATAAAATAATGTAGGTATATATGCAACACGTGATGAAAGTAGATTTATCCATCGACTGAAAACTGCTTTTGTAAGAATAATTTCGCTCGCATGATTACTGCCTTCTCGTTAAAAAATCTTTTCGTACGAGCAGTAAACCACCCTCGGGAAAAATCTACTTTCGTCTCATGTTTCATAAAGGATACTTTTTCACTTTTTATAGGTTCAATAACTTTGTAAAGTTAGCTAAAAAATACTTTGTTAACTTTATCTAATAAATGCTAAAATTTGTCGTTACGGATTACATAGATGACGAAAGAAATAAGAAAATGCAAGTTATAAACGTCAATTATCTAAATAAGAAGTTAAAAAAATTCTCGAAAAATGTCATTTTGGGTATCTAAATGATATTTGAAAAGCAAATCTCGGCAATGTGTCATTATTATTAAATAGATCTAAAAATGAAATTAATTTTTTGCTATAAGCCTGACTAATTTTTGTTTATTATCTGCTACTTTGGAGGATGAAGAGCGACATGTATACTTTATATTTGATCGACATTTGAAACGTCGACAACTTATACAAATAAGTAAACGATGACAGATTTACTAAACTAACAACTTTATAAATTTGACTAATGGAAGCGATGTGGATTTTTGTTTAATTGTAACTAATAATCAGTTATTAAAAAAAATATTCTTACTGTTAGAGTTAAAATACTTGAGAAGCACATTAATAACGATATTAAGCAGCTTTGAGAAAAAAAAGAACTCGACAAAACGTCTCGTACATCATCACCAAATCTTAATACCATCACGTGCCTCTTTAGTATTCTCACTAAAGTTTTGTGATCTCCTTCAATTGCATTTTCTAACATCATTTTTATTACTCGAAGCTCCTTGCAAAGTTGACAGATAAAAATAACAGAAATCATATCACTTGATGACATACTGAATGACATAATTATAAACATCATCAATTCTATTACATATATTATCTCATACCTGCAGTATATAAAATTAATGATTTAAATTGTCTAACATTTGAAATTTGAAATAATGTGTCTTACGTTTGACGTTAGATAAATTAAATAATTACCAAGGACTAAAATGGTGTTTGTCTTGAACATCAATTTAGCTGGAAAACTCTTTTCTGCTTCGAATATTACGACAACAAAATACGACAGCACCGACACAACGTAACTTCTTACGATACACTTGACGATAAAGTCTCTGCAGGACTTCCAAAATTTGGTAATTTTCAGCTCTTCGGTACTTTTTGACGAAGATTCGAAATTCGTCGTTTGCGTGAGTAATTTCAATATTTTATTTCTGTTGACAATTGAGTATATTATTTTCGTCTTTTCGAATCTTAAAATTTGAAAATGGCATACCTTTTGAATGTTAGTGTTGCACACTTTGTAACTCCTGCTACATAGCCAACGACGTCAAGTATATATCTATACAGTATTATTCAACATATAATATTAATATGTACACATGATATTATATATATATATATATATATAGACTTTTTAATGTGTTTCAAAACTAATCGATATTAAAATAGTACATTATGCAACATGGGGCGAAAGCGGGGGCAGTGATCACGCGAGGGCAAAATGTTCTCGTGAGAACAGTAATCACCCGAGGGATAAATCTACTTATGCCACATGTTCTAATGTACTATTTTATTCCACATTCGACTGTGGCCACTTTTCAAATGTTATACCCGCGCATGTATATCCCATTTCTAGTTATTTTTTCAATTTTACTTTTGACCCGCTAATACGTTTGCAAGAAATATATGCTGATTTCGCGTCAATATTCAAAGTTGAAAAGTGGCCAATTTAGTTGAGTGGAATGAAAATCATGTAGTTGTCTTAATAGTACTAATGTATATAATGTATACAAAAAGCTAGAAGACAATGTACGTTCATTTCGTAAATGATATATAACATAGGTATATAAGTATTTACTCAGGCTTTTCATCAGAAGAAGCAACTGTGCAAAGACCCACAATCTGTAAAGTTATGAAGACAACGTAAGCACTAATAACAAAGTACATCTTAAACCAAGTGAAATACGGTCTATTCTGGCACTCTTCAGGATAAATTCCAGCTACTTTAAATATCATCTTTCTGTCTTCAATCACGTCTCTCACGTGCATTTCACTAACATTCAAATTTAAACGTCAATATAAGAATTAGGCAAATCTATAAATATATATCTCATCTACCAAAAAAGTGGCAGGTTAATTATTTAAAATAAACCGGACACTCGCATTTCTGCGACTGATAAACGAGCAAAGTCAATCGTAATATATGTACATAGTTAAACTTTGAAAAGTTTTCTGTGTGAGAGTGCAAGAAGAAAACTCAGAGAAAATTCAAATTAAACTTAATAGATGAATAAATTGCCCATACTCTGGAAACGCGTAATTACCGTGTAAAACCGCTTGTTTATTTAATAGATCCGTATATAATGCAAATAACTATTGCTCGATCATGTATATGGTTTTAAATTCAAGAGAAACTTCATAAATGGAAGTCGATGGAAAATTATATAATTGCAAATCTGTTTATGGATTCCCTATGTAAGAAAACGTTTAGCATTGATTATATATTAAGTACATATATTATTAGTCACGAGCTGAGAAAGGAACCTATTTGATGTAGCGGAATAAACTAAGTATACTTGTGTAATTAATAATAAATTATAAAAAAGCAATATCGACACGTAATATCATTTTTAAAGAGAATTTATAATTTTATAGATATAAGTTTAACGGCTAGTAAATTATAGCCTACTTACTCGTAATCAAATGTCAATTTAACAAATAATACAATTGATTTTAATAGCACTGACAATTCATTGGAAACAAATTGTAAAGTTTAAGGTGTATATTTGACTTTCATTCATTTAATTAATTCGTTTGTATTTTTGTTTAAAGGGACTAGACACAGCTGTTTCACCTGTCAAATTCATTAAAATAAAAAATTTGAATTAAAAGTTTAATTCATTGTAATATACATAGTGTTAATGTACATACACAAATTAAGATATTTGGAAATTTTGGTTTAAAACATCAAAAAAATAAAACCATTATAATCATTGGTTCAAAGATATAAAGACCTAAAATAAGTGTTTGTTCTCACTTACCTTAAGGTTTATTTTTAAGTTTTCATAGGATTGGACTCAAATTTCGAGGACAGTTTCTTTAAATTAAGTGTTATAAAGTAAGCGGATCGGAATTATAAAAACATGAATTTAAATTTATCGAACAAATAAGATAATTATGATTATTATACATTTTTTTTCTTTTTTTGCAAAATTTTTGCTAAAATATTGTTTTAAACAAAATTGAGCAATTGTGTATGATTTCTATTCTACCTTCATTCTAATAAATAATTTAGAAAAACTTTCCTCAAAATTTCAGCCTGATCCTATAAAAACTCAAAAATAATTCTTATGTTAAGAGAGTACAAACACTGATTTTGAGTCCTTCAATGAACAAAGAATTTTGGTAGTTCTATTTTTTTGATTTATTAAACCAAAATTATAAAATGTTGCAAAAATAATATCTGAATTTATGTATATTAACATATTTTGCATTACAACGAATTAAACTTTGTAATTGAAATTTTTAATTTTAATGAATTTTACAGGTGAACAGCTGTGTTTGGCCCCCTTAAGTACTGTCTTGTACTAAAATTACAAAAAAACATCGATTCATAAAACGCGCGGCACTTAAAAATACCACGTGCTTTTCACACGGGTTACATAACCTATAAAATCATGCGGGCGTAAAAAATAAAATTGTTGTTTGGAGATAGTCATTAATTATTTATTTTGTAAAGAAAAATGAAGTTTAAAACTGAGACCACAGTTAATCTTACACGGCGTGTAGGCATTTTGACAGATATCGAAAGGTTGCCAAACTTGAATTTTGAAACGCCACTGCTCCTTTTGTACACGAGGGTAAAGAATTTAAAAATAAACGCCTAAGTGACAAACAAAAACTTTTTTATTTCTGGTTTTACTTAATTCCATTAAGTTATAGTTACAGAGTGAACATTTTCAAAAATATTCTTTAAATGTTATTGCTACTAATTTGGATTTTTTAATTTAAATTATTAAATAATTATATATTTTCTATTTTAGAGAGGATGTATACCTCATTTGAGTAAAGAAGTCTTGAAAAAGTTGACAGATAATCAAGAATTTTTATTAACATCTTTACCATCCACAATTTTTATGACTGATTTTGTCAAACAGTTTAATTCGTTTAGTGAATATGTCAGCATGCAGGTATTATAACTTTAAATTGTTGTTTATTTATTTTATTACCTATTTGAAATGTGTAAAATTCAACATTATATTTATTTATATTTAATTTCAGGAATACCCATTTTTCTTGCATATTCAAGATCCAGCAGAACTTTCACCTGGGGGTCACCAAAAGCAAGAGTCCATTGCTGTTTGGTCCAGAAATGGAAGATTTTCCATTTATCCTGATAGGTATATGAATATAGTAGAAATTTTTAAACCTGATATGTATGTAACATTATGCGATGGAGATACAGATAAAGACAGTAGTCAAAAGAGAATATCCAAATCTTTAGAAAGAAGTAAAAAATTATTTAATAGTTGTATTCAAAAACATATGGAATCTACTATATTAAAAAACAAAGGCTTTTTGGGAGCTATCGAAGGGGGATACAATTTTAAAGCAAGAGAGCAATCTATTAAATATATGGAGGGTAAGCCACTTCTTGGATATGTAATTGATGGTTTGCATAAAAATGGAATTGAAACACAAAATATCAGCATAAACCAAATTAAACCTATACTTGAACATTCCCTTGTAAGTAACATTTTTAATAATTTTAAATTTAATTGTTTATTTAATACACACATTTTAATTGTAATTTATAGAATTTATTGCCTGTAGAGAAACTTAAAGTTTTAATGGGTTGTTGGAATCCAGCAACAATTTTAGAATTAGTTAATTTAGGCATTGATGTATTTGATTCTTCTTATGCATATTTAAAGACTGAAGAAATGAAAGCATTAATATTTTTATGCGATGAATGCGAAAACATAGATGGAAATGGTTTATTAAATCTATCTGAAAAAAAGTAAGAATATAATAACTTAGAAACTTTGTGAAAAGTATAATTAATACATATTTTTTTTATAAAATTACAGGTATAGTGATAATTTTGATCCAATTTGTAAATCATGTACCTGTCTAACTTGTAAGAATCATACCAAAGCTTACATTCATCATCTCATTCAAACCAAAGAATTACTGGCACAAGTCCTTTTAATGCTGTATGTATATATTTTATTTAGAAAAATATAAATCATAACTTATTTTTTAAAAACACTTATAGCTGAATTATTAATATTCTAGTCACAATACTCATCACTATATGGAGTATTTTAAATCCATCCGGCACCATATCAAGTCAGGAACATTTTCCGAATTTCAAGATAAAATTCGATTAAAGATTTCTTTACAAAATAACAAAACTTGATGTTTACCAATAAAAGTATTTATTATAAAAAATAATTTATCTCTATAGTTTATATACATTTTGTACTAAGTGGCCTCCTAAAATAGTATTAATGATATTTATATAATTGTTATCTTTTTAAATCTAAATTACTAAAATTAATGTTTAAAAATATTTTGATCACAAACCTTGAAAAGTTGACTCATAGTTATGTATACATTTTCATGTATACTACTCGGGCAAAAAATTAGGATCTAAGTAATTATACGAGGTACTGCCAAAGTTTTGTGGAAGATAATCGGCATCATAGCATTTTGAATATTTAGGTGCTTGCATAGGTGTAAGTTTATGAGTTGAAGGATGAAGAGGATCTTCTGCTTCTAATTGTGCTACAGCACAATCTGAACACAAATCTATTGTGTCTTGACATTCCTCACAGTGCCATCTTAAACCTCTAATAGGTTCCTCTTCACAAATATAACACTATAATAAAATTATTTAATTATATATAAATTTAAACAAAATTTCTATTGAAGATAAAAAACTATTGAAACCTTATATCCAAGATGATAAATTGCTTCATCATTGTTGCTATCTTTCTGCATTTTAATTTGTCTCAGTATATCAATTTGTTGTAATTCAAAATTACCTCCTATATTACTACTAGTGGGCATAGAATCATTATCCTGACATAAAGTAACATATAATTATTATATTTTACCATAGATGATTATTAAAATACATTTAAAAGATAAATGAACTTACAGATTCTTCTTGAATGGGTTCTCTTTTAATTTCATCAAGAATTTGTTCATGAGGAAAGAATGTAGATTTACGAAAAGATGCATTTCGATAACGATTCGTAGATTTTCTTATTTCACCTTTGAGTTTAGGTTCTCTTCCTGGAATTGGCAGACCAGCTTTGGTAAGTTTAATAAAATACTTTTGTACTCTACTAGACACTTGCTTTGGTGTACGATTTCCTGTATAAAAATAATATACTCATAAATAAAATCTATAAATAGTATTATTTAAAAAAGAAACAAGTTAATTACCAAGTGCATTTGCAATTTTAGTCCACCTTCGCATTTCAATTTCTTCTGGTGGATATTCTATTAACAGCTCCTCCAAACGTCTTTGTTCATCTATAGTCCACAATTTGTTAAAACTCTCGGGTTTAGTTTCGTCGAATGTTCTACCTCTAACAAGAACCTTATCTCCATTATCCTGATGTTTAATTTCCTTTGAATGAGAAACAATTTTACCATGTCTAGTTTGAGGTCTCATACTACTATCTGGCTGAGTAACATTGTATTTAGACCAATCGATTTCTGGAATCTCAGCTATCTTTTGGGGTCCTGGATATTCTGGAAGATTTCCACTTTGTATTCTAGCTACATAAGCTATAGGATCATTTAGAGCATCCTTTTTTGCTGACAACAATGTATCCAAATCTTTTATAGCTTGCGTCCTTTGCGCTTGAAGCGTAACAATAACTTTAAGAAGATTCCTGTAATCCTTATTTCCTTTTAAAGCCAAATGATCTGATTCAAAATAAAAATTATCCTCAGGATTTAAAGTCTCTTCCTCGTGAAACACCGATGACGTTGGTTTAACTTCTGCAGCATTGACAGGTCTACTTTGTGGGAATATTGCTTCCTTGTAATCAGATGTAAAGGCTTCATCGGGACAATATCCAGATAAAATTTCAGATGGTAAATCTGATAACACATCAGATAATGTTTGATTATCCAACAGTGTGCCGGTCATTGTGTTATATTCCAACACCGCACCGTAGAAGCCGCAATAAAAGTTAGTTTATTCATAAATAAGAGGGGTTGGGTTTTCTGAATACACGTGGACGTGGTAGAAAAACAACCGCCTCTCTCCTAATTCAACGAATGAATTGTACGATAGATTATAATAATGCATGAAAATCTTAACCAGTATAAATAACGCACTTGTTAATAAAATTAACTAATTTCTACAAATAGTTCGTAGGTGTATTCTAAAATTCTACATGATTAATAACCAGTAAGTACGAGAAAACGAGAATAAAAATAATACAATTATTTGACGTATGATAAGATTTCACTGCGCATGCGCATGCGTACTGCGGTGGCGGGAAAATTAAACATTAAAAAATGTGTTTGTACAATCAATTGATATTGCCACATTTCATATTAGATAAGTATAGGTAGAAGTATAAAGTTTGTACACGAGAGACTAACCAGTTTGATCCTACTTAAAGACACGAAATAACCGGAACTTCGTTTATACAATGTGAGTACAAGAATATGTACACGTTCAAAAGAAGAGTAGATAATTCAATTATTTCGACGATGGTACATCTACATATACTTACGCGATAATTTGATTAAGTCAGTGTACTACAAAGGCGACTGAGAATTATTAATTTATAATTTCTTGGAAATTGATGTTGGACGATCTATATGTATCATATGTGTTTATCCCAGTTACAACTACATTATAATAGAATTTAAATTTTTATTAATTCTATTATATGATTCAGTGTCCTTGTTCATTTTATTGAAAGACATTGTTTAATATGTAAAAATAATGTGAAATAAATAAAATGTTTTTAGCTTTAAATAAATAAAATTTTTTAGTTTACAAAATACTACGAATTCCATATAATTTTAATATAGAAAGAACATAAAAAATCCGTTATTAGGTACCATGGAATTTCTTAAACAATCACTATCACATCAAATACACGCGCAGATAAAATTGTGACAATCTCATAGATATATTTATATCTGATACCGAAAATACCAAGCTAATCACCGATTACTTCCACTGGAATAAAAATTTTAAATCTTTCGAAATCAACTGAACTGCGTGATATGTGTATTGGCCAAAGAAAAAATCTCGACCGAGATTTTCTGTAAGAAATATTATACATATAAGTATTATACGTCGTTATACAAATTGCGACTATTTGATTCCGTATCTTATCGAATGATATATACTTACCGTGAGGAAAGTAAGTATATACGATTAGATTGTTGCACTTGTCATAAATCTTGTTGCTCTACACAAAGTGTATGCGAAATTTAAAGATTTGAAGAGCTTCTCTTAATTGTTTGGTGAGTAAAACATATATATAAAAGATTCAAACGTGGATAATTTATTGTTGTTACATATTTACATGTTTTTATTACTCATTGTTAATTAATTGATAGACCATAATTCTGCTGAATATAATTACAAAATTAACGAGCCATCTATTGTTTTAGCAATATGTTTAAAGTTATATAGAATCGCCAGTTACGTCCGAGGCATGAAAGTACTTGGTATATATAGCAAAACGGTTTATTTTTAACAAAAAATTTAGATAAAAAAACGTCATTTATTAAATCATATAAAATGTATATGTGTATATGTATGTACATATATCGTCAATTTGTTAAATAATAATTTATGTATACTCATAGTCTTGTAATACATCGTTGATAAAATCAAGGTATCCCGAAACCGTAGTAAAAATATCTGGAGTACCTTTTGCGCAGGGGTTCCCGAAAATAACAACACCTACAAGCTGACCATCCTGTGTTAATGGACTACCACTGTCACGCTAAAAGATAAAATAATAAAAAAATATTTTTTACAATTTTTAGTAACATTATTATATAATTAAATAACGCATATAATAGTTTAAAAAAATGTTATGTGAATTTAATAATTTTAAATCCCTTATCTTTTTAAGCTTACAAATCTACTCTTAAATATTTGATAAAAGTGACCATTAAATTATATATCACTTTGTATACATATCTTTCATTCATAAAATATGTAAATGTTTATTGTTATAAAATAAAATATACTAACGTAACAAGCACCGGCGTCTTCTTTAAAAGCACAAAAGACAAGCGCAGTTTCTAAAGAAGGGATGACCCAACCTAATTCCGGAAGCTTATCGTATTCGACTTTACACTCATTGAAGTTGTGAACGATCATTTCAACTTTTTGAAGGACACTCGACACTTTTTTCGTTTCGATATCTTGATGTTTACTTACACCCCAACCAACGAGTGTACCTGGCATTCCAATTTTGTGCGGCGTTTGTGATGGTTTTATTGGTAATACTCCTGGGATTCTTACTGGATACTTTAACTTCATTTACAAGAAAAAAATATTTTTTTATACTTTTGAAACGTAACGCTTAATACATATATATATATAATTTATGTAATTGCAATTTATTTAACAAAAACATCGTACGACCTCCGTCGCTGTTTAGCACAAAATTGGGAGCATAAAACGAGCGACTTTAAATAAAATAAAAAGAAAATATTTGTAATTTGATCAACAAAATAAAAATATTGAGGAAAACGCACCGTAATAATACCAATATCGTAGAGTAATGAATCATAGACCGACACATTATAAAGTGGATGAGGTGTCAACCTTTTAACTGGATAAATTCTCCCAGTACTCCAATCGTAAGCAACAGTATCGACCATTACAAACACGTCTTCAGGTGGATACATTTCATCGACTTCGCCATCAAATACTGTTACATCTTTGTAAAAACAGTGCCCAGCTGTAAGGACATGCTGCTGCGATATCAAACTCCCACCGCAATAATGTGAATTTGATTCGTTCAATATAGATACCATGTATGGAAATTCACCATCCAAAGCATCTGCGCCATTTATTATTCCTCTAGCTTGACCAATTTGGCTAACTGAAATGATGTTTTCGTCATATTATGTATAGAAATAATTAACAAAATTTTGAGCATGGTATTGGTGCATATAAATTTTAAAATTATTTTTTATTATTGGTGTATTATTTTGACGTATATACCACAAAGTTGTTGTCAAAATATAAACAAACGATTAACGTACAAAATCCTATAATAAAAATATTTAATTAAACAATTGTGTATATAATAAATTCAAATACTTGCCGAATACAAGATAAACGCAAATTAACGATGATACTATAGCAACAGTCATCATTGTTCGTAAAACCAAGTAACTGAACTTTATCGATTCTAACACTTAAGATTATTGTTAGAAACAATATGACGCGTTTATTAATTACTATCACTTGACTTCCAACTGTTACGCGTTTATTCGAGTACCTATACTAAAAGACATATACATTGTAACAAGAAACTTTAATATTATACCGGGATATAATAAGGCGTGACTATTACAATGTCTATATATAAATATTTAGATGGTCGTTTACCTAACGTGTTAATTCAGTTACCGCCTACTCGATTCAATTTATTTTGATGTAGGTTGTTTCTTAAGCTTTAAAATTCTTAAGCTTTATGGAAATACGCTAGATGGAAAATAATGCTTATTACATTAACTTTTATTCATTTTATTACAATCAATTTTGATAAATAAATGATTTATTTATTAACAAATTCATGTTATATAATATGCTTTATTTCTATAGTTAAATACATGTATAAACTTTGTTAAACATAGAATTTTAAAATTTTTATTTTATATGTTAATATAAACTATAATCGCATTGCTGAACGTACGTACGTACATCGTGAAAAAATAATGCTTGAATTAACTACTCTATCAAAATTATCACACCAATTGAAATATGTCAATTAATACATAACAATTTAACCTACATTTTCCTTCTCTCTCTTTGTCTCGCTCTTTATCTCCTCCCATTCCTATATTATCAAAATTATTACATGAATCTCATACTTGAAGTTTCTCTCACTTCCCGCCACTATATTACAAACGAGAGGTTTTGAGCTTGCGCACTCCCTTATCATTCGGTATAATATACGAATGCGTCAGTCAGTCAGTCGGTGGCCGAGCGACTCAAATGATGCTCGGCCCCTGAATTCCCGGGTACAATTTTTTTTTTTACATTTTCTTCATAAAACATGAGACTTTAATCACTGTTAATCAATTTATTTTGTGTGCATGTGTTGATTATTTGTTTTTATACGAGAGTAAAAATGGGTGCTGAAAAAAGTGAAAAAGAAATGGAGCAGGTGGGGCTCAAACGTGAGCTTGGATTATTCAGCGCGATCAGCATGATCGTTGCTGTTATGATCGGTAAGCTATAATAGTGAAATGTGTGATTTATTGAATGAAATTTTTATTGATTCAGCATTATTTGCGCTCGCATTGATAATAATAATGAAGCAAGGTTTACTTTCATTTGAATTATTAATTTTTGTACAGTCGGAGTTATTATGCGTTCTTGCTGTACAATGATAACAAGTTTAATTATTTATCATTGATTAATTATTTTGATACGTCAAATAGTATTGATTATATTTTATATCTTTTGCGAACTATTATATTAGCGATTTATACATGCACTAATTTACAAAATAAATGTAAAACGATAACACATGTACAGAAATAAAAAAATAATAGTATTAATTTTTTAAATCAAGTATTATTATCATAGACAAATATAAGATTACTGTAACAATAAAACACTAAGAGCTGAAAATATTATTTTAAAAATAATTTTTAATGACTTCTGAATGGCTGATTTCTCTATGGGAATGTGGAATTGACATATGTAAGAGAAACAATTGGCTAGTTTGATTAAAATTCTCTTTTTAATATATGAGTATTATTTAAATTAACTGTGCCTATTGTTATTATGATTTTGTACGTTGTTGTAAGAATATATGATTTAAAATATTGTATTTAAATATTATATCTAAATATTTTTATTGATATTTACAATGTTTTCGTGTAATGCGCAAAAATAAGCTCAATTTTTTGGTGTATATGAATTACCGCATAAATGTCTCAGTTACGTACCTAAAATTTATAAAATTTACATATAGATTTAGTAAGTGTAAAAATTATACGAATATTTATAAATCTATATTAAACGGAATAACCATAGATATTGAATTTAATATTTAATTAACTACAATAATTTAAAGAACTATTATAAAATGTCTTCCGTATTACGGTGAATTAAAAAAATTTTTTTGTTTACGCGTTCAAGTAATTATAATATAAAATTGTATCTCCAAACTTATTTGTATAATTAATCTACTTAGTTTCCTGCATAGAATTTGTTACATGTATCAATATTTTATTCATATTATATCGAAAACTAATTTTATTTCATATAATACATGTTTTTATAAACAAATTAATAGTTTTATAGACAAATTAATATTCTTAATGGATGGAAACATTGATATTTGTTATTATTAAAAAAAAAATTCATTTGATATTACTAAAACATAATTTTACAAATTGTTTAGTTTATTGATAAGTAATATAAGTAACCTATCATCAATATATAATTATTACAATATTGGTGAATTGATCATTTAATCAGACGTATCGATGCCAGAAATAAAGAAATTATTATCGAATTAATATTATTATTATTCGATCCACATGCGATAGTCAACCATTATATAGATTAATATTCCTTAACTATGTATTGCATCAAATTTTTATCAAAAATGTGTACACCTTTGTTATATATATCTATATATATATCTGTGTGCGTGCGTGCATGCGTGCGTGCATGCGTGTGTGTGTGTGTGTGTGTGTGCACGTGTGTGCACACATAATAATCTAATCGAATGTAAAAGCACAAAGCTTTCTATTCTCATTTTGACGAAGTATACTGGCAAGATTAACGACAGTTTAACAGCCAAAAATTCCATTATTTTTAACCCAAAATTCCAAATATATATACATCGTATGAAACATTTAAGTTTATATAGAAGAAACTCGAAACTTGCGAAACTGCACAAATCATGTATGTCAGTGCTAAATTCATTTCTATTGCTCAATAACACGTGCCATCGCATTATTTTTCAATAACTTGGACATTCCAAACCGATCCGTACGTGTCTATAACAAATGTTGATTGTTAATATTATTGCAATAAGGAAAAAACAATAATCTTATTTTAAAAATAATTTAGTAAAATGACATATAATTATACTATATATCGTTGTCGTTTAAAGATATTAAAATTATTAATGGTATTTGCATTACTTTTAATACGATAACGTAAATATATTGTACATTAATTATGTAGACACTAAAAGTTAAACTAAAATATAAAATGCTTTAATCAACTCTGACGTCATGAAATAAAAAATTTTTTTATCGTACGTGAAAGAAATAGATAATAAGTGAAGAATAAATCTGTCGATATACTACAAATTGTTTATAGTAAAGGAAGCACGAAGAAGAAAAAAAAAATACACTTGATAAAACATTAATTTATCTTTCCTTGTGAAAAAGGTGAATAGAAATTTCATTGGATTTATTATACTGACAATTGCGTAATTGATGTATGAGTATAGTAAGCCTAGTCTTACACATTAATAATTCCGTGATGATGATTTTCTTCCTACGTTGAGTCTATGCATTAGTACCAATTGGTGGACGTCGCCGGCTCATTTCACAAGCTTCTTTTGGTAATACGAGATATATATATATATATATATATATATATATATATATATATATATACATATTCGAATTAGATCGATTTAATGAGATTGGATTAGGCTTCGAGATGAGGGTTGTCATTATTACTATCATACAATGTATTTATTAGGCATGCATGTGTTGCTAATTTTAACAAGATTTAATGGTGGTAATAATTATTAACAGACAAGACTATATATCATTATAAAAACGCTACTAATAAAAAATACGAGAAAAAAAGTAAATAAAAATATCTTAAAGTTGTTGAATTTTCTCAGAACGAATTAGTATAAATATTTAAATTGCTGCGTATGCTAATACAATTAGATATTCTTAACTTTTACTTAAACGAACTTGGCATGATACTGTCATGGATTTTACAAGTATTTATATAATACAGAATTTTTCGAAAATGTTTTATAAATCAAGAAATTTATTAAATATTTATTAAAGATATTAAAATTATTAATGGTATTTGCATTACTTTTAATACGATAACGTAAATATATTGTACATTAATTATGTAGACACTAAAAGTTAAACTAAAATATAAAATGCTTTAAATCAACTGACGTCATGAAATAAAAATTTTTTTATCGTACGTGAAAGAAATAGATAATAAGTGAAGAATAAACTGTCGATATACTACAAATTGTTTATAGTAAAGGAAGCACGAAGAAGAAAAAAAAATACACTTGATAAAACATTAATTTATCTTTCCTTGTGAAAAAGGTGAATAGAAATTTCATTGGATTTATTATACTGACAATTGCGTAATTGATGTATGAGTATAGTAAGCCTAGTCTTACACATTAATAATTCCGTGATGATGATTTTCTTCCTACGTTGAGTCTATGCATTAGTACCAATTGGTGGACGTCGCCGGCTCATTTCACAAGCTTCTTTTGGTAATACGAGATATAATATAATATATATATCTATACATATTCGAATTAGATCGATTTAATGAGATTGGATTAGGCTTCGAGATGAGGGTTGTCATTATTACTATCATACAATGTATTTTATTAGGCATGCATGTGTTGCTAATTTTAACAAGATTTAATGGTGGTAATAATTATTAACAGACAAGACTATATATCATTATAAAAACGCTACTAATAAAAAATACGAGAAAAAAAGTAAATAAAAATATCTTAAAGTTGTTGAATTTTCTCAGAACGAATTAGTATAAATATTTAAATTGCTGCGTATGCTAATACAATTAGATATTCTTAACTTTTACTTAAACGAACTTGGCATGATACTGTCATGGATTTTACAAGTATTTATATATAATACAGAATTTTTCGAAAATGTTTTATAAATCAAGAAATTTATTAAATATTTATTAAATTTATTAAATTTATTAATAAATTATATATTGATATATTTACTCAATATTAATAAAATATCCTTTTGTAAATCTGGAAATAGAAGGTAAGAAACGTATAAATATCTGATTATAATAAACCATTCGTTAAATAACAACCATGATATTTCGATCGTTTGTGTAAAATGCAATAATGATCAATTTACGACACTTCGCCAATAGAATTTAAAATTACCCATTAATCCTCTTTATCTACGTAAATACCAGAAATGTAAGTAGAAATGAAAATGAAATGAACATTATTGTTATATAAATTTCAATTATAGTATATTATACATCTAGATATTTAAATACATTTTAAAATGTATAAGTAAAATTTTTTATTCGTTATGATAGATTGCATAAGAAGCTGACAATTACCATAGCGAATATGTATGTATATATGTATACATGCATTGCCAATCACAACGTTTATCGCATTTATCGCGTGTCTTCAATGTTAAACGAAATATATATATGTATATAGTTTCCCTATGCAGATGACTTCTCGATAAAAACGCACATTGGTTTATATATAACTGGCAATTAACTGTAATTGCAATACATTACGCTCAAATATAGAATACTTAGCAAACTTCGTCTTTTTTTCTATACGCGAATTAGAATATTAGTTTAAAAATTAAAACTTTTCATTTTCCTTCATTTTACAAATATCTTATATATTTCTTGTATCGCCTGAAATAAGTAAATGAGAAATCCTATTAAAATTTGTGAAATATGTAGCACGTATTTTTAAAAGAAATAAAAACTAAAATCATAAAGTATATGTAAAGAATATATATTTAAATAATTACAGTCATAAAGAAATATGATAAAAATGTAATTAACAGAAAATTTAAATACAGCAAATTAAAATTTAATCTTTCAATTTCCTCGTGTCCCCAGCAAATAGAAAAAGTAATATACCTGTAACAAAAGACCCCACCAAATTTAATATATTTTATGATAAAGACCAGAAGTCTGATGTCGTCATTGAAACAATTAAACAAACCAATAAAATTCTCTAAATTGCAACTGATAAAAGAAACTGGCTACATTCAAGATTATATAAAAAATCACGTTTCGTTTGCGACTATATATAATGCTTGGTTTGTTTAAAGAACTTAGTTGTATATGTAAATCAATTTTTCCGCAAATTTAAAGATAAAACTATGCTGCTAATTAAAAAATCAGTAACTATTTTCTTTATAAATAGTACCGTTCAAATCAGGAAATCTGATATTTGTTCACGTTTCATGGTTAATTTTACAAAATTTATGTGTTTAAAGGTGATAAAAAATAATTATTTTAATTGTTAGAAAATTAACATTTAATTTCTTATTTTACTTCAAGTTTGAAGAAAATTAAATTTGCAATTCTATTGTAGTGTTCTTTTGTATAATGGAAAATATCTTTATTTTCTTGTTTTCTTAAGTAAGTTAATGGTATATATACTTAATTAAATTTGATACATGTAGGAAAATCTCTAAATTAAGTTAAAGTGTCTATATAAATGAACGAAACTCTACGAATTTGTAAAGAAATTAATATAATCATCATATATACAATTAGATAAATTTTAAACACCTACATTCATAATATTCAGAAAAGCTAATATAGTAATTAAATAATCCACCTGTCTACCACACAAGTACTTAGATCATAATCAATGTTAAGACAATAGCATTTTCTCTCTTCTATTTTTAGCAAGATATATTAAGCCTTTTTTACGCGTAAAAACCAACCTATTTATATAATATATTTGTTCATAGAAACGAAAAATTTGTATCGCTTTATTTATGACGAACGCGTTTAAAGCATATATAATTATATACATATGTATGTGTATTGCAACACTTGTGCAGCACGTGGGTTTTCATGCTCCGCCAATGATCGATTCCTTTTTTCGCGTGTGTATAGAATGTGAGAGAAAAAAGAAAAGGCAGGAAATTCGTTATCAGTCGTTATGGTCGAATGTCAACTACGTTTCGTAATAAATCGCATTGATACATCATTTGGTGAATGAAACGATCGAGATTGTGCATGTAGTATACAAGTTAACGTTTTCCTTCGATTGTCAAATTGTTATTGGATGTTGTTATATAGAGACTATTTGATGGGCTCGTCGATTTTTACTTTATTTGCGTGTAGGTTATTCTAAGATATATTTTTGATTATAAATAAATATACATTGCATACATCTATAGAGATTAAAAATTTATTGTAATGAGAAATTGAAATGTTATAGCTGCTAGGCTCTTATTTTATGAAGACTAATATAATAAAAACATATTTTTCGTTTCATTCCTCTTATTATGTCTTTCACCATGAGTAGCAATTTCCGTTTTCTTTCCACACGAAACATGAATATTAATATTTTGTGTTACAAAACTCGAGCGAATATAAATTTATTAAACTAATGAAAGTTTGCATTTTAATGATCAACTTGGTATTTTGATAAAATAAGGCATAAGAAAAAATAAAGATCTTGTAAAAATGCCATCAGAACATGAAATTTATAGTTATAAATTACAGATTCTGTAAATGAGCTCAAGAACAACGAGTTACTACTACATTGTGTAGTTAAAGTATAATAAAATATATATATATATTTGCTAGTAAAGTATATTATTCTCAGTTTTATGGAAAATTTACGTGAACTTTGTAAAGTTGATTTAATCTATTAGAATGAAAATGAAAAAAGGGCGATAAACCATTTTTTGTTTAATTATGCGTCGAATTAAAAATACTCACAGTTGAATAGAAATTGTTCAAATAACTGACTAGATCTGTAGCAACGTCAATAAAAAAATGTGTACCGTCACATACCCAATTGTTGATCAATTAAGATAAATCTGTACGTTCATAGAATAATTTTATGTTAAAAAAGCTAATAATTGTATATATTTAGACGGATACAGAAAGTATAAGTATTAAACTTCCTTTTAGCCATCTCAGAAAAATAAAATAGGTGCTATTTTTAAAGTAAGCAACAACCTAAGAAAAAAAAGCGGGAAGTACCAATTTCTGATCAGTAAATTTTCGGTACATATACCACTTTCTATTTAAGTCTACTAAACAATTATTGATTGTTTAACCTTCAAATTGTGCGTAGCAACGTTTAGATTTATGTAAATCTTATTATTTTATTGAAATAATACACTGATCAGAAATTGGTTCATGATCAACAATTGGGTATGTGACGGTATATGTAGTTTGTGTTTGCATAGCTACGTGTAAACCTGCGGTCGAACTTGATGAATACCTGCATTATATTACAAAGATAAAACTTAACTTTGACATTCTGTAGAACAAGCTAAAATTATTATCTATATCCCATATGTTTTATTCTACAGTTACAATCGCTGTATAAGCTTTTTTTTATAGAATCTAATTATTTATCACGAGTTTTTATTTGAAACTTCCAATTATATGTGTGTCATCTATTTTTATCGATTTTTTATCTTACTGTAAAATACCTATGTGTAAAAGCTTAATACTTTCGTAAGAAAGATAAAATGATGGGAATAAAAGTATAACATTGTCACGGTCGACATAGTGCAGTAGAAGCGTAATTTATTTTATCACTTATGTAAATTAGATGTGCTCGTGTCTATTAATTCTTTTAAAAATTAGGTGTTAAATAATACATTTTAAAAAATGTCTTTTAAATTGGTAATATTTTGTGCATAAATAATGCACGAGAAAAATCAAATAAAAAGAAATAAAAAAAATTGCACAACTATAATATTTTGGTTTTGCTTGTGTATACTTACATGTAAGAAGACTTTTACATAAAAATACTGTTACATTTTCAGGATCGGGTATTTTTGTATCGCCGACATCAGCCTTAAAACACGCAGGTTCATTAGGATTAAATTTGGTCGTGTGGATTACCTGTGGTGGTTTATCACTACTTGGTGCTTTGACTTTCGCCGAATTAAGTGCAGTAGTACCTCGTTCAGGAGCCGAATATGCCTATTTTATAGATGCATTTTCACCGCTTCACCGATATCTTGGTGAACTTCCAGCATTTATATGCTCGTGGGTATTCGTTTTTGTCCTCAGGCCTGCCGAAGTTGCTGTAGTCATACTCACTTTTGCTGGATATGCCGTTCAACCGTTTGCTCCTTACGTTGGGGATCTCGATCCTATGGCTTGGGTGCAGGTTAATATAAATATTATTTATATATTTCCTTCTATAAGAGACATAAAAATTATTTTACATATATTTTACAATCAATGATGTAATACGTTGTATAACACTAGCTTGTATAAAGTTAATTTACAACAAAATTTTGTAATAAAATTACTTTTTCTTTTGGATTATTAATAGATTAAAAAACTCATCAGTATCCTTGCGCTTGGTTTGATGGTTTACATCAATGTAACAAGCGTGAAACTTTACGTAAAAGTACAAAATGTATTTACGGTCTGTAAAATAGCAGCTTGCGTATTGGTAATTATTGGTGGCATTTGGTGGCTGGGTACCGGACACACCGAACTCTTGAAAGATCCTTTCAAAGGAACGACTACCGATCCAAGTAAGTCGTTTATAACGTTTAAATAAATCTTCTCAATTTTGTACTGGCTAGATCTTTGACCCACTGATATGCGCGTGTTTAACAAAATCAATATACTTATTTAATGAATAAACTGTGGCATTTTATGTTTACATAACAAATCTTTAATTAACTCATAGAACTTTTAAGTAAAGAACACAATTGTCTGTAACAATATTTAAGCAAAACCTGTAATTCTATTGTTGTAAACAGCTTTTGAAATACAATATCTACAGTATCTTTTCAAATAATATTAAAAAAATATGAAGAAACTTAAGAAAAAAGTTATACGGTTTAAAAAAGAGAAGAATAGCGATAAAAAATATCAACTACGCATGTATACAAATTAATCAATTTCTATATCCAGCAAGGATCGCACTTGCATTTTATAGTGGATTATGGGCGTACGATGGGTGGACTGCTGCAGCAGTCGTTGCCGAGGAAGTAAAACGACCTGAAGTTAATATTCTTCGTAGCATCTTGGTGGCTGTGCCGATTATTACCGTCCTTTATGTCTCGATGAACCTTGTCTATATGTCCGCCCTTGAAATTCCGGTGATGATCAATTCGACCGAAGTCGCTGTTGATTGGGCTGCAATTGTACTACCTGGATGGCTTGGTTTTGCTATACCTCTAGGAGTTGCTTTATCCACTTTTGGATGTGGACTTAGCGTTCAATTCGGTGTTGCCAGGTTTGTATAGCATTAATGATTTTTAAGTTGTTTTATAAAATGCAAAACTTTGCATCGTCTTAATATCATTTTTCTTTTTTATTCTGATAATATCAATAGTAAATTAATTCATTGATAACTATGCCCAATAAAAACAATAGTCTGCTGTCGACTAACTAATATATATATATCATACGACTTTTGTTGCCTGAAGCCGAATTCGAAATTGGTTTGCTCTCACATTTAATCAACAACAAATAGTAACAAGGTTGAAAATACACATTTGGTTACAACGACAAACATAATTCTATAATTACTAGATTTTAACATTCAAAGTTCTATATAATTCGTGATTAAAAAAGGGCAAACTAAAAATTCCACCGTATAAATTTGGTTGGGCATTTCAAATGTTTTCTAATTGGTTTTAGAAAATGTTGGTTTAAATACGTTTTCCAATCCCATTTGTCGATAGTAGATTATTGTGTAACAAATGGGTAATGAAATTTTAGGTATATATCTGTTTTATTTGTTGTAACATTGACAACTCGGTTGATGCAGCATCGTGGCGAAAAACTGAGATTAAGAGCATAAATAGCTATTATCGAGTTAAAATAGGTCTGAATTATGATGTTCTAAAACATATGTATATTAACATTTCTAAAGATACTATATTAATTTAACTTAAATAAAAATGCATTTGTAATAATAAATAAATGCATCATTATTTACTCATAGCTATATATAGAAATAAATGAACATGTATTATTACAGACTTTGCTACGTAGCGGGCCGCGAAGGTCATGTACCACAATTTTTCAGTTGGGTACATTACGAAAAAATGACACCAGCTGCTGCAGTTGCTCTCCAAGGGTTTCTAACACTTATCTGCCTTCTACTTGGTGATATTCATGAACTTATCGATTTTGCGAGTTTTCTCATCTGGGTGTTCTATGGATTAGCGATGGTTGCACTACTCATAATGAGAAGAACGAAACCAAATGTTCCTCGTCCATATCGTGTACCTACTTTTATACCATGGCTCGTACTACTCATGTCCATTTTCTTAGCCGTTACTCCTATGGTTACCGATCCCTCTACAAAATATCTCTTTATGCTCTTGTTTATACTCATAGGCTGCGTATTTTATCACTTTTATGTATATCACAAGAGGAAGAGCAATTTTATGAGTAAGTAGATTGTTATCGAGTTACGATTATTCTATTTTATATTATCAAAAAATTTGAATTTATATTATTATTTATATTATTAATTTTTCAAGTAAATTTTCCCAAAAAATATTGTATAGTCGTGCCTTACAACAGTAAAATTTTATTTGATAATACAACGTAAAAAATTAAAAGTAGTTATAGAAAAATTTTTTTTTTTTTCATACAATAATTAAAATGAAAATTATTTTTTTTATGATTACAGGAAAAATCACGTATCTAGTCCAAATGTTGTTTTTAGTCGTCGCGCCCGACGAAGTCGAGACCGACGAAACCGCGAACAAAAAATTAACCGAATAAACTAGATATAAAAACGATAACATCTTAAAGCCCTGCGGTATGCAGTGAACTGTATAAATGTCCCAATAAGAGGCTGTGAAAGGAGAAACCTTAAGGTGTTCCGTTTAACGCTGGTCGAAGAAACAAAAGTACGAACGTCACCGATATAATATAACAAAAGTTGTTTTTTATACTCTTATAAATAATGCATAAATACATAAACATGTAATAATGTACACAATCGAGTAACAGAGATTTTTACAATGAACTATTTTTCTTTCTTTTTTAAATAAATATATATATTTATCGCGTGTCCCAATTTTTTCATTAATGTCATTTTGGAAGCTTAGAAAATAACAAAGCCTAATAGATCCGTTTTTTCTCTCAACCAACTAGTTTACAATATAGAATTGTATTTCATTATAGTGCAAATGGTATAAAATGGATTTATATAGCTTTGTTTGACATCTGTTTTATTTAAAATCATCTTAACTTTTTCAGTATTAAAAACTTAATTGTAATACATTTGTGTAAAAATATACAATTGTCTTTATCGGTAAAGAGCAACAACCACCAAGTGGAGTAATAGGTAACATAAAGGTAATTATTTTCTTTTCTTATAAAATAAATTATAAATTATAAATTTATCAACTAAAAAACGATTGATATCTCTACGCAACATCGTAGTAATATCACTTGCACAACCCTTTTCTGTTCCTTGTAACAGTTTGCCATACACTAAAATTAAGATTCTCAATAAAATACATATTTATAATATGTTGTACAAAAAAAGTAAATAAATTATATGAGAATTGTGTGTTACTACATAAGAAATGTACTACAGTACTGCTGAGGCACATTAAGTAAGGTCCCATTTTAAGGCAGTACATTGAGGCCATTTTGCTTAATTCAGTCAAGTGAAATTTTAGTAAATTTCATTAAATATATGTAGATACTAAGTATCAGTATAAAAATCAAATCTAAAAGTTTCCTGAAGCGACTATGTCCTCTAATTGATAATATTAATTTTTGAGGGTCTTAATTCTTAAAAATAGTTATAATTATTATAACTTTCTTTAGATTTGCACACTTGAGAAATTGTTGTTTGCACCACAGTTTGAACAAGTTTGAGATTCACTAAAAAACCATTATTTATTAATGATTTTCATAAATTAAATATATTATATCAAAATTAGGAAAATCATCTTACGTTAAAACATTATGGAGTTTTTTCCGTAATTCATTACATAGATTTGTTTCAGCGGCCAAAGCAGCTTCTCTTTCCCTTAACTGCTGTCGTAAACTGTAAATTGTATCTTCCAAAGCCTCAAAAATAGCCTAAAATCATAAAGTGTCATAAATTTTAAGAGACATTGTATTGAATTTAAATTTAACAAAGTTATATATTTACTCTAGATTCTTCAACTGTATCCGATAAGGCAGGTGGTTCATCAAGACAAAAAAATTCCTTAACACATGATAAACTGACTAATTCTGGACTGTTCAACAATCCATTAACAAATGCTTGAAGACCTCGTATTCTTTCTTCCAAAAAGCTTGGAGCAAAATTGTCACCTAGCCATTTTTTTCTTGGTAAAGATAAATGAGCAATTGAAGCTTTTTGACGTCTTAACTGTGTATATAAACGTACAAAATCTGTATATCGACGAAAGACAAACCAGCAGTCTCCATTTTTAAATTCTACTCTTAATTTATACACCTTAAAAAAAAATAATAATTTAGATAAAATGATTGTTTAAATATTCTTAATTAAATATAAAATTCTAATAAATAAAATATAATCGTAACTGTAAATCGAGCTCTTTCTTCCATTACTTCATATCCTACAATAGGTATTCTTAAATCATTTGTACTTGGTTCTTGAAATTCTGAATTTCCATTATGACTCTCATCATCTGTATAATCAAATCGCTGTACAGTAAATGAATTTGAATTTCCAGAGCATGTAGAATCTGGGCTGTCAAGTTCTCTGACATTATTCACCTGTTGTGGTCCTTTAGCTTTGCTAATTGCTAATGTCACCTCGCTTACGCATCCAACACTTGCTTCAGAACTTGACATTCTATTCTCGAGTTAAAAACAAAATTATTTCTGCTTAGAAAACTTATAACTACAAAAATAATTGACCTAATCTTACTTTCTACTGTATCATAATGTATAATATAATCTCATTATATTATTAATTTAAGTACATCAAGAGGTTTCGTTTTAAATTCTTTACTATATTTTACATTGTCTTTATGCTCTTATTACGCATAACAATAAAATACATAAAATAAAGTTCGTTTTTCAAGAGAAAAGAAGTTACAGTAAACTTTATAACACAATATATAAGTAAACCAACCTTGGAAAATAATAACTTGGACGGCAACAAAAGAAACAAAAATCACTTAATTTGTAAAATAATTTCTTAATGGTGTCACATGGTTTTTATTTAATTTAAATTTAAATTATATAAAATAATGAAACCATTGAAAACGAAAGCAATGACAGCTGCCGTCGATTTTACGCCTAACCTCCCAATAGTCCCAATAATTACAAGAAAAAAAAACTCTACTCTAATTTTAAGTCGGTAATATAAATTTCTTAATTACCGTATGCAATAGCGCGAAAATTTTAAATATTTATAAACAAAAACTTTAATTCTTATTTAATTATGTATAATAATGATTATTTTTTAATTTTAAACATTGAAATTTTAATGATAATGATATCTATATTATTTAAAAAAATAATTTACAAATTTTATTTTATAAATTAAAAGTAAAGAAAAAATAATTGCCTATACCTATATACTTACTGATACTTACTGGCTTTGTCAACTTCAACAGATACCTATATATATATATAAAATACCAGACCTATTTAGAGGTTAGGTTCTTCAATTTTTGGAGAACATCACACAATATATTTACCGGTTGATTTGTTTTGTTATTAAAATAAAAAAAATGATTGTAATAAATAAGTGTAGAAATAAGTCAAGGATTTTTATTATGCATTTCTTGATTTGATGAATAATTAGGTATATTGATTTATACTAACAATGTAAATACTAAGAAACAATAATTTATCATTTATAATATTTATTTATTTATATGCAGTATAAAATATAAAAATGAATAAGGAATTTTCGAGCCTTGATGGCTCTATAAAGAAGCATCAAAGGGAAACTTTAACTCCTTACAAAGTTGCAGTTGTAATATTTATTAAACTTTATTGTGACGATACAAGGACTAAAGGTAATTTATAAATTGTAGAAGTTGTATCTTGTATTTTGGATAAAATAGTAATATAATATATATTTTTCTAGTTATAAGTGAGAAGCGTGACTTTTGCATTGCGACATTGAAATTAATACAAGTATGTTTATTTTTTATCTTAAAATTGTTTGTATAAAAATTTACTATGTTGAAATTTTTTAATAATACATGTGCATTTTAGTCACCAGATGTAGATAAAAGAGAATTATTCAAAATTATCAATTCAGAGGATTTTGTATTATATCGTCTAAGTTGTGAACTTCAAAATGAATTGGATGTAATGTGTCAAAATGGTGTAAGAGAATTGTTGGATCTTTTTGATAGTCTTGGAAAATTGATGAAACCTGTTATAGATAATCCACATGCAGCTTTATTAAATAAACATTCAGTACTTGGTCTTCATGTAAGACGTACTATTATACTATTTGACAAACTTTCATTTCACAGAGTAGTAGCACTTTATGAAGATATAAAAAATTATTGCAATTCAAATATAAATGATCCTCTTAGTTCTCTGGATTCTTCTAGACTAGAAAATACATTTTTACAGAAGTTAGTAAATATTTTTTTGAAAATGTTTAATATTAATTTGAATAAATTCTAATATAATTTTATTTTTGTAACATATATACTACTGTATAAATTTATAATATTTTTCAGTGATAGAATTTGGAGTGGTCGGCAAGCAGAACTACTTGTTGCTCAACAAGCACATGCATTACTAACGGATGAGCACAAAGCTTTGCCACCTGCTGAACTTCAAGCCCTTGTTAAAGATCTTTTAAGTAGTAGTCCATATTATGCAGAAGCAGTAAGTTATTTACTTAATATGTGTTGAGGTATACATTACTTTATTAAAACTAATTAATCCTAATTCTTTTATTGCAGCATTATTTAAGCTACCTTAATTATTTGAGGGTAAATGAATATTGTGGAGCGTTAGATAGTTTGTATCATTGTTTTGATCGACTGACTCCTGTTGAAAATCGACCATCACCAGAAGACAAACTGAGAACATTTAGATATGCAGCTTTAAATCTAGCTGCTCTTCATGCACAATTTGGTTATAAGTAAGAAAAATTCAAATGTTATTTTATTTTAAGAAACTGGTTTATGTAGACTTATGCTTTAAAAACTACAAATGTCAATTAATAAATTTATTAACATAAAATTTTTATTATTTTTTTTAGGGAGCTAGCTCAATTGGCTTTAAATGAAGCAATTATGTTAGCTCAAGAAGCTGGTGATAATGTTTGTTTGCAACTTGCACATTCTTGGGTGTATTACTTAGCAGATAAAAATAAGTAAGCTATTTTTTAACTTCTTGTACAAATAAATACTAAAAATTTAGTAAATTATATTTATAACTTATTGTAGGGCAGCTTTGATTGAAAGGTCTATAACTAAAGCCACAGCTTTAGGAATGTCACATACTGCGAGTTTAGCACTAATTGCTTCTGCACATAATTCTGCAATGGAGGGAAAAAGTCCTCATTTAGTTTTTGAGGTAACAATTTCTTAATTTTATAAATATTAATGAAAATAGTTTATTAGTTGTCAAAAATTGAAATAGTTAATTATCAATTTTGTTTCTAGACTTTGATGAAATCTGATGTCCTTAATAATCTGACTTCTATGGTCGACTTAATGTCAATGATTCATGCAGAAAAAACTGCTTTATGGGCCTATTATGGAAAGACAGAGATGTCATCTGTCTGTGCTCAATTGTTGCTTCTTTTCAATTCAGGAGAAAAGAAACAATTAATGTTTAATGGTCCTTCAACATGTCAAGCTGTAGTTACAGTAGCGAATATTCTTCATGAGATGGGTGAATATTCTTTTGCTAATGTTGTTCTGCAACATGCTAAAGAACGTTTTCCTAATCAACCAAGCAGTAGAATTTGGGTGCTTAGTGAACATCTTCATCAATTTGACAAACTTATAAGAAATGAAAAGTGGTCAGCAGCTGAAGAAATTGCTAAACAAATAAGCAGTCTTGATCCCATTGAAAGTAAATTTAGGTAAATTTTAAAATAACACTAATATTACAATTAACAAAGCAAAAGTTTAAATGTATTATAATATGATTTATATGTTTTAATTTAAAACTTTGATAAATAGATTAGCGGAAGCATATTTTGGAAGACACAATTTTCCTGATGCTACGAAATTAGCCTATGATCTTGATGAAATGGAAAATATTACAGCTCAACAAAAAGTTAGAGCAAAGCTTTTACTTTGCCAAGTTAGGGCTGGTTCTGTTTACGCTGGTACTTCACAATCTGTGTCAAATTCAATTTTAGTTTTAAGTTCTGCTTTAGACATAGCAACAAAAAATCATTTATCATACTATGAAGCACTAGTCGGTATGCACATTGTAAATTGTCAGGTAAAGTTATTGTTAGTGTACAACATTCTAATTATAAAATAAAATATAATTTAGTAAAAATAATAAGTTTTTTAAAATATTCTTAAAATTTCTTTTGATTAATTAAAACTTCAACATTTTATTTACAGTTACTCTTACGTATGCCTTACCAAGCTTTGAGAAATGTAAAAGAATCAATTATACGCATATTAGCTCATGGAGGTTTGTTTGATCAAGCTAGAGCTTTCATTACATATGCAAAATGTTTAGCAGCAAATACTAAACAGCAATCGGAAGAAAATAAAAAACATATGATGTTAGAAGCTATAAAGTATCTACACAAAGCAAAAAAATTATTGAAAAAATTAGAAGCTAATGGTAGACTTAAAAGTACTTTATACTTGTTAAGTGTTTTTTATCATGAAATTGATATGCGCGAAGAACGTAATAAGTATGCATTTCAGTTTAAACAACTAAACGAACAATTTCCAACAGAAGCAAATAATATATTTATATTTTGATGTATTTGTTACATACATATATATTAAATGTACAGTTTTATACAATTTACAGAAACTTGTATTACTTATTATATCATTACCTATTATGTAGATCATCGATACAAATTTTGAAGATACTTTCTGGAGATGTTATCAAAATGTTAAAAACCTATATTTTAAAATTATTATTAAGTAAAGATTTGATTAAATTAAAATAATCCTTAGGTGATCGGAATAACATTGAAAATAAGTAAGAATCTAACAATATTTTTCTCTCGCCAACAATAAATTAATCAATTGCTACGTCACAATTTGAAATCTCCTTGAAAATACGCGATTGGTTAATCATAATCTAAAAGATAATTTAACAGTATTCAAGCGCCATCTGAACGTCCGAGTCACCTGAAATAACCAGCGGATTGTTCTGGTACTGTCGCAAAGTTAAATGACGTGAGCGGCAGATAATTCCCGTCATCTTTTTTCCGCGCATAATCAGTCGCATTCGTTCACGTTTTCGATGGCAGAATTACGTGCGAACTACGAAGTGATTTATTAATTAATGTGATGTTTTCTGTGGGCAAAAACGAGGTAAGGAACCGAGATACAATCAACGAGTTATCATCCAAAGATGGAGAAATGATGAAGAAGCTAAGAAATTTAACGAAATATGACGAATCGAGCATTGAGAAAGTTGTACGTGATCCCCACCTCTCTTTCTCTCTCTCTCCCGGGATGTAGTGTATATCGTGTGTTGTGAACAATTGTGATATCCCCGCGTTAAAAAAAAGAAAAAAAACGTTTAGAAATAACGTGCGTGATTATTTTTGCGTCGTTCGAGAGGGTCTTATATTATCAATAATTCTTACTTGTCCACTTTAAATATTAAATTAAGTATTTGTGTGTTTAGTGATGATCGCGTAATTACCCCATGTAGATGCTTCCAGATGTGGCGGAAATCCGCTCGGGTTTTTCATGCCAACTGCGTAACGCGGGGTTGCGCGTTTTGATGAAAATTTTCGGTGATTTTCTATTGATTTTCCAAGGTTGTGGTTCATATTGACTACTTCTTCATGTATGATCCTTTCAAATGTTTATTTTTCCGTGGATCTTTTGCCAGGGAGGAGAAAAAAACAAACGGGAATCTTTTTATACCTATTTCGCGATTTTCACTTGCAGTTTTTTATTCGCGTATAGCCTAATCAATCCATTACGAAGTATGGAAATTTTTGGAGTTGTAGCTGAGAAAGGATTACATGTATGACATATACTTAATGTAATATGCTTAATTTCGTTGAGGTTTTTTCTGGAACTTAAAAAAACATAATTATAAAATAATTATTTTAATTATACTTTGGTTTGAAACTGTTTAGTTCATCTATAAATGTGCTATTTTTATAGAGAGAGTATGATGTTCTCTGATTTAAGGAAAATTTAGACTTCAATTAAACCAATGTTGATCACCTCTATTTGTTAACTTAATTTAAGTTTATATTCATTTGGTTTATTTCATTGTGATTTGATGACATTGATTGTGACAATATCTATAAGGAATTTCAATACAGTTTTTCATTTGTAAGAGAGCAAGTGAAATACAATTAATAATATATATTGTCTTTTTCTCCAATTGAAATTACATTTTTCAAGTTAATAGAATATGATAATTTGTATTTGCAAAAATTTAATCAAATATTTTTTAAAATATAAAATTAGTAAATATAAATATTTCATATTTTTACAGAATGCCAATACAGGCACCACAGTGGACTGAATTTCTTTCTTGTCCTGTTTGTTGCCATGACTTTGATGTGGCTATTCGTGCGCCTATATCTTTAGGATGTGGACACACAATATGCCGTACATGTTTGGCCAACCTACATCGGGAACAATGTCCTTTCGATCAGGTATATACAAATTACATATAACTAATAACATTTTTCTTGAATATTAATCTAATCAATGTTTAGTAAACACTTATAATAATTTGATAATCTTCAATATAATACTTTAAATTAATAAAATCTCATGTTTATTGAAACAATTTACTTACTTATTTTTGTACAGAGTGCCATTATCACCGATATAGAAAATTTACCAGTAAATGAAGCATTACTACAATTAGTGGGCAACTATGTGCCAAGCAACAATGCGGTATCAATATTTCAATCTCTTTTACCCCCTGAAGATTTTACCCATTTTTTGGTGGCCAAACGTTGTATTGAGGAACTTGCATTGTACCTCAAACCATGCCAAGCCACACCTAATAATGCAACTGGTAATAAATATTTTCTTACAACACTTAATTTACAAAATTAAAAAGTAAATTTAGAATTTCAGTTTTTATTTAAATATACAAATACTAATACATGTATACATGTATGTCCATGTGACCATATTTGTATATATATATATAATTATGAGTCATTATTATATCACACTATTCATAGTATGAAAATAATTTTTATAAAGGGTTATTGATTTTTCATCTATTATAATTTAATATATATTTGACAAAATGTAAACGTATATATTTTTTTACATATGTAATATAATTAAATTTTTTAAAATAGGTATTGGACTAGTATCAAGACCTATGCAAAGAAAGCTTGTGACACTGGTAGGATGTCAACTGGTGGAATCAGAAGGTCGAGTGAGAGCTGTCAGGGCTGCAAGAAGTTTAGGAGAAAGATCTGTTACAGAATTAATTTTGCAACACCAAAATCCTCAACAACTTAGTGCTAATCTTTGGGCTGCTGTGAGAGCTAGAGGATGTCAATTTCTTGGTCCTGGTAATGAAATTTAACTTTAGAGACAAATTTCTGTTTCAATTAAAATTGTTTTACAATTATTATTATTTAATCATATCTTATTTTGGACTAAATTCAATCTATTAATTATTAAAATTAGGTATGCAAGAAGAGGTGCTGAAACTTGTTCTTTTAGCCCTTGAAGATGGTTCTGCTCTATCTCGGAAAGTGTTAGTAATGTTTGTAGTGCAACGTTTGGAACCACATTTTCCACAAGCTTCAAAAACTAGCATAGGTCATGTAGTTCAGCTTCTCTATAGAGCCAGCTGTTTTAAGGTTTGTAATAATTTTATTTTTAACGTAATTAAAAAATGTTTATAGGAAGTTCTTAATCATTTGCTCAGAATATTTTAACAAATTTTAAAAGAATAAAAAATATTTAAAACATTCTTTTTTTTTTAATTTTGAAATTTTACTTTCGTAATTTGATCTGCAAGAAAGTATGTCAAACGATCCCAGATCATATTATATAAAAGCTTACTCTTGCAGGTATCAAAGCGTGAGGGTGACTCGTCGTTGATGCAACTTAAAGAAGAATTTCGCACATATGAAGCCTTGCGTCGAGAACACGATGCTCAAATCGTTCAAATCGCGACAGAAGCTGGATTAAGAATTGCACCTGATCAATGGTCAGCTTTGCTATATGGTGATACTAGCCATAAATCTCATATGCAGAGTATCATTGATAAACTTCAAACACCACAATCTTTTGCGCAAAGCGTTCAGGAACTTGTGATTGCTTTACAACGTACTCCTGATCCCGGTCAATTAAGTAGCTTAAGACCTCATCTCGAACTTCTTGCAGCTATTGATTGTAGTCCAGGTAAGATTACAGAATTATAGAATGTGCTATAAAAATTCTGATATAATTAACAATTATATTTCAAGCTTTTAAATAATTAAAAATTAAAAATCAATAATTAAAAGATATTAAAATATTGCATACAGATTCAAAAGCACCAACTTGGGCTGAATGTCGTGGTGCACTGGAAGCAATCAACATTGTGGTAAGCGCTTTGGTAGATTTTATTCAACAACACGGAAATAGAAAATCACAAGAAGGATCACACAGTGCTGGTCAGTCGAAATACAAAGTAAGCATGTGCCGAGATCTTGCTCTTCGAGGTTCATGCCCACGAGCAACCAACTGTACATTTGCTCATAGCGATTTGGAACTTGACAAATACCGATCTAAAAACCGCAAGTTAGCTACGAGACCAGGTTCAACTCTTAATGGTTGTGCTGACGTTAAAACTGACAAGTCGATAGCTATTCCTGCTACTAATGCTAACCTCGTTAAGGGTTTTAAACAATCTAAAGATGTGGCTAACAATTTTAATAAGAATCATGATGCTACGCATAGAGAAAGTAAGTGCTACATAAATTAAAATTATTATCAGGGAAAATATTTACTTTTAATTACATAAAATTAATTTTATCATTCTTTAATTCTAATTTTACTCATAGATCTATACAATATAATTTTTAAAGTGCTAACATCCGTTAAAATTTGTTGTAATCCTTTTTGAAAAACTTTATTAAAATTAAGTATGAACGACTAATTTAACATCATCACAAAACAGAAACACGTAGTACCAGAACGCGAAACAACGTTTCAGACTTCAGTCAGCTGAACAAGGGAAACGCGGTGCAGCAACCTAATTCAAACAACGAGAATAACTTCATAGGATCTTTAACAAATTACGTTATGCCAGGTGCACAAAATGTCTCGCGTTTAATACCTCAAAAGGACATCCAATGTGGGCACTACATTATGCCAACTGGTGCAGGTCCTCTCGACTACGCTGCAGCGAATTTACATTTGTGGGATCCCTCACAAGTTGGACCCGCAATACAAACCGTTTTTCCTAACAACAATAACAATAACAATAAAAAACAAAGAACTGCGGCAAAAACACTTGCTGTGCTACTACAACGCAGAATGGAAATTATCAATCAATTAGAGAACATCGTTGGAAAACAAACGCCTTCACAGATAAAAACGGTTAGTAGTTTCGAAAGTTGAATAAGTTTAAATTTCCACTTTATAATTGTATTGAAATTTAAAATTTGTAAAAATAATTGCAATTTATATATTTTCAGAATTATTATGATATTCAAAGTAACTCTTTATACCCGAACTTTTCTATTTGGACAAACGCACCTGCAAATCAAACATCACCGACTGGAAATATTAATTTTGCAAATAATTTTATTTGTAACGACTCCATACTTTATGACGATGAATTCATACCTTTTGATGCTTCATCTGCGAATAAGTATGGTCCAATATCGAGACTCTCAAAAACTATCTTGAGGTAATAATTATATTATATACATTCTTTACATTAATATTTTTTTACATTATAGTTCTAATTTTAATCGTGTTATTTAAAAAAGTAGACCAACTAATGGCGTTCAACAAAATGGTTTATTCAATGATGGAGTTGCAAATTCAATATCTACACTTAGGCCTGTACCAGCATCTAGTCCTATCGCTTCCCGTTTTTACAATCAACGTGAGTTTATTCGTTTAACATTAAAACTGAGAATGATTGGGATTATAAGTTAATAACAATTAAATTTTTTTCTGATTCAAATTATAGCTTACACAACTATTGGAACTAATGGAGGAATGCAACAAATCACTAATTCAACACTTAATGATGCATATATAACTCTCAATCGAAATATATCTGACTCTGCTTCACAAATGCAAATTCCTCGTCAAGATTGCATGTCGAAAGAGTATGTTGAACATATAATTTTCTTTTTATCATTTGATTTATACTTTATAAAATCGCAAAAATGTAAATGTGTACCTTAATAATTTTAGCCTTATATTTGAATCACAAAAAGTGAAGCAACAATTAAAAAATTTGGAAAAGAAAATCAATGATTTAAAGGTGGGTAATGAGAATTAGTATAAAAAAAATACCGTTACAAAATTTACAAATTTGGACAATTTGTTCTTAAAACAGCTCGCTACTCAAGGGGCGACGTACAGTGAAGGTGAGAGATTGGCACAGGAACTGCAAATGATTGAGGCCGGCATTAGAGAGAAGGAGAAAGACGTGTGCAATTGGAGTCCATACAGCAACATGGCTTGGATTCAACCCCCTGTGAACTTACTGACCAATCAAAATTCGAATAGGGATTTTAAACCAGAAGAGGTAGATAAATTATACACTTTTTATTATTCAAACTAAAGATTAAGATTAGTACATAATTGAAATGTAAATATAAATATTTACTAATGGCGAAAAATATCTATTAATATGTTTAGATAACATTAATATATTATTTTTTGTATAATATTATTTACTATGTTTAGTCAAGTTATAGAAAGAAGGAAATAGTAAAATAACTGAACCGAAATTTCTTTATTAATCATTTAAATTTATAACAAATTTAGTAAATATTTCAATTCGATTGAATACTATAATGAAAAATAGTTTAATAATCTGTGTGTTAATTTAAGGAGGATACATATGAAGCTGAAATAGCAAACGACATGCGTGAATTCGAATTGCAATGGAAAACGGAGCTGCAAGAACAAGAAAAACGTTGGTCAAATGAAGAAGATGTGAAGAAGTGATAAATACCTGCACAGCTCGCTTGCAAGATTATAGATACCATGTTAACTTGCACGCTGTTATATTATGTTGCTCCTTGATTCATTTATGCAAAATTAATTCCATAAGGTGAATTCTTAGGAGTATATTTACTTTTAGGCTGAATATTTTCGTTTGTACATAGTCAGGAAAAAAACCACAGAATTTGCATCACGGCAACGATATGTATCTAAATCCTCAGAGTTTTTTCTACATTTACTAGTCCCGAAATACGATTCGTGTCTAATGCAACCTCAATGAGGTTAAAATTAATCGACTGTCTCGTACTTCTGGGTATAATTGTATGTATAACCATTTTGGAATAATTACCGCATTTTTTAGTCCGGTGGCTATCCGAAACGAAATGTAAGATCCTCCAATCCTGGAGTGTATCTTCCGTAGTCATTGAGGAAAGAACTAGTTTATATAATCATAAAAAAGGGACACAAAAATATTGTTTTACAAAAACAAAATGTGCAAGTGGGTAGTGCGGAGAGGGGAAAGATTTGTTAAAATTTAACAGAAATTAATCGTCAATGTTTTATAAACATGACAGAGTGTAGTATATTTATTTATATATCTGTGCAGGTAGGACGCAAAAGGGGAAACTCATTGATATCGCTACGATATGCAGTGGGGATGAAAATGAACACACGTTAAAATAAGACCTGGATACGAGTATAAAGTTACGCGAAAAATATAAATACGTTTTAAGTAGAAAAACAAAGAAGCATATAAATGTTGAGAAATATTAGTGAACGAGGAATCAAAGTGTATCGAAGGAGATCTTGAAATTTTGAACGTGTTTGTTTTATATTTCTTCGCGTATAAAACGTCCGTGTTTTTAAAAGTGTGAATTTTAAAAGGTCTTTTCACGCGTATTTAATTCATCATTTACTTTTTAGTTTTATTAAAAGATAAATTTTTATTGTTTTTATATTAAAACGAAACATACATGCATACATACATACATACGTACATATATATACGATGGATATGAGCCCTCAAATTTCAAGGTCTCGATCGCCTCGACTCTATATACGAAAATAATAATTAAATGATAAACTATCTTTATGGAAAGATTTGCATATTATATAGTTAATTAAAAGAAAACAGAATATCCGAAGTAAAGTCGTTCTTCGTGCATTAGGCATAATAATGTTCGTGCACTTCGCGAGAAATCCTTTTAAAGAAATACTTCTTACAATCTTGCTTACGAAAAATTCATACGTTTATACATTAGATAAAAGCGTTAAACAAATTTCTTTAAGGGGCTAATAAGAAAAGAAGATTATTATGTAAGTTTCCATCGACGATAAAGCTTGTCTATCGTATTTCTTATGATAGTAATAATTATAATATAAAGTTATATATAAATTATTATATTATATTAATATATTATAATAATCTATATACTTACGTACATAAAATTTACGTAGATAAATTTTGTTCGTATGTAAATTACATAAAATTCTTAACTTTTCTACGCGGAGAATTCTCGTAAATGAATGGTGAAAGAAGAGCAACGTTTTCGTCGTTTATTCAAAAGAACACGTAAATGAGAACATTGTTTATTGTGCCTAGAAAGGAGCAAAGCATTTCTCTTATACTATATATAAATTAAAAAAAATTATATATATAAATATATATCTAAAGTCGATAAACGATAAAGACTGGTAATCACAATTGCTAAAGAAAAAAAGTTACAATTGTCTGTAATTATTCCGACAAAGTTTTTACAGATTCTTCAATATGTTTTTTCTTTGTTATATTTAAATCAAGTTCGATTGTGCGGACTTTGCTTTTGAGCAAAATATATATATACATATATATGTATAGAGTCACATTGGCTTCCCGCGCGTGTAGAAAAAATTATAAATTTTACTTTTCGTTGTATCTGATTTTGCATTTTTCTTTTCGTTCGTATTATTTAATAGACGAAATTTCTTGTCGGTCGATTATACTCGTCTTTTAATCTATAATATACCTATTATATACATATACATATATATATATATATATATATATATATATATATATATGTATGTATGTATGTATGTACGTATATGTATATAAGTATATTATTTACATTTTCTGTTAAACTTCAAAGTTTCGAATTGCGTTTCCGAGTTTTCACCGATCATCCGTTCATATCTATATTTATTTTCTTTTCGTAAGGACACTCTTTACGAGAATGGAAATTGAAAATAAGGGTTATTAAATGAACAAAAAATCTATAAAATTGATAATTATGTTTTATTTGACTCTAGTTTTTTATATGATACATAATGTATAGCCGATTGTATAATGGATTCCAGTTTTATTGGAAATGTTGATAGACTTTTTACGAGATCACCAGAGATGGCAAACCGTCAATGCGTAGGATTATTTTTATACCTTTTTGAAGAAACTAAGTATGTTCTAGCATGATATTTTTTCCTTTCATTCTTATTTCTGTGAAAATTTATTTTACATTATTCGAAAAATGAAATACAAGCTGATTAGTAAGAAATGTTTTGCTGGAACATAATTGATTTCTTACGACAAAGAGACAACGGTGCAATGACATCTACTTGATTTGTCAATATAAAATTATAGAATAACTTTTTCTTCTCACTACAGTATATAAAAAAGTTTTAATCATTTTTTTTATATTAAACTGTAGAGCGAAGGATATTGTTTAACTTTTTTCCCCGTTAATTGTTTGCGAAAAAAAAATCTGTATTTTCAAAGCTTGTTATCGTTCAATTTATATCTACGTTTTCTTTTTTTCTTCATTTGTAAGAGATACGTTTTTTTCTTTCATTTGTACGTAAATATTGCTTATTTTAAATACTGAATCTCTTAACATGGCAAGTACTTGGTCGCTTGACTCGCACGTCTCATTTTTTTTATATCCCTGGCGGATTATTTGTTGTTAAATAAGAAATTGTGATTGTTTGGGTGAAACTGCGCAAGAACAATAAATATAATTACAAGTATTGTGATTTTTGTTGGGTATCCACAATGAAAATTACGATGCTTTTTAAATATCATGGACCTGTTTAAAATTATACTTGTATACATTTTTTATTATACAACCAAGTGAACACTTGGTTTAAGCTAAGATACGTTTGTTTTGTAATATGAACGTCCAGAATTTCATACTATAACAATTTTGCATTAATTAATAAGAGTTATAAATGATTAATTGAGAAAAACAAAAAATAATCACGATATTCGTAATTTTTACGATTTTACACTGAAAGAAAAATTGAATATAGATGTTTATTTGATTATATAAATAATAAAAAGAAATTTTACGTTATCTTATATAAATGAATATTTACTTATTTCTTTTCTCTTATAAGAAGTGTGAGAACATTGTTATTAATTTTAATACAATTTTATAAACTTTCTTACAAATCTACGTTATTAAAAAAAGAAAAGAAAAAAGCAACATTTTGAGGAGGTCCGTGAGTGTACTGTATTAAATAAAAAAATATTAATATATTAGACGTAATTTTGCAAATTTTTAAGACAAAATAACAGAAAAATAACCATTCCACCAGGGAATAAATAACAATATAGCGCGTATGTCGAGTAAGTAGACTGAAAGAAATAGAGAAAAAAGTATATAAATAAATTAGATAAATAAATATAAAAAGTAAGGAGGGCTGTGTAAAACAATGGGAAGTAAAAAGCGCAGCAATACTGTTTGTGCGAGCTTCAGATCAATTTGCATGTTAAACATGTCACTTTATATATGTACGACGATAAACGATACGCGCGTATCTGTGTTAATGGTATAAAAAATACTAACAAAAAATGTAAAAAAAAACTGTAAAAACCAAAAATGTAAAAAAAAAATTTCTTTGAAGACAAAATAATAATGTACCGCTAGTATATGGTTATGTATACATATCGGTATGACTTTTTACGAAGAAAAACAGAAAATACTTCGCTCGACGAAAGATATATTAAAAATAAGAAACTATCGTTTAATTTGGAATGTTACAATTTTTGAGAAATGATTCGTTCGAATTTTTATGTTCCACTCTTCGATTAAAAAATTGTCTGGATATCGATTATATTTTATTTAAGGAAAACAATTTTTTTTGTGTTAATTAAATTTTATTTTAAACAATACGACGAAGGAGACAGTTTATTTATAGCGACTTGTTTTAAATTTCATCTAAAACTATGATTGTACGAACAAAGAAGAAGACGTTTTTCTCGTTAGTTGATACATTAATCAATACGTAAATATTAATGTATATTTAATATTTGTGTATTATTAATACAACTATCAATGGAAATAAAAATAATCTAAAAATTTATGCGAATTAAATTTTTTTATTTTAAGTTCTTTTAGTATAATTTAGTAAAAAAATTTTTATTTTATAAGTTGCTTATTTTCTTTTTATTCTAACTGTTATGTATTTGTTACAATAGTTCAAAATAGCTATATAGTTTTAATTTTAATTATTACTAGGAAGTATAGATAAGTAAACAATTTACTTTTATGTTTACAATACGATAAATTGAATAATATTTATTCGTGATACCTTTTTTCATTCTTAAAAAAGGGTATTGAAAATGACTTATCAAATGAAAAATTCGGGCGAATCAACTATTTCTCTGTCTATACGTCTGTCAACAGACATAATAATAACAAAGGATCGACTTTCGCTCTAATTATATACTGCCTGATTAACTGAAAATAAATAAGCAAATAGAATTTTAATAATTTTTTAGCGTATACTTTTACGATATTATGTTCATTTCTTTTTTAAGTATACATTTTTAACTTACACATAAAACAATAATTAATTCTTGAAACTAAGATTTTTTATGTGCTTAAAATACTCTTCTCAACGTTTTATTTGATTTCTTTAATTTTTCGATAGTTTAAACATTTAACTTTAAAGAAAAAAAATTGTTTTTTTCTGCTATTTAGTAAATTTGAAAGAAATAGCGAGTCACTTATCATTTTTAATTATATTTTTATTGTTTGTTTTCATACTTACTTTTGTATATGACGAAAATGTAATATGCAATTTGTAAATACTGGTTATTATTATACATCGCTGAGGTGTTGATTGTCGTTCCGATGTTGCGGCAGTTTTTTTACTTATATATCAAACAGGAGCGCGATATTATGTATATCTAATAAAGCAAAGCCAAATTTATAAGAGTGTGACAAATGAATTTTTAAATTTAAATCGCTCCGTTATAAAAAATAGAGTCTTTCGTCGGTGCGACGACTCGTTTTTTGTTCTCTTTGTGCGTCTGATTGGCGTAAAAAAGGAAATAAGAAAATATCCGTTTTCTGTGTATTTCCTTTGCAAACAAATGTAATGCCGATGGAAAGTGTAATATATTTATATACTCAATATAAATTTGTTTCAATGTTTATTTACATTTCTTGCTCTATACAAAAATATATTTAATTTTTATAATATAAATAATTAGATTATACATGTGGGTAATCTATAAGGATACTTGATTTAATGTTTTCTATGTTTTTACATAAATGTTCAAATTTTGCTTAGCCTTTAAATAAATCAATTTCAATATTAAGTGCTGCCTATAAAATTTTAATAAATGGTAAATTGTATCAATCTTGTATCAAACCAGAAGATTCAGAAGTAAATTACTTTTGTCTACTTATTAAACTATGGTATTTAATGAATAAGACGCGATTCCAAACTGAGAAGTATTTTAAAGAAACAACGAAATTCTAGAATAACGTTCGAATTAATGCATCTCATAAGTGCAAATTGAATTATAATGACTTTACTACAATTGTAGAGTTTTTAATTACATTATTAATTAAATTACTTTGATTTTTATATCATTAAATAAATAATGCTAATATAACAATAACAAAATACATTAACAAAAATGTTTCTAACTTTTGCAGATATAATTAACACTATTTAATAATCAATAAACATATTGAAAAATTCAAAAAAGAAGTTTCCACAACAATCCCAAAGAATATAATAATCTTAGAGTGCATCCATTTTTCATTTAACAGGTTTTCAAATTACGAAAGCAGATTCTTTTTTTGTTAATATATCAGTAATATATTAAGAAAATTTTAATATAATCATATATTTAATAACGTAATGTATTAAAAGAATTGCAATATTAATACTTGTAAAATTTCTTCTTTTTGGTTGCAAATGAAATGTATGAATTTTAAATGATAATTTTTGTTAAAAACTATAAATTATTTTATAGTACAGATTTGTCGTTAAAATAAAATTTTCTTAATAAGTACTACTTTTTTGTTTTTACAAAATGTATGTCTTTGATAATTTCCTATTCTCTCATAAAAAGAATGAAAATGAAAATATCTCAACAATTTGTATAATAACTGACATAATTTCTATAACAAATACAAGAATTGTATAAACCGACGCGGTGGCGGAGTGGCGGAGACGCACCTCGGCCGATCAGGAAAGTTAAGCAGCACAAAGTGCGGTTCGTACTTGGATGGGTGACACCATTCTTGTGCGGTTTTCGGGATCGGTTAGGTGTTTTTCCACACTTCACAACGTGAGCGGGAGGTATGAAATATTCGGTTTCGGTGTCAAGGCCTACGCAATGTGACTTTGAGACCCAAAAAGAATGTTTCGAATACACCGGCCATCTCGGGTGAGGTTTTCCCTGCTTCACATGTTTCCCTCATTCACGGGCATAACCCCGGGCGAATGCGAGATGGTGGGGTTTTTAAGGGAGGGATAAAAGCACCCACACATAGGTGGTACCGTTGACAGGTAGGTGGACACCGTTCAAGTCCCCAGGGGGATAAACGGTAGGAAGTGCCAGGAAAAAGAGTGCACAAAAATCAAGAATAAAAAAAAATACAAGGGTTGTATAAAAATGGATCGCTATTATTTAGTTTTATACCTGACACCTGTGTATATACGTACAAAAAACTTAAATTACGTAATATCTTCACCCTCTGGCCTCTATATAGAATAGCTATATATATTTATATATAGGTGTACGCTATTTAAGGTATAGAAAGTCTAAATTTCCCGCCGCTTCCTGCTTTACCGAGTGAAAAGCGCGGGGAAGATTATTACCGATTTAAGATGTCGCGTTCGCGTCTCCCTCCTGTGTCTGCTTCCAAATTTCCAGGAACGTCGTACTCGCGAAATATGTATTCATACCTCGTCGTTTTCGTCGTCGTCGCTTGTGTCTCCCGTTCGTAATTTCGTATCCTTCCTTGTATTACAATACACTATACGCAAAGTCACATTGTTCGTTAATTGTCGTTTACGAATTATTCGTAATATTAATTAACAATAATAATCCGAGTGAAAGGTGAGATTTTGATCAGTCAAGGAATATGACAGTATAGGAGTAATTGCATATATACATATACGTCCAGGAGTTTCTATATAGACCGGCGGCGCAGCGTCCTCGTGTTCTCGACGTGTCGGAGTGAAAGTGGGACAAGGTGGCGCGCGTCCACGATTTTATTGAATGAAAAATCGAATACTCTCCTGGATATACAGGTAATCGACAAATTTACTTTTTCTTTAAATCTGACATTGATTACATTATTTTTTCACCCAATGACACTCATTCCACGATGTATTAAAGAATCTTAGGTTCTCTAAGGTTTCATTTAAGATTACCTTTTATTACGGATAATGGAATTATGGATAGGTATACGAGACCTGCATAACGTTTTTGAGTGAGCTCTGAGAGACAGAGATGGAGAAACAAGGAACGTTCGGTCAATATATTTTAGTAGCAGTGCGTTTGATTCGCGACTCGCGACTCGCGAGGTGTCCGTCTTTCTCTTGTATATAGTTTAACTTTACATTTTGTTTCCTTCGAAGGCTCTTGTCTTTCCGTATGTATTACACATTTATGAATAGTCAGAGTCATGACAACTATAAATTACGATTACATTACCGATTAATTCTGCATATTTATCTATTACAATCCTTATTTACATCTTTACTTAAACATAACGTTTACAAATTTACTTTGAACGTATGTATATATGTATGTACGTATAGATGTAATATTTTATATCCTTTTGTTGCATAATTTTACTTTTGTCCTACTGACCTATACCGTAACAAAACTTTCCCATAAAACGTATAAATTTCTCTTTGCTTGCGGGAAAAGCGTAACGTTTCATCGCCCAAGTAGTATAAATTGGAGGGAAAAAGAAAAAAAAGCACAACGGAACAGCTGCCGCAGTGCGGTATATACTTGTGTGACCGTTCGAAAAATTTTCCCCACCCTCGATCTCTTTTCATCTCTCTCTCTCTCTCTCTCGCTCCAAGTTTTCTCGGGGGTTTATGGGATGAAATTCGATCTTTAATGCAACGATACCTATTGCCTTTTTTAGTGCATGCATTTCAAGGACGGCAACTGTTCACTTTGCAATTTTGACAAATATGTAACAAGTTTGATAGGGTTGTTGATTTCTTGTATACTCGCATGTGTTTCGTTTGACGGTTTAATATGTATATATATGTATACCATTATATACAGTGACGTAATTTTTTTTTCGTAATTTTGACGAATCACTTTGCTATCCGTGTCTGTACAAATACAAAATTGTAACGGTATTTTTATCGTTTAATTCTCTAAAAATGCTGATTACATTAGACGCTCGCATGCGAAACTTAATATCTACCTAATCGCACGTATGTACAATAATATTTTTAATATTTATTTTAATTTAAAATTATAATTTATTAGTTACGATTATTCAAAATATTACTATTAAAAGAATTTGAATATCATTCGTAAATCTACGAAATATGGGAGATATATAATTACTTAAATTTTTCGATTTTTTCGAGCTTAATTAAATGAACTAGTTTCGTGCATTTTAACTTTGTTACAAGGCAATTGCATGAATAACGAACCTGAAAATGATAGTACATATAAAGTGACCCTGAAAAATTACATTGCATAGACACACTTTTAATTATCTTTCTTTTTTTTTTGCTACTATACTTTTTTAGTTTGTTGTACGTAAATGCCATTTACATATTTTTTCATACATGTTTATGCAATTGAGTGTTGTTCATCAGCTGTTAAACTTTGTCATAGTAAAAATGTAATTGATCTTACTTTTGATACATAAGCTAATTTATAAATTATTGATTCAAGGTACAAATAAATTGTAATACATCTGTTGCATTGTGTGTAGAAAATTAATCAATTTTATTATTTTAGTACTTTCTGAATAATTAACGTTAAACCTGTTTAAAAATATTGTCAGTATATAAAAATTATAAAAGAAATTATACTTTACAGGTGAACCGTCGTTTGGGACATACTGAAGATGCTCATCGCGGGAGGCTCGCGACTAGCAAAGCCAACCCGAAGGATTTTCCGTTACGCCTGAACTAATAGATAATTAAACAAAATAAAAATGCCGGCGAGCAATTTAGCACGGGGTGCACAGGGTTTGGGCGCGGCGATGGCAGCACCACCACCTGCTCATTACCTCCACGAACTGCCCGCCCAAGATGAAGAACGACTTGGAAAACTTTTTCAAAAACTCGATCTCGATGGAAATGGACGAATTGATGTTCATGATTTGTCTAAGGCATTGCACGAGGCTGGTCTTCACGAGGGTTATGCCAAGGTGCTTCTTCTTTGGAAGCATTATTTTGATAACATTTTAATTACATTAAAAAATAACTGGTTTTTAATTGAATTTGTCATTACTAGAATATCATTGAGCTTTAATAGTTGAGAAGTTAATCCAGTAAAAGCAATTTTCTTGTTATATTTGGGAATGAATTTGATAATCATAAATATTTATATATATAATGTAATACACTTAGGGTAAGGATTCTTTATAATTCATTGTATTTTTTCTAATTAACGAGAATTCTTGTATATACTAAGAAGTTAAAGTACTAGTTTTAAGATCTAATCTACATTTGCTCTAAAGCATAAAATGTAGTACTTTTTCTATCTTAAAGAATGACCTCAGTGTTTTAGAAAAGTACAATAATTTTTAATTTATCCCTTTTTTAAGTGTGTGACATTGTACAAAATTAACTGCATGATGTTATTATATGAGTACTGCACAAAAACATAAATCCAATTTTTTATAACAAAGACTTATTTAAAAACTTAGTAAACGGTGTATCTTGAATTCTAGATTATTGTAAAAAAATTGCAATGTACAATTCTATTTTCAAACTAATATGGACAGTTTATTTATAGCTATAAGGAGGAATGTTCATTCTGTAACATTACTCACGTGTATAAATATATCGTTTACGTAAATCTATGAACTTTCAGTTTTCTTAAGAAAACGTGCTTTTTTTTAAACAATCATTTTCATAACGTATACAACAACTTACTTTGTTTTATATGAAGTTTCGAATTACGACAAAATACACAATGCTTATTTTAGTACAACTATGTGCAGTAAAATTAAAAAACAATTTGTGATTTAATTATTTTCATACATATTTCTTTGTAGATTATAATGATTTAAAACAAATTTGTATCTAATTTATAATACAATATTATTTTAATTCAACTTCTAAATCATTTATTGATTTAAGTTTTTTTAAATTATAAAATAATATTACTCTATGAATGAAATAATACATGGAACCTAGATACCATTTGAAATTGATTACATAAGTATTTAATTAATTTTAGATCATTTAAAAATTTAGAATTCTTCATTAAGTTTGCGATTGGTTGAAACAATACAAATCACAGAAATACTTCTTAAGGATTGCCCTTCAAACATATAAGCTATCCTTTTGTAGATAATTATTGAAATATCATAGTCAAAAGTACCAGCTTTCTGATTTACTAATTTTTAACTTAAAAATATTTTATATTTAAACTATGAACTTTTTATTTTAGCTGTATTTATTTTCTCTTTCCACTTTTTAAAGTTTATATTTTTATTTGCACTGTCTTATACGTTGCGTCTTTCTTATAGTACATGCGTTTAATTAAAGAAATGCTGTCACACTTTCTAACATCGATTTCTTTTCTTTAACTCTTAAAAAAAGTTATAACATAAGTTAACGTCGCTTTATGTAATGATTTGTATGGTTTCATTCGAGGTTTTTCCTTGTACTTGATATCTGCAATGTATACACTTATGGCAATGTAACCAATTTCTAAAATGTATACTTGTAAGCCTCTCGTATTCAGTTTCATTTATTATTGGTGCAAAGAATGATTTTTTTAAAATGAATTTATTTTAAACGAAAAATATTTTGATTTCAGAGATTTCTGGCTCGTTCCGATCAAACAAAAAGCGGCGATATTACTCTAGCAGAATTTATTCATTATGTACGCGAACACGAGAAAAATTTGCGTCTGCAATTTACTGACCTCGATAAGAATAAGGATGGTAATTCATTAAATAACTAATAATACGCTAATTATCATTAAGTTTTGATGTAAAGTATAAATGACCATTACCTTTTATTAATTGTTTAGAATATTTAAATACTTTTAAACATAAAAATAAAAGCATATTTTACATTATAATTATATAATAGTTATTTATTGTATTTGTAGGTTAAATTAGCTTATTTATTAAATTTATAACATTTTGTTTTGTAGGTAAAATTGATTTGGAAGAATTGATTAAGGCATTCAAAGATCTCGGTGTCGAAATGGAACGCGCTGAAGCTAAAAAACTACTTCAGAGGTATATGTAATTTTTACTTGAATGCTAAATTAATCTAAATAAAAAAATTAAATTACTAATCTTATTTCCTTTTAATTTAATAGAATGGATAAAGACGGAAGCTTAAATATCAGTTTCAATGAATGGCGAGATTTTTTGTTGTACGCACCTACTACTGACATCCATGAACTTATTCAGTATTGGCGTCATTCAACGGTAAGTTTAATATTTGTTTATTAAAAAAAGTTATTAAGTGTCAAACGTATTTTGTTCGTACATTGTCAGAATTAGATATGCAAGTCCAATGCGTCACGTACAAATTTTAAATTGCCATTATTGTGTGGCTTTAATTAATCGAACAGTTCGTAAATGTAATTAGTATATGAAATTAAAATATATAATTATAACTTTTAAACAATCATCCACTAAGTTTTGAGAATAAGAGCATTGAAAATAACAATTATTTTATATCAAAGCTAACAATTAAGTCTGATTTTTTTTTAACACAGTTAACAGACTTATTTTTAACTTAATGATGAGTTTTTGTTTGTAGTGACTGCCAAATTAAAATAGCATCAGTGTGTGTAGGTAGTAAACTGTTGAAGAAAATATAAAAATTGAAATACCGCAATTTTAAACACTCAATAACAATGGAAAACCATAATAAAAAATATTTTTAAAACTTTTTATTTTATGCATTATTGTTATTAAATAAATAATGTTTTTAATTAGTTTAAAAAATTTTTGTTTTGTACAAAATTTAAATCTATAAAATCATATAGTATAACGTCCATTTACAATATAGTTTACCTATTAAATTATAATATTGTGCAAAAATCTGTAGCCCTTATTTATTGCGAAATAAATATTAACGCATGGAAAGCCACCAACGTGCGTGTAAAAAAGAGTATCGTCTCATGCGTTGTACAAGAAAAGAGAGACGAACCAAGCCTCGCTCGCTGATTCGTTGACGTCGAGGGCTCGACCTCCTCTCTCCTTTCCTCGATCCGGATGTGCGCGATGACGTTCGCCGACTGACCTTCATTCCTATAGCTGTTTGTCAGAGGCGCGGATTATTGCTTTAATTTCACCGTTATCTTACCTTTTATTTTGGATAACTAGGGGCTCTTGGATCCGTTTTCGCTTTTATTTGCTAATGTACTTTCGAGAAATTTAATGAGCTATAGTTCTCAAAATACAGACTCATGATGAATAATAATTTTAGGAAGATAGAATAAGCCTTTGTAAATAAAATTTTGTTCTACTGTTAGTGAATACATTTTTTTTATAATTTAAAAAAGAATTGACGTATGCTTTTTCATTGGAAAAACGGTAGGCATTGATAAAATTAATATACACATACATTATACAATTAATTTGATAATTTTAATTACTTAATAAGAACTTAATTTAAATAATTACATTGTAAATATTTATATTATTATGGTAATTTCAGATTCAATAGATATTTACCTAGAAATATTAAAAAATATATAAATTGTTAATATTATTATATTTTCCTTATAAGTAATAGAATTAATAAAGTAAATTTGAATCATAACTAACGTCTGCTCAATAAGTAATAATTTGTAGTATCTGTCAAACTTAAAGAATATCAGCTTTAAATGCTTTTTAATTTAAATAATTTTTGACCGTTGATAATAAGAGAAATATTCGTTATCATAAACGCATTATAATATGCAATTGTTGTTTTAAAGGTCCAATTAAATTAATTAACAACGTAAGTTTAAGTATTCTCGATTACATTTTGACTAGGAAAACATGAATAAATAGCTGGTATAACAAATTTATCATTCCAAGAGTATCAACGAACACAAATTTTTTCAAATCATTGTTATTGCAACGATATATGATAAAATTTTGCCTTACAGTTTATCTTTTATTTTTACAATTGAAAACAATTAATTGACTTTGCTGTTTGTGTATTTTAACGAGCATTTCAAAACTATTCTCAATAAAACATCCATTGTCAACAATAAATACAAATACTATCTATTTTTCAAAAATGTATATTACAATATAACTACTATTTTTTAACTTAACATCTGCGCAGATCCCCTTGTCTATAACGAAGAAATTATATTATATATTAAAAAATTGAAATTATCTTAACGATTTTTAGTTTCGCGTAATGCGATAAAATGTACGTAATAAACTGGAAATTCTGAAAGATTGTATGACCCGTGTGGGGATCGAATATTATCACAAATATCAGAAAGTGTTAATGCTTCTCTTCTTATTTAATCTACATTTTTCGCAATAAATTTGTAGGAAATTATTGATCAATATGTTATTAAAGGGAAAATCCTATTATTATTATATTATTAATAACAATATTGTTCAGTTTTTTAAATTATTTGAATGAAATCAATTTTATTAATAAATCAATTCAAATCTGTAGTAAATGTGTCACAAAAAATATCTTATAATATTACATCATTGAAAATTTTTATATACTTCTAATTAAAATTAATTTTTATTTTGTTACATACAGTTACACCTTATCTACTACTATGTATTTTAGACAATTAATTTAATAACTAAATTACAACATTGACGTCTGTTATCAAAAGAATATAATGCGTTTGTTTAAAGTAATAAATTTTCCTAAAACTGATGATGATATCGTTATGGATATACTAATATTTTTAATCCACATTTCTTTAATCAATCAACATTTAATTACTCACGATTTAAAGGTCTAGACATTGTCAATCATACTGTAAATTAAATATTTATTAATGTTGCATAAAAAGTTCCAACTAATAACACTCGCAACTATGTAAATAATGATAAATTATCTATATTAAAAGACTGAACGAGAAAAATTTGTTATGTTTTAAAGAAATTAAAAACTGTATTAAATTACAAATAAATTTTTTAAATTAATAAATTTTAATATGTTGTAAAATATAAATATGTCACCATTGAATAATTAATTTCTAATCACTACCTCTGACTTGAAGTAAAATATACTCATGTATAGATATTCAAATCGATATCAGGAAGAATAAATTGTTGTGTTTACGATAGGAAAACATATGATTGTGTAAACAGTAAACATAGTCAATTACGCGCTGATTTTAATTTTTAAAAGACCGTAATGTTATTTTTCATTTTTTAAGATTTAACGCCGAAATTAATGAAAGTATGTATTAAAATCTTTTGCAAAAGCAATGCCAAAATGGTGTATATAATGCGAAAATTACTATGCATCGCAAAAGTCGACTAAAATATTATATTAAAATATTATATGTATAGTTTTATGACATAATTCTTATTTCAAATTGATATTTATTATGCGTATAAAACACCAATTAGTTTTACTATTTTTCGTCTATGCGTATAATGCTGTAAATATTGGGAAATTGGTGTATATTTTAAAGTTTCACTTGATTCAGTAAAGTAATGTAAATATCTTACTTATCTTTCTGAATAATATTTATTGTCATTTATTGTAATAACTATATTTAATAAACTTACTAATAGTATATATGAACTTTCAAATTACAAAAAAAACTCATAGTTATAAAAAAGGATGATAACGTTCGGAGTAAATCATTATAAATTTCACCGTGATACATGAAAATCTGGCACAAGAAAAGCCGATTAAAACTAGTTTTCTTTCCACACGCTCCGATCATGCGAATGACGTCAACTTGCCTTGGTATCTTCTTTCGACGAATGGAAGTGTTTCACATAGGTGCAATGAGCTTATACTCAAGTGTCAAGAGATTAACAATTTCCATTCTCGGTGCCAATGCGGTTAATGGCCTTACCCATTCGGTTACTCGCTTTTGTTCGTAAATCGTGTATATGTATGATGATTAAAGTATAACTTTTATATACTTTTATTCCTCTAGGGGTTGTTAACTTTTTGGCAGATATCAATTTTATAGGTAGAAGTATATTACTTCGCACATACTATTTCATCTTTATAAATATCGAATTTAATTATTGGTTAGCATTATTTTTATTACATAATAATAATTAACAGGAAATGTTAATATAAGTGGTTTACAGATTGTAAATTAATCATATATGATTAACTGAACTTTAAATCGGTATTTCCAAGTACAGTAAATCTTAATAAGATCAGTATCTTATTGCGTTTCCTATACGAATTACTTGGAATATATTTATATCGATGAACACTGATCACTACATTTTTGTCGTTTAGTCGTTTTTTCGTTATAGTCGTTATAATTACGTGCAGAGGGCGAATAAATTATAAGAATTACTCATGACAAAGTCGTTGCTAAAACTTATTATACCCAAAAATTTATTGTATTAATTACAATTACAAAAAAATATAACGCGACATTACAATGACGGAAATTTTTTTTATATCAAGACAATGACCTAGTCTCAAATGAAAAAGAAAACAAATATCTTTAATTCTCAAGCTACACTCATCGATATGCATGTAGATGCAGTGCGTGATGCACCGTGTCGTGCTGGGTAACGCGCAATGTTGAAATAGCTGCGAAACGTTTCGTCAGCCAGACGTGTTCGTGACGTCACGCGCGTATATACATGCACGCGCTTGGAATATCCGTAGACGAGGGCTCGAGGAATTAAAATGCGCCAATGATTTTTTCCTATATGTCTTCGTGTGTTTATTTTGGCGCTTATCGGTTACCTACACTAATAGACGATTCATTGGCCTTGTTTTCCGTATGTGTATGATTTTTTCAATCCTTAACACTTAATTACGATTTTTATTATATATTTGTACCATTTACAAGGAGCGCGTCACAAGTTCGGGAATCGAATCTGTACCAAACTTTTGGATATGTTTACGAATGTACAAGTATGAAGGGACCCGGAGTTTTAAACTCTAACGCTATTTTTTACTATATAAATAACGAAAAATTTCACCAAAAAAGCCCATGACTGATCACTCACAACTCAAAAACAATTAACTACAGTTACTCAAACCTAAGTTCGGAAGAAAGCTGAGATCGAATAGAATGAATTAAAAAAAGATTAAATATTCTGATTTGGTCTAGTTATGAAAGAAAAACGAATTTAACGATATTTTTACGACAGTTTTGAATTATACAATTTACTGTTTCTTTAGTACAAACTGTCTTATTTTTCTTTTTTCCATAATTTTAGACCAACTCAAGATATTTGATCATTTAAATTCACTCTACTCAATCTCAGCTTTCTTTCAAAATTGAGTTTGAGTATTTGTTTTTGAGTTATAAGCAATCAAAGACAAGAGCTTTTTTGGTGAAATTTTTCTTTATTTGCTTATATTTATCGTAACAAAGAGCGTTAGAGTATAAAACTCTGGCTTTCTTTATATTTCTATAGCAATAAACATATCCTAAAGTTTGGTAAAGATCCGTTTTCCGGAGTTGGAATATTCTCCTTCCCGTTCAAATCGTTTAAAACGAGCAGATTTCTTATCAGTCTGTTTATGTATCATTATTAAAGAAACTAATAACTAGCTAATTGCTTATTCTTCTTTTTAAAATATCCAACATTTAGTTTATATTTTTAACTTTTAATTAAAAACGCTAAATTAATAAAAAGATTCAAATTTTACCCAATTGAACAGTGTACTCATTTATAAAAATATTTAATTATATTATGATATTGTATTAAAAGAACGAAGGAATAATGTATTAAAAAGACAGATTTTGGTGAAGTAATGAAAGCATATATTTATTGATGTATATATGTGTATGCCTTAAAGTGTCTAATACATTATACATATACAAAAATCGTAGTATATAAAATTGTATAAAAAGTTGGTAGGCTACGATGTCCACGCAAAGGACATTTACAAGTGAAATAAATATTTATTTCGATACTCCCTTAAAAATCAATTACATGAAATGAATGACGAAGCGTTACACATAATTGAATTAATTTCAAACAAATATTTACATAAATATACAGTCGTAGTATATCTCTTATAAAAAAGAACGCAGGACTACACGCTAGCACTGTCACATTCTCAAAGGAGTATACGAATAAATAAACTCTTCTCTCCAAATGAACTCCAAATTCCTTGGCGTCGAATTGGTTGGTAGTAGTACTCGAGGCTGGATTTCCGCACCCCAAAGAGTTGCAGTTATCAATTGTTATACGACTGCTAGGAGCAGCATATCCACCATGTGACTTAGCTCGCTGATCCTCTGGTCAGCTTCGATGAGTATCAAATCAACAGTCACCATGTTGTCCTGCATCTCGTCGACGTTCAAATGACCTGGTGGTATCCTCCTTGCAATGGTTAGTAGAATTTCATCCTCCAGTAGCTTACGTTTTCTGCTGACCTGTGCTTTAAACATCTTCATAGCGTTTAAAGCGTCCATAGCTTCTTGGGCCAAATCGAAATTGTTCGATGAACCGTGTTGAACGTTGATGCTACCCATTTTTGACTTTGTTCAAATAGACGAATGTGTCGAGGTGAAAATATCAAGCAATGAGACCAGTTCAATGTCAACTTTCGATCTGATGGTTTCCTAAGGGTTGCATCCATCTTTTATACCTATCTGCCGACGGTGATGGGGATGTTCCAATTTTCATAAGGGAACAGTTAGGTATATTTGGGATACCCCGGGAAATACGTTATGATACTAAGGGAAGGGGTAATTAACCGACTAGACTGGTATACGTCTGCACCGCCCCCTTATCCCTTTGCTTGACTCCAAGTCCAAACGGTATAACAATATAAGTATATTCAATTTTATGGGTTAGCAGGTATTATACTTGTTCGTACCAGAAGTGGCAGCTCAGTGTGGATTACCTAAGGACGTCTACTCTATTGTAAAGTGTCAACTATTGTTTCCTTAATCCCATTTGATTTGCCATCGGTAAAATTTACACTTAACGATTTTAAAAGATTACAGATAGCTATAAATTTTGTTTATAACACACTTTTAATAAATATTTCAAAGCTAAGCAGTCAGTGTGAAATTATACAAAATATCAGAGACAATAATACTAACATTATATTTTATGATTGCGTATGCTGCATGTGATAATTAAATATTTTATGTGTGGGGTTAATGTCAAACGAATCGTAAGACTAATCGTAAACGCATTAAATGTACATATATATATATATATATATATGTTAGTGTATATTTTTACAATGTAAACGTGTAATATTAAGTTTAGTAACTCATTCTCATCCAAGGCTAAAAAATAATTACTCTTAGCAGAAGAGGCAATTAATAACAATTATTTCTATTCTTATATAAAAATGTGTAATATTAAGAATTTTCCTTTTAAACAAAATTACATATTCATTAAAGCACTTCCCTCTAACTTAATACAACGTTATTGTGTACGCACATAAAATAATGCTAAGAAAAATATTTACAATCTTCATCCCTCAAATCAACAGGTCGTCTAATCAAGAAAAGAAGCTATCACGTATTTCCTCGTCGCGCGTGCAACGTATTATTTATGATCTCATTTTTATATTTTTGTGCAATTCTGGTATACACTCTGATTTTCGCGGCGTCACAGTGTCTGACACGTTTATTTGTTTAGAAAAGCTGTAGGAGATGCGAAAAAAATAAATGTCAGATCGTGGTGGAAGTGATAAGATTATTTAAGTTATCTAAAAATTTTTAATTACAATTACACGTGGTGTCATTGTGTTTCTCTCAATTGATATCAATGATTTCGCGTACAATTACATGTAATTGATTCAATAGCTTTCTTGGAGGATTTTACGTTTTTGTCCGCATTGAAAATAAGTTAACACTCAATTTATACAGTTTTAATTTACAATTTATCTTTCACTTGTTAAAATGGAAATACTAATCGTTTGTATACTTATATTTTATATTATCGTTATCTTCTTTTTTTTACTTGTGACGAGTTTTGTTTATCTATCGTATTTAAATATTAGTTCATTCATTAAATATAATGTAAGGCTTCAGTTATTTATTGTAATTAAATAATTGGTATCTGTAATATTACTATCATAGATAAATTTACATTATTCGTAAAACATTAGAACTATATATATATAATACAAGACTGTCATCGATACAAGATGAAAAAATATTTTTCTCAGAGTTGAATAAAATTAAAATATATAAATTTATAAATATTTACTTTATATTGTCTTAAGCAACGAAGACAAAAATATTTATTTACTACTTATTTGAAATTCTATTTTTTTTTGATAGCCATTTCGAATTTTTAATGAGGTAAAAATATTCACTTCTATCCGAATAGAATGAAAACGGATTAAAAAAACGGATTAAAATAAATTAACAATCCAACTTTTAATAAATTTAGATAAAGTTATACGTAAAAGATTCTATATATATTTTTCCAATACGTACATTGATGCTTATTTTGGATTACGAAATGTTTTCCACATACGTTCTTATTTACTATTTACACAAATACAATATTAATAATTAAGATAAACGAATATCTAAGCAGCACTTAATAATTCAACTAAAACCAATAAATAAACGATTATTTAGAAAATAATATTTGCAATATTATGTATAGGGTATATTTTCAAGGCAATGAAAAATTCATTTGCATTTACTCATTAATAATTAAAAAAATACCACTTCCTGATGTACATTTAAAAAAAAAGAAAAGTAATTTAATGTCTTTAATCCAAGTGTAAGGTATCGTTAACTAAATACAGATTAACCAGTATTCTATAATAATTTTCCTTTCGACGTCTCAATAAAAGGTACGTAATAGTTTATCTTATATACGCATTCTAAACGAGACAATTTTTCATCCACGTTACGCTTAAAGAACTTTGAACCACGCTGTCGCGAAAATTTCTAATGCGCGATGACTGCGCCACTTATCGCCTATCATTTGACTCACGTTATTTAATGATAAGAATGTCTGGTTATTACGCGATCGCATCAGTCATTTCAGTAATACAACGTATATAGCTTAATTTTAATTTAATGCATTGAAATGGTTGTGTTTAAAAGTTTAACATTATAAATATCTGTATAAATTATTTTATCATGAGTATCAGTTTTTAAATAATAAAGTATTTACATATAATTATTCATCATATTACAAATTTTTTGCAAGGACCAATAAAATATAAAATTGATTAACGATTCTTATTAATTTAATCCCGAAAAAATATTTATTTTGTTATAAAAATATAATTTTATCAAAAATTCAAGTTTAATAAATTAAATTAATTTTTGGAAATGTTTATAAAAATAAGCATGTGTAATAAATGTACATACCTAACACTTACTGTGCAAGAATTATTGAAATCTGAGTGTGTATAATACGTACGTGTATTCCATGATATTTATCGTGTTCATTGTATCTCTTCAAATCTTTTCAATGTTATTTTAAGATATATTAAAATTCATACATATTAGTTCATTGAATTGAGAATCATAGTTTAATTTCAAGTCATCATTAATTTTTACTAACCCTTTGCTATTTACGAAACAAGATAAAAAATTGTACTAATTATTTTTATAAAATATACACTAACTTAAGCGTTTTTAACAGAATTACGAAATACGACGTGACTTTCCTCCCGAGACTCGCATAAAGCGGCAAATTATTTTTGGCTCTCAGTCAGCTGGTGTCGGCGGGTGTTTTATTATGAATTCGCCTTTTCAGGCGTCTTAACTGTTATGTAAAATAATAAAAAAATGCTTTGGTCTTTACTAGTTCAAGCGCGTTATCCAAAATATTACGTTATCATAATTTCGCATTTTTATACAGTTTATTTTATGAAACTTGAGTACGTACATTAGACTTGGGACGAATGATAGGAGGTTATCACTTTGTTAAAAATGATGCTACTAAGATTATATTTACGGATAATGCGGTCCACTTGATCGTATACTTGAATTTACCTGTTCATTAATAAGAAATATTATATTTTGGTATCTTGTCGAGATTAAGCTGTTCAGTTTCGTTCGTTTAATATATTAATTGTAAAAAAAAAAGTCCATGTTAAATTATTATTACTTAAGAATTAAATTTATTATACTTAACAAATATTATACTTAATTTATTATATTTAAGAAATAATCGAAATTAATTCTTCGGTCTTGATCTAAAAATAATATAATTTTATTAAGAATTTTTTTATCACATTATTTTAAAGATTTCAAGTAGATTATGCAAAATCTTGATAACTCTCCCTCAATGAAATGTATAAAAATTTAATTCTTTAGAAATGGATTATTCAAACATCATTTCACAAAATATTTTCCGGGAAATCCATTATAATTTTAGAAATGAATTTACTGATATTTTTAACTTCAAAATTAACATTTCGATAACGATCTTTTGATAACGATGAATCGTTACCTTTACATGATTGTTCGAATACTGAAATGCAATTCTAATACGCGTATCAGAGATGTGCAATGTATATCTATTTTTTATCAATTATTAAGGAAAATTTTATTATAAAATAATTATTTTGTTTCCATTCATTAAGATTTTTATGGTTACAAGTTATGGAAAATAAAAAATTTTCTACCTAGACATACTGAAGATTTTGTAATATTTTTTAATATAAAATTCCAAATTTTAATGAAAATGCTAAATTAAAGTTAAATTCATATAATAACATTTGTTGACTGTTAACATGATGTATTAAACATAATTACAGAAAAAGATTCAATATTTAAAATACAAAAGCTCTTGAACTATACAACTAAATCATTTGCCCTTTTGTTGATATGTGGTACAAACAATTAATTATACTTTTCCTATCATCGATAAATACGTCATCTAAATGCAAGAATACATTTAAATATACGGAAAATCCGTGATCAATTCGAAGGATAAAAGTTCCGTGTACGAAAAACCTGTTCCTACAGGATCCCGGAAGTGTATAATAAAATTGTATGGAAGCAAGAAAAGGCATTGATCACGAGCATTCACTTGTAAGAGTGGCCATTCTTTTTCAAGAGGGTCATTTGCATGTTATAATTATATTGAGCTTTAATTTATATACATTTCGGAAATGCTTAATAACAGAATTTATACGAACTGAGAATTTCCTAATTTATTCCAACAATATTGTAATAATTTAGAAAAATCTACATCAATAATATAAGAATGAATAACAATTATTTATTATGAAGTATTTACACAGTCAAATAACAATTAATTTGGTTATTATAGTTTTCCTCACAAAACGTCCCAATAAGCTCTAGACAAGGTCGCAGTAAAATTGTGATGTATCCAAATGACGTATAACTGATTTAACCTAACCTCAAATCGACGTCATAGCTTCCCCTTCTTCCTCATAATCTTAAATTTCGCTAGACTAGAATTCTCGATGTTTTTTTTTATGCATTCGAATACCTAGCTGGGGGTGTATTTATAGAGTTTGGAGTTGCTTAGCGGGTCAAACCCGATAATAAAGCAAATAAAATCAACGGTGTTTATTTTTTTTTTGCTAAAAGTAATTATCACCTGTAAGGTACATACCGTTAATGTAAATGCAAATTTATCATTAATATTCAATAATTTTTTGTGAAACGTCTGACATTTTGCGTAAGAGATTCATTACTTTTTTAAATTGCAAGGAATATTGTTTTAATTTATGGAAGTGTAATTAAATTATATGTGATTTGAGATTTTCTAATCAACATAGAACAATAATGTTCCAGTAATTTTTCAAACTCGACAAAAAGATTTTTTTTGTATTAAAACTATTAAAATTTTTATATCAGCTACTATATTTTTACTTTTATTTAACTATAGTTAATATTTATCATTTATATATACTAGAAATATTTAGCAAAAATTTTACTTTCTAACTAACTATAAATAAAATACAACAGTTTCATTTAATATTATAATTTATAGATAAAATTTAAAGAAGTTGATTAAATCTTGTTGATACTTAAGCAGCAATTAAACATAAAAAGTGGAAATACTTAATTTTTTTAAAAGAAAACAATTCACTTTTTTAAAAAAATTAAAATATAATTGTGTCAATTATTTTTGAAAAATTTTAATATAAAATTTTTATATTAGGTACTTCATTGAAAATATAATAGCTGGTGCAAGACTTGATTAACGACTAAAAATTACTAATCCAACATTATTTTTTTTAAACATGAATAAGAAATATATTTGTGAAAAAGGTCACTGCATATAATTGTTTCATATTGTTAAAATATCTCTTGTCTATGTTTTCAGAACTTTATGTCAACATATCGAATATAATTTTTAAATTTTCAAGGTTAGGTCTACACAATTTAGATGTCAAGTTATCTCAAAAAAGCGCATTAACCCATTAACGCCCAATCGGACAAAGTTTTTGCGATTTTCGTAGTTATTTAATTCATAAATCGTAGCCTATCATAATGCTGATTTTTTTTATATATAGTTTTAGATACATTCTTTCTAATGCGGTCGGGAATATTGACCTATATATTTAAAAAAGTTATAATTTTTCGAATGTAAAAAATAATAATAATTAATTGTTTTTTTTTATTATAGAAAAAAATGAATTTAAGAATGTAATAATTTATTTACAATTTTTACATTTGAAAATCATAATTTTTTTAATTTGATGGGTTTCTCGAGGGCATACGGATATCAAAAAGAAATTTTGTCCTTTTGGGTGCTAATGAATTAAAAAGTTGATCGTTTATCGGTGTCGGTAATGGGTATACTAAAATTAAGTACAATCAAAAATAAATATCAAGGTTAATCTTTAAAAATTTAATCTTCAAAAAGAGTTTATTTTTTATTGTATACAAAAATAACAAAAACACTTGAAAAAAAATTAATAAAACGTTTGTTTTTTCCAAATTACATTACGAAAAAAGGAAGCCGCTGCTTGTTACATTTTAAATATTATTACTCAAATATCAATCACCGAATAAAATTAAGAAAAAATTCGATATACAGACGTTTAACATGTTTTAAACGATAAATGGCCGGTGATATCGAATACCAAAAAAATGCATATATTATAGCAAAATTATATTTTTGGTTATCCCCAAAATTGTTTACTACACAGAAAATGATTGATGTGTTATATTCTTAATTCCATTGATGTCTTAACGCAATCCGTGTAAATGTCATAAAAGTCTACAATAAACGAGGTTATACCTTTGCTTTATATTTGCTAGACGACATCGACCTCGTCCACATATACCTATACACAGATATTGTTGTTTCTCTGTCGCACCTGCGTTAATTATCTTTGCGCTTCTCATTCACACAATGCTCGATTGAATTCTCAGTAAAGTTAATAGTACTTTACGAAGCAAATAACCCTAAAGATGTATAGTACAATTCTTAATTGCCTTAAATTCGAGTAGTATTTATCTAATCCACTTATTATTATTGACGTATATATAACGTCTATGACAATGGAATGCTCTTCTTTTAATATTTAAGTACGTATACTGTTCTAATTGTATACTGTATTGGCAAATTTTATTACTTAAATACCATATAATCTGTAAAGTCAATCGTTAAATAAGCGATTATATGAAGTGATTACAGTATACATTATTAATCAACCATTTCTGCACTATTAGTGAAAAATTATAAAATGAAGTACGGTAATCACAAATCTGCAATGATGCAAAAAGGATATCGCAATTTAAACACTAGTAATCAAAAAAAATTTTGAATATTTTTTCAAAGAATTAATTGCTGTGTAATTCATCGACTAGTATACAAATATGTAAAAACGTCCAGATGATTGTGACAAACGTTTGCGCGCGCGTATTCTCCAGTTTATCTAACTCTTCATGCGAGCTTCGCTTGATCGTCCCTCCTCCAACGTCTCATTCACCAGTAGAAAGAGAGAGAGAGCGCAAACGAGAGAGAGCGAGAGAGAGCTTGAGGCCTCCGCTCGGTAAAACGAACAGTCAGTCAGTATCGGGATCGAGTCCCGCGCACGCGTTTACACGCGTATAACTGAAGTGTGTATTATACGTGAAAGTGAAAGTTTTTATTTAAAACCGTTGTGAAATATTTGGGTATACAGATCACTTGTTAAAAATGATGCGACAAAAGGAGCCGGTATTTACGTGCGGGTGTCACTTATGCATCGAATTCGTCAATCGATATCAAGATTTACTACAACGGGTACGTCCACCGTGAAATCCCTAACCTAACTTGTGTGCCGTTGACCCTTTATTTCGAACGGCTAAATCTGTGTACATGTACTTGCCTCGATCAGTTTTTAGATGGACTCTCGAGAAAGCAATTTTATGCTTACTCTGTGAGTGAATGTGCGAGAAAGTTCGGATAGGTTTTCTTTTTTTTTTTTTTACTTTTCTTATTTGATGCAGTCTTTCATTATTAATTAGTAGGGTACATATTGTAAAAATAAACGTTATCATATTTTAATTGCTAACTTTTTCTATTTGACTAAATGGTAAGAAATTGCTATTAGAGTAAAATAAATTAATAAATAATAAAATAAAATAAATAATATTTTAAAATTAATTAACTGGAATGCTAGTAGACTTTAAAAAGACTCATAGAAAATTCATTAATAAGTTTTAATTGTATTAAAAATTATAAGCATTGCAATATAATCTGCATTTAGCTTTTAATACAACAATATTTGATTATAAAATATTAATATTTTGTAAAAAAAATCTATTGTTCTACTGCAGTGATCGTAGATTGCATAAACCTACTTTCGGGCGAAAATGATTTTAACTACTTTCACATTTACACGGTGTATTTCTGTATATATAAAATTTCAACACTTTTTTAGAATTGTGAAAGAAACTAGAAACTATTTTAACGATTTTTAAGACTGAATAACAGTAAATTCTCTTTCTCCCGTTATTATGAAACAGTTGATAATTAAAAAAAAAGTTTGAAATTCGTGACTCGTCACATTTTAATTGTATAATGACGGTCGTGATTTTTCTTGTCGATTAATTTCACGTATACCTATATGAGCATTATTAACGAGACAATACAACTATATAAAAAATTTTATACGGTTCAGAAAAGCTGTCAAACATAATTCAAGAGAATGTCAACTAGATTAAAATTGCGAAATTGGTGATAAAGAAAAAAATATGCAATTTCTCAGTAATATGCAAAACGACTTTGATTTTTTCGCCTTTAAAAAAAATGAGGTTATAAATTATGAAGTAATACCAGCTGTTACGAGTTAGCTAATCGGTTTCTCCCGCGCGTTATAAAGAGGGAAAGAACCTGAGGACATTGAAAAGTCATAACCTCACTTTCGATAGGCTTCGTAGCACTCTCCGCACACGATGACTGATAATGAACGGACGGCCTTGATGCGTCCGACGTTTTCCCTATCGTCATAAGGAAAGTTGCACGAATATCGCGCATGATTTTTATGGGAAATATATGGAATTTCAGCTAGACATTACAAATTTCGAATCGTTTTAATTTTTTTATTTTATATTTTCCCACGCTTTTTCGGTGCCTAAACACACTTATCGTAACTTAGCGATCAAAGGTTTTTTAAAATAATAAAATGGGTTAGTTTAAGGATACTTTACTTTAAAATATGTTTAATTATAAAAAAAATGATTTTTTAATAGTAAATGTATTTATAAATTTTATAAATTTAATAAGTATTGTAAAAAACTGTATATATATGTTTGACATTCTTTACTCTGTCATTTCTCGGCATATCATTCTATCAAATCGTAATCGTTCTGCTCTATAGACTATATTATCTATTTTTTAAACAACTTTGAATATTATCTTACAACTAAACAATCTTAAAAAATAGATTGATTGGACTATGGAACGTTTTCGTAATAAGCCTGACAAATTATATTTGTTGTTTCATTATACACGCACACACGCAGAGAAAATATTAAAACAACGTTAATATATTATCGTCATTAAATATTTACACACCTATATAGTCGATGCACTTTTAATCAATGTGACGTAAATTGTTTAGATCGGCGCGTGTCATAGATAACGAAGTACTGATACGAAAGAACCACACGAGTAAGCAGTGAATGACCATTGGTAGCTTAATTCAATTATAACGTCGAAACTAAATGGGTACGTGTTAACGATGTGCCGTGTTAAAAGTAGGCTATCTTTTTTTTATAAACACGCATTTATACCCATTTATTATTTTCCCAGTTTAATAAAAGATTTTAAACGTTTTCGAAAAAAATTAACGATCGAGATTTTGTGTATACGAATATTATTAGTACAACTAAATTTAGCGATGCACCGTTTTAAATTTTTGTCGGCCTCGGCGGGCTCGTGGAGTTATTTCAATTAATTCCATCCGAAAAATATGATATGTCTTATCATACATTTTCACGTGAGAAGTAAATGTAAGAGAAAGTTATAATTGCATTATCGAAATTTAAGTAATAAGTAATCAATACGGTTTTAAGTAGATAATGCAAACAGTTCTTAAAAGACTATACAATACTGTATCCTCTTTGTATTAATAACGTTTAAAACGAAATTTTTAATCTCTTCGGTTTTAACGATTTCCAGTTTCTATGTTTTCTAGAAATGATAAATACGGTATAGTTTGGGAATTGATAAATCTTTTATTTTCTAATAATGTTACACAGTCATTCAGAGAATGTCTTAAGGATTAAGTAAATGATGATTCATGCTGGAAATCAAGAAAATCAACTTTTATAAATTCTTGAGCTTTTCCACTTACTATATAATATCTCGATTTTCTTTTATATTGATCTGTTATACATACATATAGTTGTAAATTGTAAAACTTTGCAAATTAGGTAATGATTATATAAAGATTTAAACGAAATCCTATCCTACATATGTTAAACTTTATATAACGCTCCTACAACAGACCTGTTGCTTCTCCTATGATCGAATTTCAGGAAAAGACGTCAAGGGAATTCATGATTAATATAGGAGAACGTAATAAAAATTTATTTAAGCTGTACATTAAACATTACTTATCATTGCTCATAAATTTTTAACTGAAATACACATTTTGTAAAATATTAGTCTAGTTATACACGACAAATTATATATTTACACGTCAAAAAATCAATCTCTACATTAATCATACATTAATAAAACAACCATATTTGTACAAAAAAGTATAGAATCACGACTTATCTCCCACGTCCTTTGTATAACTAAGTCAAGGTTCCCACTGGCTGTTCTGAGCATTTAAAAAGAGAGAAACCGTTACGTAGTGAAGTCTTTTCGTAATCGTGCCGTGGAATTCCGGTACAGTGAGAGAGCTAAAGCTTTCCGTTTAAACTTTTATGTATGCATGTGAAAATTTGAAACTAAGAATTTCACTGCAGTTGCTTATGTACGTGTATGTACACTCATCGATTGCAATAGGTTTTTACAATGGGAAGTTGTTAACTGTCGTGATTTAACGTCTTAATTATTTAAACCCTAAAATGATAAATTATGGTGAAGATAATTTTCGGATAAAAAAATTAACGGAAGTGACAAGGTAGATTCTGTTTGCACTTGTGCAAACAAAATTGTACGTTTTTCATCTTGTAATCGTTACGACATCGAGTTTACCGTTGTTTTTAAATAAATCTGATATTTGATCAATAAAGCTTATTGTTTTGGTATATTTTGCCATTGCAAATGATTAATTTAAACTTTATATACGTATTATACAAATTAAATTATGTTATACTTTCTACAAATGATATTTAATAATGCTAAAAATAATATTAAAAATCGTACGTATCGTAACTGTAGTGGTGATGATGATAATGATGTGTGTGTGTGTGTGTGACTTATATTAGTCCTTTGCCCTAATGGATACGTTGACACGGAACAAATAAAAATTGTCCCTGCATACGTAAAAATATTGATCGTCTATATATGTGTACATATATCTCACGGAAAAAGCCGCGGAGTAATTATCTGAGGACCGTGTATAGCGTAAAAATGTTTTGAGAACCAAGTTTGTGCGTCATCAACACTGCACCGGTTGAATATGAAAAACTCGTCAGGGGATTTAACCGTGTTTTATATTACACAGGCGCGAAATTACGAGAGTGTCCGTGTGACGTATGAACGGAGGCTTTTCCGGGTGTCGGAAACACATAATGATTCAGAGACTTGCCGTTGTATATATTCAAGTAATAATGTGGGCGTTTTGGAGGCTATATTATAATATGCTTAAGAAGAAAAAGAAATTTCGTTTAATTCAAATTTTAGTCAAATCGAATTTATCACCGATACTTACATTAATTAATAATATATTTTATTATTTATATGTTGTTATACAATTTAACTCATTATGTTAATTAAAAAAGAAAAGCTAAACGGTTATTGGTTGATTTTTATCACTTTGTCAGAGAGAATTTAAGTTGGTAATTTTATATGATGTACCCTTTCTAAATATGAACGATTCGGAATTAAAAATGATTGAATATTATAATTGTTATTTGAAATAAATAGGAGTCTTTACAAATACATCAGTTTGTTTTGACGAGTAAAATTTTCAATTTTTTTTTATTCACCTATTTAAAGTAATTTTCATATACAATTAATATATACACTTACGGTGCTTCTTGAATAATTATACACAAAAATTATATGGTATATACTATATATTTATTTGAATAATGTTCAATCTATGCACAATACCTTATAGGTAAGTTAATTGTTGATATACTCCGTTTCGCATGTGTATATTCATAACACAACGAAAGTAGATAAGGTTATCGTAACGGAAATGTGATTAATATTCTTGATTAACATTTTTTATGAATAATCCTTACTCATAATCTTATCGTGTTTAACATACTTTTGGCCTCGTGAAAATGAAATGTTAAACATCTGTAAGGGGAAGAACTTAGGATGGTACTTGACAGATAGATCGTTTACCAATACGCACATTGGAAAAAGGATAATATATAATAATTAGATTAGATTTTATATCGATTCAATAAAATTATTCGCGAATTAGAATTTATTTGTATAATTCAAAATTGTTGGTTAAGAAAATTGCAAAAAATTATATATGTAAGTATACTTGTTCGTGTAATTATGAATCTTAATGTCAAAGATAAATTTTCATTGTTAAGAGGTATTTTATCACTAGACTAACTATAAATATTTTAAAGGTCAAGAATAATGTGTCTAGCTAATATTTATTAATTTATCTATTTAACCTTAACTTATGTTCACATAACTTTGGAAATAACGACGCAAGCAGTAGATTTTATTTGTAGATTGTAAAAATAAGGTATAGGACAATAATCACTTTATGTCGTAAAATTTCATTTTAACAGCATGAAAATTTTAATATCTTCTCTGTTTTTTAAATAAGACAAAACAAATAATTCTTATAAAATCCGTGGTATGAAACACTATGACTTTTTCATTTGGCACGTTTCACCTTTCCTTTTCGTTCGATGCGCTGTAACGAAGATGCCAGAAAGAAATCGAGGGACCTATATAGTTTGTACTTTCGATTGGCCCGGTTACATTGGCAAACGCATAAGAGATTTATGGCACTGCCACGGAAATTAAACTAGCTTTGGATTTGTTAACAATATCGAAGGGTTTTATTAATTTGAAGAAGCTAATTTGCAAGTGCATACATAATTTGAATGATAAGGTTAAATAATGATTTTACCATTTTTATTAAATAAATAGTTATATATGATTAAAGTATTAATAATATTATCATTTAAATAGATTAACTTAATTAAATATGCACTAATGTTTTTTTTTTAATTTTAGATTTTCTTACTTTAAACGTTATATTATAAAAATTTTTTACATTTGTTAAGTTATCGAAGATAAATTAACTATTCTTACTCTAATCAGAATATGTATTGGTCTACACTGTTTATACAAATAAAAAATTTTAAATTACATTAATATCTACATAATATTTTATAAACAATATTTAGTTTTGTCTTGTTTAATTTTATAGAAAATTAATTTTATCAACAAAAATTAATTAAAGTGAAATTAATTTTTAGGTAAACATTAAATAATATTTGAAAAATAATTAAAAGTTCCATGCATGAGTCTGCAAAGTTACTGATTATAAACGATTAAAATTTCAGGATCTTTATAAGAATAGTATTGTTATATTTATTATGATTATAATTAAATATGAAATACATTTTATTAAATAAATTAATAATGGAATTGCTATTGAAATTCTTATAAAAAATGATAATTAAATTTAATGCAGTATCTAATTTTGTGGCTAATTACTTTGTTCCACATTTGTTTCGCAAAAAGTGACAAGTTTTTGTTAGCATACCTGTGATTATTATCTTGTAATGCTTAGCTTTAAAAATGTTGTATATTTTATCTTTGTCTTCTTGAGCCAATAAAATCTAATAATTAAATGCAAAAAAACTATACTATACATTACATAATTAAAGTTTAAATACTATTAAATAACCCCACCTCGTAACGTAAAGGATTTGCAAAATAAATAAATAATATATAACAATCAAACTCTTTGAAAATACCAAATTTAAAGCGTCGGATTCCTTGAACCTAATAAAGTGTCATAGTACTTTAAAACCCGGCCTCGAACGTCGTCCGCTGTAGCACGCGGAAAAAACGGAGCGCGCTCTCGCAAATTCGGGCCGTCTGACATTGGGCGCTCCACCAACAACGCTCTTGGCAAACTCGATCGCGTATAGTATATGAAAGCGAGCTTAGGCTGCAGTCGTTGTCGCGCGCGCGCTCCCTTGATAAGTACCGTATACACGTGTGATTAAAAAAATTATGGATATCCCAGAGAGCATAGACAGCGATCTGTGGCTTGAAATTTACGTAAAGTTAAGTACCCGGGAGTGATGGTTATTATTATTTTTTATTAACCCGCTTTTTTTTCCTCTGTAGGTTATGTGTCTTAGATACATTTTTTTAGTTTTTGTGGTCTGGTCGTTGTGATTATCTTTGTTTTGATTGTGGAATAGATTGTGAAATGATCTTGATTACTTTTTGTTTTATTATAAGTTTTAATTGTGTTTAGGATAGATTAGAAATTGTATCTAATTGTATATTGATTATTTATGAAAATTTAAATATTATTTAATTCAAATTAAACACATTTTATATACGTTTAAACGACGTTTTATACATATGCAAACATCGCGAACTACAATTTTTAAATTTACTACTATATACTATTTTTTTACAAATAGAACAATATAATTTTTTTAATACTAAATATATAATTTGAGAAAAATTTCATCGTCTAACAAAAAAAATATTAGAATATAAGTTAAGTTACGTCATTACACTCGTAGTATATTGTACAGTGACAGTTTACTGTCTTAGTAATATTACTTTACACTTGCTTTGATTGTTCATTCGAAGAATTTGTTAAATTCGGTTGATCGGTAGTATTGTATTCGTTAAAAAAAATAGAAGTATTAGCTGTCCGACACTGCAGTGCTCCAGTTTCTACATACTAACGTTTATTGATTTACTTTTTGTTTCCTTCAAGAGTATATTACTTGTACATATATTGTTTTCATACTTAACAATTCAACCATATAAACGATTTGTACCGGTAATTATACTAATTCTTAAATACTTAAATTATAAAGTAATTAAATGGCATTTGTTTCTGTTCCTAAAAATCTAATCTATAGTTTTGGCGAGTGTAGAATTTTATGTAATCAGGTTATTTAAATAACTATGAATGATGAAATTTAAAGTAAAGATGAATGGGTCTTTCATTTTTCAAACAATAATAATAATAAATAAATTTTATTTAGGTACTTAATACGTTACATAATAGACACTAAAGAAAAATTAATTAATAAATTAAAGAAATTCTTCTTTAGCTTATGTACAGTTTATAAAATTGATCCCTCACAGATTTATTTTAAATTTTAAAAAATATTATATGTTGCTTTAGTGAAATGTATATAAGCGAGATTTATAACCTAAACATAAATATAATAGAGCAAATATTGGCATTGCAATAATAGAAATGTATATATGACTATTTTATTTAATGCAATTGGCAATCAGTTCCTTTACTAATGTTTGTAGTTCATTCATATTCAAATTAATATTTAATTCTTTATTGTTTATTATTTTTTGAAAATGTATGTCTAAATAAATTTTATAATTAATCGTTGATTTTATAATTTTTGAAAGCAGTGTATATTAGCGAGAAAAATTTTTGATAAAAGTAATATCATTTCTTGTTTGTTAAATATTTCTCATTTAAAGCCACTTAACGAATAAACAATACTTTAAATAATCCGAGAAATATTTTATCTAAATCAAAAAATGCAGTGATACATTGTTCAACGAATCTGCTATCGTGTAAAACATTTTTCCATTAATTATCAACAAAATAATATTTATAAATAATGACGTATCTAACTTAATATTTTCAATATATAATTATTATAATTATAAATATATATTAAAATTATTTAAAGAATGGAAAATTTATCACACAACACTACGTTTATGGTTTCATGATCGAACGGTTTCCCCAAAGGTCCTTTCCCTTTTTTTACGCCGACTCAACAACAGATCGTTTACGATATATTAGATGACGTCTCCCACAAATTCGTGACGTAGGTTTAGTCGTTCGCAAAAAGGTGCCGGTGATAATAGACTTACGTTCACGCTGTATATTGTGGACAAATATCTTAAGTTGTTGTGTTTGGTTAATCGATTGGCTATTGACGAATTAAGTATTATTCCAATTATCATATTGATGAAATTAATGTTTGTTTGCTTCCATCATAATTATGTAAAGTTCGATTTAATATTAAAATCTAGAAAATTATAGAGTGCTAATAGAATTAATGATTGATGAATAGACAACAAATTTAATAATTTAATAACGCTATACACTCATGCGTTATACAATGTAAATACTTTTAATCAATTGCCAATACAAAATTTACAAGATGCCCATAACGTAATGTTCACTTTATTATTAACTGGCTATAGCAAATCTCAAAAAATGAATTAATATATATGTGTAGCAGACAATCGCATATAAATAATTTAGTTGCGTTATCGAGTAAGTAAAATCACTTGATATTTTAACATTACAAATATACTTAATTAATTTTGTTGAACGAAAGCAGTACGCAATATTGTAGACAGAGGATTAATTCAAGTAATCGATCGATTATGGAAATTTATGCATAGTATATATAACGACCTCGTCTGACTATTATTTACCATTGCATAAACTGTAAAACCAATGATGTTTTAATCATATATTTGTAAAGGAGCTCAAAGCTGATTAGAAAATGCATTTTTTCAGATCAAGATTTTTATAGATATACTTAATGATTACGTACATAGAGATTTTTTCTTTTTTTGTAAGAAAATATTGCTAGATTTATATAATTATAATTAAAATTATACTAAATTATGATAATTCATATATTTTAATTAAGCAGAAAAAGATGTGCCCTAAAAATAATAAAACAGAAGCAAAAAATCTAAAATTCAATTGTATAATATTTACACGTTATAAATGTCAATGATAAGTATACATTTAATTATAGTTTAATGATATTTACCATTAACAATACGAAAACGACATATATATAATCACAAATCTAGGATAGAAGGAATAATCATTTTTTTACCTTACGCCTACATTCGAGCGTAACGTACAAATCTAATCGGTTCAGCTGACATAATTTTCCTCACCAATCTATTGTTTCATTGTTCGGAAATTACCGTTTTGCTTATATGACGCGATCAAACGGTTCGTTGGGTGTATCCGATTTTTCTTTACTTTTTCACAATCTGGTAATGAAACCAAGTTCAAATGAAATTAAGATTACGGAAATTGAATGCAGCGTTATATTTATTTTATTAATACTTTTTACGTAAAAATACATTTTTTTAACGATAGTATTGCGTGATTGTTTATTTAACTCTTTGTTATCTTCTGAAGATATACATACAACTTAAAATATTTTATCGGAATTTGTTCTTGTAGCATATGTAAGAAATTTGGGTTTTGATTACATATAGTTTATTATACTTAAAAATATCGTTATTAAAAAAGAATTTTGAATTGTATTAAATTATATTGAATATTTTATGTATTAAGTAAAATATTATTCGATACATACCTATAAAAAAACTTTATTAGATAACAAAAATTAGATTGAAAAAAAGGAGGCACGTCTCTCGTTATCTCTATAATACAAAAAATAAAAAATGGCGTAAATCATTATTTTAAAAACATTGAACGATTGATTGCTCAATAATACGTCAACACTATATCATTGCGTATCGGTCCAACTCTCGAGTTTAACATGCACATATCTAGTTTAAGGCAGATAGTCCCAAGTGAGCCCAGACTCGAGACGATCAACTTGCTTTTAATATGTATCGAGATGATTTTTTAATCTAACAAAACATCGCGTGAGGTGTTTCAATACCATACGTTTGATTTGACATTCATCGTGCATACGGAGCGAATGCGAATGTAGATGGTAATACAATTATTAAGGGAGGGCGTGACGTATTGTCTTTTATTGAGAAAAACTCATTTTGTAATAATTATTGAATGTAAATCATTTTTGGTCAGTAATTTTGATTAAAACGATATGAACTTTAAACCAAACCCAAACATTATACGCTAATTAGTAATTAAAAAATCTGAAAATATTTGGGTAAGCTTATTGCTTTAAGCATACGTAAGAACGTAAAAAATTAATATTTTTTTTTTTTAAATATCAGGACTACCCTTTTTCTGAATTCGACATTCCCTTAAAGATGTATGGTATATAGATGTTTTCTATGAAAACAATATATCGCACTTCATCGAACGCTCTTTTTTAAAATTACACTGAGAAAAATTTTTAGTAAAAATTACAATACTGTCTAGTAAACGAGTGACAGAGTGCCAAAAATGAGAAAAATTACTATACTTTATAGTAAAATTTACAAGAATTATAGTAAATTTTACTATAAAGTATAGTAATTTTTCTCATTTTTGGCAGTCTGTCCCTCTTTTACTAGACATGTATTGTAATTTTTACTAAAAATTTTTCTCCGTGTAATATTCTATTTTTTTCTACACATACATAATCCTTTTGACGTAGCTATAAAAAAGCAAATTTCAAAAACGCATCGATTTTGTTTATTTAAATCACATTCATACATTGATGATCTCGGAAGTCACCGATGTACGTATAATATAAATATGCTTATTAGAATGGTTAATCTGCGAATCAGATAAATTGATCAATTTGGTTGATCAAAATTTATGGTTCTTACAGAGTCATTGCATCGAATGTATCAAACACTGCTTGTTTTTTTCTCTCCAAATTGTATAAATAAATAACTTTTAAATTATTATATTATTGCTTTAAATTCAAAGTTTTATCGTTTTATTTATAAACAAATTAAAATAAAATATAAAGTAATATTTATTATTTACTTTTTTAATTTACAAATTATATATTGTTAAAAAGGTTACAATTTTTATATAGATTTTTATATATGCGCATATATTCCTTAACTATCAGATGACTGATACAAATTTCACGTGACTGCATAGTTGAACTTGAACTGCTTAAAACACGATATCTATACATACTTTATACGACATTGTTGCATAGCACGTGACAAATATCCCTGTTAACCGAAAAGTGAAAGATTTTTTTGGAGTATTAAAGGTTGAAATTTTTTGTATATTTAATATGTAAAAATAAATATGTTTTTTAATACAGAGTGTTGCTTATTTTTGTAAAAATAAAAAATCTATTAATTAGTATTGATATACAAGAAGTATTATCTACCAAATCTATAAAATCATGCTACCTCTTATATGCATTTACCACGCGTGATTGTATAAACAAATAATCATTAAAAGATTTGAAGCAAAAAATTGAACTATTGTCCCTTACAATATAAATTTCATAAGTATGATTGTTTCGGGAAATTCCGTCCAATTGATCATCCACTTATAAGGATATGAATTTGATGGTCGCTCTTTTCTGTTTACAGTATATGGACATTGGTGAAGACATCGTCGTACCAGATGACTTCACGAACAGCGAAATGGTCTCGGGAATGTGGTGGCGTCATCTTCTCGCAGGTGGTGTTGCTGGCGCTGTATCACGTACATGTACAGCGCCACTCGATCGAATCAAAGTGTATCTTCAGGTAAAGATGATTTTTCGTTTTTAATTCATTTATGCGTAACAAAGTCTTCTAAGTAAAGTACTCACAACATGCTTTTTGCATGACAATATGAAAACAGTTATTTTTTAATATAAAATAAATGTTTAGATGTATTTTGAAAATAATAAGTTTTTGTTAATCCGCAAGATTAAACATTTATGTTATAGTAAGAGATATCGCTCAAGTCTTCGTATTTGCAAATGTTTGAGACATTGGTTCGATATATATATACCATCAGAGGCTATTTTTTCTTTGATCGAAATTTAAAACAGTACTTTTAATAACTTCTAGAATTATCCTAGCAACTTTACTTACATATAATAGTCAAATTGACATTGGTTTAGAAAAAATATTTAAACTGGTTAAAATTACACCTTTCTTTTATTTATTTATTTTATTTATATCTTTTTAATTGGTTAATGTGAATTAAAGTTGGAATGTGTCACTTGAAATTCATGTACTCTCTTTGTCACATATAACTCTGATTACATACCTAGCAAACATACCTATAAGAATATACAATTCTTAAAATTAATATTACAATTGTGATTTTTCAGGTTCACGGATCGCGGCAATGCAACATCGTAAGTTGCGGCAAATACATGTTTCGAGAAGGTGGAATTCAAAGTTATTGGCGTGGTAATGGCATCAACGTACTTAAAATTGGTCCTGAAACGGCAATCAAATTCATGGCATATGAACAGGTTAAAAGAGCGATCAAGGGTCATGATACTCGAGAACTTAGTATATATGAGAGGTTTGTCGCAGGCTCGATCGCCGGTGGTATCAGTCAGTCCGTCATTTATCCTCTCGAGGTATATATACTTCTACAAATATAATTTTATGTAGATACCAGTGGTCTCCTAAAATTTCACGTATGGGGTATACTATTCAACGACGTTAATATTTTAGTTGTTCTAAAACTATACAATTGTAATTTATATCACAAAAGGCAATGCTCTTGAATATTTTCTTAAATTTTAGTAAAAACAAATTTGAACTACTACTTGGATTAAACCACTTTTAAATTAGTTTAAAATACTAAGAAAAAACATACCTTTTGGTTTGAATAAGAAGCTTTACGTACAATATTTTATTTTTTGTTGAAATCTACTAATATAACGTAGTCTATTTTAATTTAAAGTTTAAAATATTTGTCTTTTTTACAGGTGCTAAAAACTAGATTAGCATTACGAAAAACAGGGGAATTTCGAGGCATAGTCGACGCAGCAATTAAAATTCATAATCAAGCGGGCTTAAAAAGTTTTTACAGAGGCTACCTTCCCAACCTTATTGGAATTCTGCCATATGCAGGAATCGATTTGGCTGTGTATGAGGTTGGTATAGCAACATTTTTATAAACTTTTCAATAACTACAATGTTAGTATATTATATTTTTTTATTTCAGACGCTAAAAAATAATTACCTACGCACGCATTCGAAAAATGAACAGCCAGCTATTTGGCTGTTAATATTGTGCGGTACGGTATCGAGCACCGCGGGTCAGGTCTGCTCGTATCCTTTGGCTCTAGTCAGAACGCGGCTACAAGCCCAAGTTCCGCCAGTTCACGGTGATTGTAGTATGGTCGGCATATTCTCGGATATTTTTAAACGAGAAGGTGTCCGAGGACTCTATAGAGGTCTTACGCCTAATTTTCTCAAGGTAATTATTAATTAAATTGAACTTTTGTTATACGGGCTACTATTCATCATAAGATTGATTTAAGAAGGTTTAGATATTTGTGTACAGGGAACAGAGAGATTCTCGACCCTCTCGCCGCGAGCGCCGTTAAGATCCCGCAACTTCCCGCGCTCGAGTTTTCAATTGTTTTCATTAATTTCTTGATATTTTGCATGGTAATGTGGGTTCAAATATTGCACACGGCTTTATTTATAATCATTTGAAATATCTCTATATTTTTTTATTAAGAACTCTAAATTTTCATCAATTGTACTCTAAACTCAATCAGATTTATTTGCGAAACTCCATAAGAGCCTATGTTTAAGAGATTAACTTCTTCATCCTATATCTTCAAAATTTGCTGGGTAAAAAATAGCAAAAAAATTTATGGACCTTTGTTACATTCTTATAAATGATATATTTCAATTCAACACTCAAAGCTCCTTAAAGAAAATAACACTTTTCTCAATTTTTAATTAAACGATTTCATTCGAATTAATTATAATATATATTTACGTAAACATTATATAAAAAAATTTTATTTATACTTACAGGTTGCACCAGCAGTATCAACAAGCTACGTTGTATACGAATACGTCCGATCGGCGCTTGGAGTAAACATGACGTGATGAAGATATTATTTAGGATTATTAATTTTTATTAAATTATTCTGTAATTTTACGAATAGGAACCTACAGTAATAATTGAGTACGCGTAACTTCAACGCGGAGATAACGCGGACACCGAATAATCCGCGTGTCTAAGTAAAAAACGCGAACGAATTAAGAGCTGCAATAATGATTAAAAAAAGTACTGCGGCATCTTTTCTCTTCCTAAAAAAGTAATCGTAATTAACTCAATTTATTTATTGTTATACAACGTATAAACTTTATCGAGCCTTTGCGACTTCTTATAACCGATTTAGGTACTATATTTTTGCAGAGAGCGTATAGGAATCATTCTTGACTATGACGAAAGATTGTTATAAAGTATGGTGCGGTGTGTGAGTTTAAACTAAACGTGCGCGTCTTTTGGGGTAGCTGGGAAAGTTGTCCCCATGATTCTTCGCGACCATTTGTAGTATTTCTTTTTTTTTCTCTTGTGCAATTATTTTTTTTATTTATTTATTGTTTTCTTTTAAGACTTAAAAAATGCACGAAAGATTCGATGTAAATCACGAGCTGTTAGGAAACACATTTTTTCTTAACGTTCGTAGTTCCTAGCTATTCCAAAGGAACGAAGTTCGAAACGAAAGGCGTAGGAGAGATAGTTCAAAGTAAATCCCGTACAGCAGGCTTGGAAGGGATCGACTGATTTTTTTCTCGACGGTCGATGACGAAGTAGTACGATCGAGTTATACTTACACTGTGATAAGTATGCTTATAAGATTAAAAAAAATAGGTGTGCAATTCAATAACGGATGTCTCTCGCGATATCGAAATTAGAGAGCACTGTAAAGGGCATCTTTTTTGAATCATATACGGATTTCATTAATTAAGGAATCTTTTTAACCTCGTCATAGTTCAAAAAGAAAATTTTTGACTGTTTTTATGGTCATGTAATGAAATGGAATACCCGACCGCGTTTAATGCGCTCGTTTAATGCAACGCCATTCATTCCTTAGTTAAAAAGAGAGTAAAATCTTATATATCAAGTTCTTGTACATTGTAGCTAGAAAGATATTTACGTAAAACAGACGCGTCTTCGAATCTCGCTTGTTTAGCCTTTTTCACGAAATAAAAGTATATGCTATACATTAAATGTTAAATAATGTCTAACGCAAAATTTTGCGTCAATTTAACTTTTCGGCACTTTCGAAAAAATTAAAAGGCTGCAACGAAATTTCTCGAAAGATGTTTGTTGATTTTTATTAATAAATATGGAAACGACTCGTTACATTATGAATTAACTAGTACATAAATGAAATGGAAAACTTCGGTTGCAAAAGTGTCTGAATCGAAAGATCGAAAATAAGGTTTTCAGTATATGTATTTACGAGGAAGACAAATTTTAGCTTTGCACGACTGAGGATTTATTATACATGACTTTAAATGATTATAGCGAAAGCGAGTCGATGATTTTTCTAGTTCTTTTTTATGGCTCTGTGTCTGAATGTAAATTAATAGTTTTTTCTATGAATAAATGTAATTTATTGACTCATCCACAAATTTTTGTCTTTATTGTTACATTTTTATTCAAAATCCTATAATACAAATTGAAACGGCGATGGTAGCATTTACAACTATTTTACTAAATAAATACAACTTTTAATTTTGTTACATTGATCATTTTTACCATGTGAGGATTTTAAATAAATTAATTTACTAGGTATTTTTGAATATTATTTTTAACTTCATTCAGTCTCATAGACGATACATATTTAAAATATATAACATAAACAAAAAATATACTTAAAAAATGAAAAATAAGAGAAATTATATACTGAAGAACAAAGGAATAATTACAAATTTGTTGTGTTTTACAATAGTTGCAACGTTTAAGAGTTATATGTACTTATATAAGAAATTTTATTCACTTTCATAGTTCGCATTTCGTTTGTGTATTTACAAGCGATTATTTAATAGCGATACAGGATTTTCAGTAGTTTTGACCTTAATAATAACAGATCTAAATAAATTCGTCATGACAACAAGTAATAAATATCCTGCAAAATTTGATCATAATTATCATTAAAGCTTGCTTTTTGTTATCGAGTACAAAGCCTCCAGATCACTCAACTCAACACTACAGTAACAAATAAAATCTTCACATAAAATTGCCTTGCTTTCATTAAGTACTTTTTTCGAAAACAACGGTTAGGCCGTAAAACATATGATATATTGCACGGGTGAAAACACCGTGACTATCTTTATTAGCGGTTATGCATTTAACATTTTTCAATATATTAATTGCCTATCTATCTTTCTTCTTTATCTATATCATACAAAAATTATCGTTTACATAAATGTATAAAATCAGCAGCCCGACGAGTGTAGTAGAATAAGTTACAAAGTGGAATGTAATATCACGCAGTGTACAGAAACGGGTAAACTATAATCCTCCTGCAGCATCTTTGTCCAAAATCCAGTAAAGAGTTCCATTTGTTGGTTGCACTCTGCCAGCTGGTAAATTCTCTTTGTCTTTTAAAATACGCTGAAAACCCGAATTACAATAATAAAATATTTAATTTTATAGTAAAACTTAAAGTAAATTCAATTTCATAAGATTTTAACATTAATTACTGAAAATCATAATTAAGCTTGTTCAAATATATGTTAATTTGATGATACTCAATTAATCCAAAATAAATTGGAATATATTTTTTAAATATTAAACTGAAGTATGTAATATCAGTTTGAAATATTCATAAAGATTGCATATGAAACTAACTTTGACCATCTCTTTTTTACTGGAACCAGTAGCAGCAAAAATGCATGCCCTTGCATTGTTAATCACTGGGAAGGTCAGCGTGATTCTCGATGACGGTGGCTTGGGAGAGTCATTTATAGGACACACCCACAAACTGGTTTCCTCTAATAATCGATGATTAGGAAACAATGAACAGGTATGGCCATCAGGTCCCATTCCAAGCAATAATACATCGAATCTTGGAACACTATCCGGTGGAAAATAGACAGACATTTTTTTTATGTAATCTTTTGCTGCTTCCTCCGCTAAAATCATTGATTTATTATTAACAAATGAAAATAGAAATATCAATGTTTGTATTTAAATAAATTATCTTACCCGATAAATCTGGATCTATCTTTACAAATTGATCTTCGGTAATAGGAATTTTACCAAGTAAACTTGCTCTGTATAGCCCATAAGTTGATTCTCCATTTTCAAAGGAAACAATCCTTTCATCGCAGAAAAAGAATTTCCACTTGCTCCAGTCAGTCGTGATTGAGGGAAGTCCCTCCGAAAGAAATTTCACCATAGAACCTCCTGTATAACAATTAAAAGTAAAATACAGTAACTGATAAGCACAACAAACTTATAGTAAACAAACTACATAATTTCTGATCAACAAAAACATATTTTTCAATTCACAATATAGCATATTTATCTTGTTTATTGCATCATAAAATTTTGGCTTTATCGGTTTACCGAAACTTAACCTTAACCACGACTTTAACAAATTAACTTTATTACATTCTAGTACATTGAAACTATCATCAGTAGGTAGTTTTCTATTAATAAAATTTTGATTTTTAGTTAATATGATATAGAAAATGTAAAGAGACAGCTTACCAGAAAGACCAATTTTAAAAATATCTTCGTTATCGATGGCTTCGTTTGCACATTTTTCGATGATTTGCGAGAGCCGCTGGACTACACCGGAGGCGTCTGGTTCAATTAATGTTTCTGCCATTTTGTCACGTATAAGCGGGAAGAAGAAAATACACAATATTATCCGGGAATAATCTACGTACCGGGGAAAGCCGTTTTTCAATGTCAAACGATCTGAAAGAGCGACCATGGAATGATCAGTACTTTTTTTTTTCAATAAAACTCACGAGTATGCTTCGAGTAAACACCTGCAGAGGTCTCAAGGTTTAACGCGCGGCGCGCGAAAATATCTATTTTGTTTCGTATACAAGATATACTTAGTTTTTATTTTATCTAAATTATTTCCTATTAAGTATAAATTTGTTAAAATTCTTAAAATTATTTCGAATACATTAGTTATTTTATGTACATTTATTGTTTCTAAAGAATCTATTAAATCTGGTTTTACGATGAATTGTTTAAATTGATTATCAGAATTGAAGTAGAACAAATAAGATAAGTACTTGTTAAATTTCTCCTAATATTAATTGAAATTCGATACGGTGGGAAAGAATATAGGTGTCAACGACGAGTCGTCTGCGATGACCGTGCAGTGGTGCCCTCATCTATTTTTTTCAATCGTATCGTATCGTTTTGTCACGCAATAACGTAACATTACGCGTAATAGCGAGCATATCGTCGTATCGCGAGTAATATGCGTAAAAGCGCGAATGTTCAAAACATAAAATTATATTAGATTGTTTTACCTGCGTGGTCATTCGCATAGAAGAAAGCTCGGACATTAAAAACTATAATTGAACAAGCTCAAACATGCAGTTGTCGGGAAAGCTATGGCACATCAATTGTCTCCCAAGAGACAGTATTATTTTAAATAATAAAAACCAAACGCAGCATCGTCGTTGTCAAATGTTGCACACACATTTCAACTTATTCAAGACCTGAGAATCAACAGACGAAAGACTCGTTCTACCCACGCACGGGGAGGAGTCAAATGCAACCTGGCACTCTGGTTCTCAAGGTATCTCTTACAACCTTGGAGGTAGACGGATAGATCGGCACAAGTCTTTTCCAACCTACTTGTCGAAGTAATTTTAAGACGTGTCATTGTAATTGAATTATTATTAATTAATTCGTAATTAATTATTTCTCTTTTACTTACAATCCTTAACTATTTATTCAACTATATCTGCATATATTAATTTAAATTCACCGCCCTCGGTCCGTACTAACATTTATAGACTTAAACCTGTAGAATACTAGAAAGGTGCGGTAAAAATTTTTGCGAAGTAACAATTTTTTATGTAGTTCACACGCATGTGTGTGTTTTGTTTATGTGTGCGTGTGCGCGAGTGAGTAAGCGCCATCTGATGTACTTGGACTTGACTATACGGAAACAAAAATTTGTTGTTTGGTCGACGATTGATGGGGGTGCGGGTGACATTTTAAATGTTTGAGGTTACTTTTACAATCAGATATCAGTGTCATAAGTATTGAAAATTTGTATCAATGATAATATAACTTTTGCATAATGGTCATGAATGATAATGAATTTGATTCTAATAAATGTGGAGGTGGGTTCACTGCCTTCCAAGAACTGGATGAGATTCATCACCTAATACAACAACTTCATATACCAAATTTGCCAACCAGAATAATGGAAAAAAATCAAGATCGTTTTTGCTTTATTTTAAAACAGTATCAAGATCAACCTCAACTCCTTGATCCGTACCTAGAAGGTTTTTTAAGCCCATTGATACAATTTATAAGAGAAAAGACTGAATTTGATTATTTGAAGCACTATGTTTTTAAGTACATCTACATCATAATGAGTGTTAAAACTTACAAGAAAATTGCTATATATTTACCACACGAAGTGACAGATTTTAATCCAGTTTTAGAAATGTTGGAAAAACAAGATATGAATGACAAAGAAAATTGGCAAACACGTTACGTCCTTTTGATATGGTTGTCCATCATATCTAAAATTCCATTTGCATTATCACGCTTAGAAATGAATGATGCTTCTAGTGTCAATCCAGAAAAGACAATTACCATAAGAGTTATACAAATTTGCAAGCAATATTGTTCTTCAAAGGATTCTTGCTCAAATGCAGCTATATTTTTGGTAGCAAATTTTTTGACTAGGTTTGATGTTAAAGAAGATTATCTAGAAGAAATGATAATGTGGTCCCTTAAATCTTTTGAAAAAGATATTTTAAATCATAGACCACTAGCAGTAATTGCATCTATCATTAAACACAGTTGCCGAGAAGATATAGCACCTTACACACAGTTAATACTTGATGAAATTTCTGAGACTAAATTAGATGAGAGTTCTGCGGATCTTGTTAGAAAATTTTCAATAAAAATAATTCAACGAATTGGGATAACTTTATTAAAATTTAATGTTACCCCATGGCGTTATAAGAAAGCATCTAAAACCATTTCATTAACAACTAATTTGACTGAACCAAGTAGTATTGAACCTATGGTTATAGATAAAGAATTTGCTGTTGTTGATAATGATGATCATGAAATTCCACCAAGTATGGAAGATATACTTGAACATCTTATAAGAGGTTTACAAGATAAATCCATAATAATACGTTGGTCAGCTGCAAAAGGAATTGGAAGAATAACAGCACGACTACCTATAGATTTAGCTGATGATGTTTTAGGTTTTGTACTTAATTTATTTTCATCTCGAGAATCAGAAACTGCTTGGCATGGTGGCTGCTTGGCACTGGCTGAACTTGGAAGAAGAGGTCTACTTTTGCCATATCGATTAAAAGATATTATTCCTTTAGTTATTCAAGCTTTAGTATTTGATGAACCAAGAGCATATGGTCCAGTTGGTTCCATTATAAGAGATGCTGCATGTTTTGTTTGCTGGTCTTTTGCTAGAGCTTTCGAACCACAAGTATTTGAACCATATGTTAAACAAATCGCTACAGCTCTTTTAATAGTTACTTGCTTTGATAGAGAAATCAATTGCCGCAGAGCTGGCTCTGCAGCATTTCAAGAAAATGTTGGTAGGCAAGGAAATTTTCCTTATGGTATTGATATAATTTCTGCAGCAGATTACTTTGAAGTTGGAGTGCGCAGTAATGCATATCTTAAAATTAGTGTACATGTTGCAAAATTTGAAGATTATTTAAAACCATTAGTTGATCATCTTATTAAAAAGAAAGTCACTCATTGGGATATAGCTATAAGAGAACTTGCAGCTAAGGCCTTACACAATTTAACAGAGCTTGATGCCCCCTATATGATCAATGAAGTGCTTCCAAAATTATTAGGTTTCATTGATTCAATTGACTTATTTGTTCGCCATGGTGCTATTCTTGCAATTGCTGAAATTATAGTTGCACTGCACAAAAAACTTGCAACAGATATTAGTAATATTGTAAATAGAGATGATTTATATAAGATTCAAAATATAGTGTCCACGTGTCGTAGTCGTGGGCAGCTTCGAGGGTTGGGAGGTGAAATTATTAAACAAGCTTGTGTAACTCTTATAAAAAAGTTTGCAATTGTTCATTGTAAAGTAGATGCACAAAATATTTTGAGCGATTGGCAAGGCCTGTTAGAAGAATGTTTAAGCAATGAAGTGTCAACGGTGAGGCTTATATCTGCTGAGGCACACACTGCATTCTTTTCAGAATATTATTTATCTTGGAATCAACTAGACAGAAATACAATTATAAATCGATATCTTGAGAATCTTCAGTCGAATAGTCAAACAAATAGAATTGGATTTGCTCAAGCTATTGGCTATTTTCCAGAATGTATATTAATAGAAAAAGGAGAAGACATATTTAAAAGTCTCATACAATGTTGTTACATTTCTAAAGATACATTATTATGGGCAGAAAGTAGAAAGGAAACTATGAATTCGTTGAAAAAAATTTGCGAAACGTTAGGTCTATCTCATTCAGAAAAATGGAAACCATTTGTAGCTGATTTATTTAAATGTCTTTTTAATGGGCTTACAGAATATACAAATGATAGTCGTGGTGATATTGGTTCTTGGGTACGAGAGGCTGCTATATCTGGTATATTTTCATTAACAAATTTAGTTCACAATGCAGGATATTCCAATATGTTGACTGAAGACGTGATGACAAAAGTCATTGGAGGAATTTCACAACAAGCAGTAGAACGTATAGACCGAACTAGAGCCAAAGCAGGAACTGCATTCAATTCCCTTATACACAGTGAACTACCTAATATTCCATTTCACAAGGAATTAAAAGTTTTATTTTCAGGTAACAATGATGAAGGAAAATATATAGATTGGAAGTCAGAGAGTGAAACTTTTCCTCTTTTCATTAAAATGTTGTCTTTACCACCATATGTAAGAGATCTTTTAAGAGGTATTATATTCAGTGTCGGAGGATTATCTGAGTCTTTAGTAAAACATTCCAGTATATCATTATTCACATATCTTCAACAACTGGATAAAGACACATTAATTATTCTCTGTCAAGAAATTTGTAATATTTTTGAGGAAAGTCATGGAGATGATAGAATGATCTCAGCAAGTCTGGCTTTTTTAGATCGTCTATTTAGTTCTGGTTGTTTTCAAAGTATCTTAGATGACCCAGATAATGAAATACCTCGGCGTATATTAACTATCCTTAAGAAGGAAAGTAAATGTATAAATGCTACTCAGTCTCAGCTCAACAGTGTAAAGCTATTTTGCCATTTACTGCAGGTTTGTGGTCCTGTTAGCAGGGGTGCCTTTTCGCAATTAAGTATATATCTATGTCACAAATTTAAATATGTAAGAAAAGCAACAGCAAGTCGTTTATATGAATCTCTTACCCTATATGGTGATGAAATGGACATAAGTGAAGAAGAATTAGCTATATTATTAAGCCAATTAAATACAATCGATTGGGAAAAGCCTGTAGAAGAGTTGAGGCCTATTAGGAATCAACTGTGTGAAATCATGAAATGTCCTGTACCAGTTATGCGTCAGAAAGCAAAATAAAACACTAACAAGCTTTTATTAATTACCATACTTTTTCTAATTTTATAGATTAATAACACAGAAATCTAATTTAATGTTAAATGTTACTGAAACAGTGTCAATCATTGTTATTTATTTATGTAAGTTATTAAACAATACTTTACTTACTAAATTAATACAATATTAATATATTATATTAATCATTTCATTTATGTTCAGGATATTCAGTTATATAGTATTGTCACTTTACACTACACATGAGAAATATAATGTGATAGCAACGAACAATTAAAACACACTCTATTACTATTATAAAATGTAAAAGTGAGAAAGACTGTGCAAACTCAAATTTTTTAAACAAAAAATGAATATGAACTATTGTAATTGTAAAGTTGTAAAATATTTTTTATAACGATTTTAAATATATATATATTATTTAACCATAGAAATTAAAATTGTATTTCTTATTCATATATACATAATTATAATTTTATGTTTATATTATTACTCTATTATATATAATTATAACTATGATTGCAAGTGACAAATTAGAACATTATTAAACATTTTTAAATATTTAATAGATCTCAAAAGTTACTATTTTACAGATACTAAATATTTATAAAAACATTTAGCAGGTAATTTAAGTTATATTTTTATATATTTTTATTTTTAAACATTGTTAGCATTTTCCATGAATTTATTAAAATTATAAGAGTTTATGATCCAAAGTATATAATAGTAAGTTCTGTGTGATAACATATGTAATATTACAAACTAACGAAGTGTCAAAATATATTAAAAAAATATATTATTCAAAAATTCACATTTCAAAATTACAATTTTCAAAATTAAATTGAATTTAAATAGAAAGAGATTTAAATAAAAGAACATCATGACTAAGAAATAATGAAAATTGAAAATTTATTTAACTAGACAATAGTATGTACAAAATAATATAATTTACATATTTTTAATTGAAGCCTTTACTATTTTTATATCATCAACTGGTCTATCATTTTTGTCCGTTTCCACAAGTCCTATTCTTTTAACTATTGCCATTCCAGTGTGGACTCTTCCTACAAATAAAATTACATATGGCTATAAATCTATTTAAATCAAATATATTAGATATAGTCCAATAAATTGAATGTAATTCAAAACTTAATTTAAGATATCAGTTTGAAAAATTAATGAAAAATAATGAAAAATAATGATTTTTTGTCAAATTAATTTTTAAAATTTACCAAAAATTGCATGCTTTCCATCCAACCACTGCGTTGGTGCCAAGGTGATAAAAAACTGTGATCCATTAGTATCTGGTCCAGAATTTGCCATTGATAGAATTCCTGCACCTACAAATGGTTTTATTTGTTTATACATTAATATTAATGTCTTTATAATTTAATTAAATTATTGCATTGTTACCTGTATGTTTAAGATCATCATGAATCTCATCATCAAAACATTCACCATAAATAGATGTTCCACCTTTGCCAGTCCCTGTAGGATCACCACCTTGAATCATGAAATCTCTAATTATCCTATGAAATTTTGTACCATTATAATATCCTCTCCTAGCTAGCTCTGCAAAATTTCTACATGTAATTGGAGCATGTTTCCAGTATAATTCAATAACCATTTCTCCCATTCTGAAATATTTTATAAAAATTTTAATAATAAAATCAAATAGGACAAAAGTTTGTAGTTTAAACATTGCACACAAAACTTACGTTGTTTCAATAGTTACAAAAGGTGGTTGCCAATGTTTATCAGGAATTCCTGATGAACTTGAGTTAGTCAGTGCCATTATCGAAATTATGCTTTAATTTTTAATGACAGATTAATTTATAATTAAAAGTTTTTAAATGTTAGTACTTAATAATTAATATAGAATAAAAAAGTAATAATGTATTTACAAAATAATTACATTTTTTATTAAATGTCTAGTTATTTTAATTTAAAATAGTAAGTTTTTTTTTTTTAAATTTTGACTCTAAATCGCTCGTGAATGTGTTTATTAGAAAGTATATATATTAATCGGTATTTACGAGCTAATTTGTGTTACTCAATAGTTTTTGAAAAATAATGCACAAAACCCTCTTTTATTAGCAACTTACTTGCAATCGCTAAGTTTTCCTCTGGCAACATTTAAAACTTAGCGATTGCAAGTAAGTTGCTAATAAAAGAGGGTTTTGTGCAATATTTTTCAAAAAATATTGAGTATCACAAATTAGCTCGTAAATACCGATTAATATATATACTTTCCAGTAAGTAGTTTTGTTAATGAGTCTTGCAAAGTTCTAAATTAAATCTTCAATTTGTAATTAAAACTCATAAAAACAATAAATAATTTGTAGTTTTATTGAAAATCAAATCAAATACATATTGAGAGTAATACTAGTTCTATCAATTTTTTTTAATACTTTTGAATTTAGTACAAAATTTTATACCTAAATTAATTACTTCGTAGATAATGAATTAATGAATAAATATAGAATTAAATTCTCGTTGGACAATAAAATACTGTCAAAGAAGAATAAATATTTGAGGTTATATTTACTAGATACACACATGACACACGCCGGGTTGTTTTTTTCGTACTACTGCTTTTTTTCCCTACTATAGGTAGTCTTGTTATCGACCATTCAGTCCTCCGGGTATGTCTTCATTATCATTGAAACTTCTTCCTTTGAGCTGTTTCCTTATCCTTTTTTATATTATTTTAATAAAAAATCTTGTTTATAGAATACAATGAACTATGAAGCGAGATATACTTTTTTATTCTCCATTGACTCCATTATAGAATAAGCTGACGGAGTAATGGCTTCTGACAGATGGCGCAGTATAGAAGACAGAAAATTTGAAAATGAATTACAATAGATACTTATAGGTATATAAATTAATTTAAAGATTACATTACGATATTATCGTGAAAATATTTGCTATAGAGCGCATATATCTGTGTTTTTGTAAATTAATGTTTTTTATAAATTAATAATTATGTAAATCATTTCTACTTTTATTTAATTGACAGCATTGACAGCATTCCCAAACAATACCTAATACCTATATTTAATTATTTGAATGTCACCTCCACAGGTTGTTAGTGTTACTCGTATAACTGTATGTTTTTGGAGAATAGTGAAAGAGACCTAATATAGCTGTTCAATATACTTATCAACATGTTGATTATACAAATTAATTTTCTGTTATTCTTAGAATAAGAGAACCTGCAGGGAATTGTAAATACATTTTACTCATCAAGCCCGAACCGTAATTCATAAAAAACCTATTCATATCGCTCATCATTTTAACCTTTATATGAATTCTTGGTCAATTCAACAAAGGCCTAAGTATGTCAAAATTATTGTTACAACTTTCAAATAATAAGTGCATATTATATAGAGATCAAGCCTATGTCTTAATTTAATCAAACTTCCAGTAAACCAGACAAAATTATTCACTTATTAAAATTTTTATTTTTAATAATATAATGATGAAAGAATTGCAAAAGCTATAGTAAAAATACTAGATTGTTGTGGAATCATATACATGAAAATTGGATTGGTTTAGATTCACAAAATACCCTGATACATTTATTCCTGAACTGATCTGCCGATTCATCAACAAATAATAAATCGTAATTATAAAATTGAGTATTTTAAAAGGTTGGGAGCACTTCTTTTATTGTTTTTGATTCTGCCCCAGTGTTCGAATATGATTGGCCGTACATACTATCCAAAAAGAGGAATCTGGTATGTAGGTAGCAATTTGTTTCTCTAAACACTCGAGCTTTTATCTGGACAACGTTTATTCAAGACGAATATTATAGTATCTTACATTTTGAATATTGTTGAGTTTAATAAAAAATTGTTGTTAGGCATTTTTAAACTAAAAGAATCCTCAGTCTATTCTGGATCAAATAATAGTTTTATAAAAGTTCAAGGCCGTGGACGGCAAATAGAGATCTGTTCGTTTAGGTCCAAAACCTGACAATTTTGACCAAATTCAGATATGGAAATCCAATAGATGACTTATGTCATGTATTAATTGGTGTATGATTTTGAAATTCTGTTTTTGTTTGCAGGATCTCGATATAAATTTGTGTTCTATATACCTAATATTAAATGCGTGTAGCCTATAACTTAAAGTTTAGATACTATATTTATGATTTTACTTTTAGGTATCAGCGGATGAATATTATGATATTAAAATAAGTTTAGATGTCGAATTTAGCGGTATTTTTCGGTTAGTTTAATTTTTTCATTGAGAAAGAATATGGGCATAATTATTGCGATTTGGCTTTAATATAATGGCTAGGGTCAGTTGGTGCACTTTAAGATCTGAGAGAATATAATAGTGTGTCGAGATATCTCCGCACCTACAGCGTAAGGAATATTCGTCACAATAAAGTTGTAGATAAATATCATAAGTTAAAATAGTAGTACCATTAAAAACGTGAAGTTTAACCTCTAGTGACCTGGCATTACACCACATGGCGTCATGGAATGACTTGACAACATTTGACCTTGGTTTGGTTCAAACTTGGGAAACTTAGAACTCTTCTATGGAGATAAAAATTTCAAATTTGATGAAACATTCAAATTTTTCAAAATCCCGGTCCTATATCAAAAATTTGATATCTTGAATTTGAAGGCGTACGTTATCGGGAAATGGATCTTTACCAAACTCTAGCATATGATTTTTGTTATAAAAATATGAAGAGAGCCGGAGTTGTAGATACCAATACCTTTTTTTACGGAATTTATAAGTAAATAAGAAAAAATTCAACAAACAAAATGTTTGACTTCGGTCGCGTATAACTCTAAAACAAATAGATATACTCTTAAACTTAAATTCAAATATTTTAATTTGGTCAAAAGTTAGGGAAAAAAGGAGAATAAAAAGATAATTTAGCCTAAAAATTAATGCATTTAACCCATTAAGACCTAAACGGATACAAATTTTTTTCGATTTTCTTATTGTTTATGGCATACATCATACCCTATCATAATGTCGATTTCTTTTCTACTAAGTTTTAGATACTTTCTTTCAAATAACATCGGGAAAATTATCCCATCAAATTAAGAAAAAATGTGTAAGTACTTTTTTGAATGTAAAAAATGCAAAAAATTGATTAATCGCATTCTGAGTTGCATCTATATGCTTACAGAATTTCTGTGAGTAATGTTAAGAAGATTCTATATCCAACTTTTTTTATTATTCACTTTAACTTATTTTTAATTATTCAAAAACTAAAACAGTTGTATGTACAGAAATAAGAGAAGAAGCGCTTTTGTCATAATTCATAAATTATATATGTAGTATTGGCGTTAACAAACTATATGCTTAATCTGAGTGATTGAAAAAATAAACAGTAAAAAGTACGTAAAAATATTAAATTAGTAATCTAAACCTAAAAAATGCTTGATTTAATCACCAAATATTTAAAATGTATTATTTCAGTAATAAATTTAACAAATAGTTATACATTTTAATTTTAGAAATATCGAAAGAAGATAGCTTTAATAAATTAAAACATTATTTTGTTTATTATCTTATCGTCGCTTTTTTCTGTTTAAATTGTTGCTGTAATCAGTTCGGAGGTCATACATGATGTCTTTGAAAAGAAAGCACTTGTTGAAAATACATCGTACATAGTGGTGCTTGTATTAATCGGCATAGACCGGGAACCCATCCTAGGACCTTTCGGTACGAGTCCACCATTCTTCCGGCCGAGCCATCAATTAAAGCATTTTTATTTAATTGAATAATTGATGCTTTAATGAATATTGAATCACACATTTCTACAAGTTTTGTTATTTCTCTGTATCCTAGTGTAGTATGTCTATTAATTTTTCCAAATATTACACATTGAGAAATTTATTAATTTCCTTGGCAAACTCTCAAATTGCGAATTCTTAACGACGCATTTTTTAATTGAGTTTATCGATCCCGCCATAACGTCTTACGATAATACTAATTTTAATAATTATAGTAACAGTGTTGCAGCGACGTCAGTTCAAATGTGCAAAATTCAAATGAAGTTTCTTGAATTAATTTAGCGAATTTATATAAATTTATAACAATAACTATAAAGCTAACGATTCTTCCCATTTTTGTCGTGTATCCACCAGTAAAACTCTTTGAAGTATACGCACTATTAATCGATTATCAGGCTTCTCACATAACGAATTGAAAGTATTTAAATCTTGACGAACGTTGCGCCGCTATTATTCTAAAAATGAAATATTAAATAATTTCACATAACTCTACAATTCTCATCAATGACAAACCTTGGTTTAACAAGTACTACCAAGTTCCTAATGGAGAGCAAAAAAAATATAGTATAACTCGATGAACGTCAATTCCATGAAAATTCAGGATAGTCAAACATAAATACCAAAACTTGAGAAAAAAATAATAAATTGTACACTATCAGCTTGCAAAACTTGCTAATAGCAACAAAGAACTCCAAAACCTTTTGATATGCGTAAATAAATTGGAATTCAAAAACATATACAATGCCCAATCTTGTGTAGTATCTTAGAATCATTTTACAATGAAGTATATCCATCTGGGAGTGTTATGTTTCTTTTCGGATGCTGGTCACCCATATCTGGATTAGAATTTCAATAATCACAATAAATAGTGTATTCCCTACTTAAATCATTTTTTATTTAAAAATTAATCTACGCAATAATTATTAATATATAATAAGGTTATTTATAGGATAATATTTAGATATTTTTGAATAAGTATTCTTAACTTTTTTCAATAAAAGTAACGGATCAAAAGATATAAGCGAAAAACTTTTTTACGGTACATTTTCGAATGACTTAAACAATGTGCCACCACCTGCAGCTGACCGCAAACCCCCAATATATTGACACTTTAAAAATTTTTTTTAAAATTACCTTTTTGAGTTTAATTTGCTGAACTATAGTAAGATATTATAAACGAAAACTAAAAGCAAGTGGACAAACTGCAAAGGGTAAGTTTTTGATAAATAGTTGGTAGCATCGCAGATATTCTACTTACCTTTGTCTGATAAAGTAGAGGTAAAATTAGTAAGTATGATATATCAAACTATTCAAACATTCATATATTAATGCAATATATTATTAATTTAATAGTTAATGAAAATTTAATAATAAATTATAAATTTCTTTAAATTACAAAAACTTATAAGGTTTAACATAAATTTAAAAATATATAAAATCTATCTTGATACCTATATAATCCAAATTACGATTAAAAAAATAAACTACAAAATATATAATTATAATAAAATATATAACAACTGTATCTGAGGTATATCTTTCTACGAGGTTTTACAATGAACCGTCAAAGCGCAATTCCTCATTCATCATTACAATCATCACAGGTAAGGAGCCCGTGAATTCCCAATCGATTTTCTTATCCAGTGAGCTCGAACTGTTTCGCATTGCGCGTGAAGGGATATATATGTATAAAAAAAAGAATGGCAAAGATTCGAAACAAGCCATAAGAGATGGTCGTGAAAGACTTTCCGAAACACGTTTCTGGCTTTCACTTGATCGCCTCAGGCATCGGTTCTTCTTTAGTCATTTTTTGCAGTTATTATGTTGTTGATGCTTATTCTATCTAATCTTAATTTTTCAATTTTTTTATCAAGCAAATATTTGCTTAACCGCATTACCAAACACAAATTTTTAGTTATAACCACTTTAACTTTGTATTACTTAAAATTCATTCGACTTTCGGCCTAATTTAAATTATGTTAATTAATCGATTTATGATAAACATTTATTTTACATTATAAGTCCTTAAATATAAAAATTCTAATTAGTAAATAATGTATTTTTTATTAAAAAGTATCATAAATACAATTATATATATATATTAAATATCCTTTTACTGTACATAGTATATTCAACTGTAAGAATAAATGAACATTTTTTAAAGCATTTTCTATTAACGTATTGATGATATGCACCCTATTAAATACCCTAAATTTAAATTTATTGTCATAACCTACTATACAAATTAATTTATACTTTATAAGAAAAGTAATAACTTAGAATATTCTATAATAAATGTAATGAATGTAATAAGTTCCATACTTTCCTTGCTTTAAAATACGAACAAATCTGTAATGTTTTAAAAGAATAGAGTTCTGTATATATAATGTACAGTATGTTCACTGAATTTATAATTTATAATGTAAACTATATATAATAATTCATAGATAATATTTTTATTAAGTAAAATAAATCTTTTATTAATTTTCAGAACGTTACAGGTTAATCCAATTATTATCGATTATATAATACAATCAATTACATGGATAAACTAAGCGAAGGAGGATGATAAATCCAACGATAACAAGGCAAGGGTACATGTGTATATATGTATATATACTTACATTCAAAAAAAGAAAGTGTTTTAAAACCTGAGCGTGTTTATACGGAAAAAGCGAATACGAAGAGAATAAAAAGTTAAGAGAAGAGGCGCTAACAAAGTTGATGACGTTTTTACCCTTAGGGGGTCCTTTAAAGATATGTTGATTAATTAAAAAAATTAATTTTTTCTTAATTATACGTCATTTCAGTAACTTTTATTACACATATAGCGCTGATTGTAGTATAAAAAATGTGAATTTTCAATAAAAAAAATGATCAACCATTCAAAATTCAGTATGTAGTTTTGTCTATATATTCTATTTACTTTTTGTATAATTAATAACTGATTAAATAATGAAAAAAAACCAAATAGGTTCAGAATACAAAATTTTATCCAGTCATTTTATTAAAATATTTAAAAAGATTATTTATGTAAATGTATTAGCATTAAATGTACTAAGCTAGCATTTGATATACAGTGATAAATTGAAAAAGGATAAGTAAAAATGTGTGCATCTAAAACGCACTATACCACATTCGCCCATATATAACATCGAAGGGCCCTCTGTATAGAGCCAATCTCGCTCGACAGGTATCCGAGTGAGACAGAAAATCTCTCGCACATATAGCGCTACCGCTTGCGGAGCGCGTTCACCATCACTCGTCTCGCGGGCCAGTCGTACCTCGGCAACTGAGCAGCTAAGGTGCTCCTCGCGAGTGAGCAATTATGAGTGCGCGTTGATATATACATATATATTTATATATAGTTTATTCAACATTTTTTGTTCGTTGTTGGTTCCTTCTACATTACTTGTTAATATTTTTCATTCGTACACCCAGGTGCAGTTTAGTTTTGTTTTTGTCACAAGAGGTCACACATACACACACACACAGCTGTATACGACGACGAATTTTTTAAGATTTACGAATGGTTAACGTGAGTTGATTTTACATTCTCTTCAGTGATTTTTTGTATGGGAACTTAAAATATGAACTTCTGTTTGAGCGTTAGTTATTTAGCGATTGTGTACAGTTAAGTGATAATTTTTGTATGAGTCAGGTTTTAATTTATTACGTAAGTAATTGAGGAAAAGTTTGAGTATTTATTTATCAAGGAGGAAATGTGGTAAAGCGCATGGCTGATAAAAATTTTTTAGTGCAAGTCAAATATTTAGTGTTTTGTTTATATATCAACCAGTTAAGATTGTTTTTCTCGGTGTTATTATATCTTGCAAAATAAATTATTTTCACGCATTTATCAAATCGCAATTATTTTTAAAGCAGCCATTTATTTACAAAAATATTTTAAACTAATAATTTAATTTTCAATCATTTGTCAATCACACAGAAAAAACTGTAAACTCAAAGGAAATAAATTTTCCGAAATTTTTATAAAAAGTATTTTGTACCTAACTAACAGTTAAATTAAAGTGAAAGGGAATTTCCTAGTTTATTATAGAAAACGTAATAGGTGTAGTTTTACTCAACAATTTTGCGCATAGAATTCAGCCGATTACGAAAAATAATTTTGGGTACTTTGTACTAAAAATAATAACAGCCGTATTCATAATTAGTCTTAGTATTTAAATATTAAATTTGTTTTTATTATGCAATTAATTACGAAAAAATGTCAAGTTCAATTATTTTGTTACTTGAACGTATAGAAATAAAAAGACGTTTTTATATAGAATTAAAACTTTTATGAAAACGATTACAATAGAGTTATGCATAACCGTACGTAATTAATGTAAAAAATGTACAAGGCTATATATGTACCACTATCATTTATCATATCACTATTAAAAGATAATTTCCAACCATTTTAAACATTGTACTTTCATAAAAATAGATATATTTAAGTAAAACAGTACAACATAGATGTATTTAAGTAAAAAAGCAAATAATTTCACATCGCTATTTAATTAAACCCACTTGATAAAATTTAAAGTCAATTGAATTTCTAGCTGAATAATTTCAAACTTTCACGTGTAAAGTTTTGACATTAAAAAATATATAATACATACATATACATAGACGCGTAACTCTTACAGGTTATTATGCTTTCGTTGCGAAAAAAAGAAGATTCCTTCATGCTCCAAAACGCAGCACGCACGCGATTTACGGAAAAATTCATTTACGCGCTTTTACGGGGAAAATTACGAAACTGCCAGGTTTGATTATTGTGCGACATTAATTTTCGCGCGCTCGCGCATCTCTTTACGTGATTGGGTATACATTATGTACTTAACCCGTTTAGTAATTAACAGAGTAAATGTGTTTTCGCATATTTTATAGAAGTTTTTTTTTCTCTCAGGAATATTAAACGAGTGTCAAAATTATTGTTTATGATTATATTTTTCATTATTTTCGTTTTTCGCGTATGTTAAAGTAATTGACATTTAATAACAGTTTAAATATAAAGACAAAAAATGTAAATTGCAGTTAGAATATAAATTAAATAATGAAATATAATAAATCATCTTTACGAATTAATTTTATTTAAAAAATATGTGCACTATTGTGTATAATATTATTCACATTGTTACATGTTTCGTACGAAAATTTATTTTATAGACAACTCTTACGTAATATATAACATATTCTTTGTTAATTTTTGTAGTCAAATGATATTTATACAATTATTTACTTGCGGATTTTTTGTGTATATAAATATAATATAATATAATGTAATTTTTGTACAAATCAACCATCTGCACACGAGTTATTAAAAAATTGAACATAAAATGTGTGCAGTAATAATAATTCACACTTAGATACGTGCAGAATACAGATGTTGTCTAAATTTTGGTAAAGGATGAGATGGTAATATTTGATTCCATATAATTATTTGTACACGTTAAGCCAAATGGTCTGCTCGAATATCGGGATCGTTTGAAGGATGTATACTTAAAATAGTGACGATGTAAAATGTATCTTTACTAAAGAAAGAAAAACATTTTAAGAGTATCGACGAAAACCCACACTCCTCGGGTGACAAACTGCCATGCTATTAGATAAATATTCTTTGATACTTCTTTCACTGATGCATTGTACATATAATATAAAGGTTCAATGTTTTTGAATTCTTTACTTGCTATCGACAATGATCAATAATATGAATAATATAATTTGAATTAAAATTTGGATGTATGCTATTTTTCTATTTATTATTAATATTAATTCAGTTTGCATTAAGATACATTACAATAACCTAGTATTTGATTATATATAAAGAATCAAAGTAAAATACCTAAATATACATCATAACAAATATGAATCACCAAAAGAATATATATATATAGACTGAGAAAAAAGTTATAGTAAAAATTACAACGCTATCTAGTAATGCAGGGACAGACTGACACAATCCAAAAATTTACCATATTGTATAAAAATTTTACTGAACTTGTAGTTATACATTATGATAAATTTTTGGATTGTGTCAGTCTGTCCCTGCATTACTATAGACAACATTGTAATTTTTATTACAACTTTTTCCTCCGTGTAATGTATAGTTTCTTACTATTTTACATAAGACGTGTCGGTACTTACTAAATAAAACAATACCGTAATATTCCTGTGTATATGTATAAAAAGTAGATAATCGAACACAACGTTAATATAATTAGTCAATAAAGCGTTATTAAATTTCGTAAAAAAAATATAATACGTAGGATTTTGTTGGGACATATATAACAATTAACGAATAATAAAATAAAGTCATAAATATACATGGAAATAAAATATCCTAATTTTCTTTAAATATATAGGTCTCTCTCTCTCTCTCTCTATCCATCTGACACGCATACACGTAGTGTATAAAATCCACCCCCGAACGAATTACCTAAGCGCTTCATAATGACAGGACAGCGTAACAAAAGCTATAACGTAGGCGATCACCATACGAACGAAAGAACTGTTTAAAAAAATAATAATAAATGAAGCCTCTACGAAGATCTACGAGCATATGAGTCATTGTCCTCGATGGGCCCGCCTACCGGCATACGCGAATGAGGATTGCGATATATTGCGAAGTGGGATAAGCACTAAGCAAAAATACCATTAAAGGCAGATTAAAGGCGGGATGAGTGTGGGATTGGGAACGGAACTTCTTGGGAATCGATTTGAGGAAACTGACGCTTTTTTCTTTCATATTTGATGGTTACGTTTCTTATGTTGTGTTTAATTTATTGATTGCTCATTGGATTTTGAATTTTTGATTGTCAGATTTTGGTTTTTCGTATAGCTATGTAATTAGTGTAGCCGAAACATTTAATGATAACGAAATTCTTTTGTCATTTATTATAAATCTTGTGGTTACATTTATAAAAATTGGTGGTTACGAACAAGCTACATAAGGTATGGTAGAGCAACAAATCAGTATATTTACAATTACTTTTCACAATAATGACACGATTGCATAGATAATTACTAATAATGAAACGCACAAGTGGATAAACGAATCGTTTCGATCGGTATATATCAAATTTTTCAAAGCGTATAATTAATTGTTAAATACAAATTCTTCTATTACCGGCGATTAATTTCAAACAAATACACGATTAGAAACTCATTTACACACATGGTTCATCCTTTCAAATGATTCATCTTTATTCACACACAATACTATTCATTCACGTCTGCTTATATGATTCATAAGATAATGATCGAAATTTTACGGTTACAATTGTTTTATTATACTTAGAAAAAGTGCAATCAATAATATTGCATTTTCTAATTTAATAAATATACGGTAAAAATTTATTTAATAAAACCAATACGTCTGCAATTTAACAATAAAAATCTTTTAATGTGCGCATTTTGAAATGTACTTTACGATTTCTGGTATATGGGATACAGAGGCACAAAAAGATTTTTTAACAAAAGTAATGACTATTGTATAAATTAAATAATCGATTGACAGAATTTGAAAAATGTATAAAAATCGCGCGTGGGATCGGTAGCCCGGAATAGAAAATCTCTTCCGCGGCCGTAAACAGGCGGAATTCTTCCTCGTGCTCGCAAGAGAGTCTCGAAAGCCGGCCGGACTCGTCTTCGACCTCGAAACACAGAAAATACTTACGAGTCGTATATATAAGTGTATAAACGCGTCACTCCAGCAATACTATGGGAAGGAGAAAAATCGAGTTCGATCGTGGCATTTCGAATTATATATATACATTACACAAACATATATGCCGCTCATATACTGCATATGGCTTACCTGCATATTTTCGTTGTAACATTTACATTATTTAGGAAAATTCTTACGCTTAATTAAAAATATTGATCAATTAATTTAGTTAGATTAAATCAATGTAGACCGAATATCGATAAAAAATTGTTAAAATTATTAACATATCTGCGCAGTTTAATACTTTATGACAGTTATTTATTAATTATTTTAATGCACTGTATGATGATAATCAAATATTTTATTATATGAGTTATAAAACATTAATTACAATCTTCGTAATGTTTCCCATATATCAATAATATCTTACAAGCATAAAAGTTTTCTAATTGTATAGGTATATGTATCGAAGAAAACGTTAAAAGTATACTTTGTTAACTTCATAAGATAACGATGTTTTAATTATGAATTACAAAATAGTACATAATTTGTCGATAAGTAAGTGAAGTTTAATTGCACACGTCGTCATGGTTAAAAGGCCAATATCTATATATTATATATACATTCTACTAAACTGACAAAGTTTGACAACTGGTAAAATCTAGCAAAGTATGTACTCAAACTTGGATTCTTACCAATCCGAAAACCGTAAAGACCAACCGATAAGGATCAAGAAGTATATAAGATGAAAGAATTGGTGGCAGTGGCGGCGCCCGTTTTATATAGAAAGTCGTGTTTTCTATACAGTCACCTGATTCTCCATTTATTCTATCTGTACCATTACGAAATGTACGATATATATATATTCTTTTATCAGCTGATCGTGAGCGAGAAATTCCGATTGCTATTATCTCGTATTGTGTGCATATACTTACTTTATATATTGATTCTCAATTTCTTTTTTATTAATAAACTATCAATTGTTAGTAAAAATTGATTTGGACTTTGAGATAAAATTGGGTAAAACGTGTTTCCAGTTTCTTTTACTGCGATAAAACGCTTTTTGATCCATTTATTATCAATTTGAAAGCTACTTTTAACCATACAAAGTTACAAAGTATCTTTCATTGAATAAGCTAAACCCGAAAGATCAAGTTATTAAAACGGGATTTTAATGTCTTTGATCATTTTTATTCCAATAATAGACAATTATCCACACATTTAGAAAAATTGTTCGTAAGATGAAAACTTTTTTCATTCATTAAGTGCTTATGGTCATTCTGTGAAATAGATTTTCATAGAGAATAGAAGCATTTAATTTGACCTTTTGAGTCACGTATATAAAATAAATTTTTACGAATTTTAAGTTCGATTTCCAAAATTTTCAAAATTCAAGATGTTGGATTTAAGATATGAACTAAATTTTACATAATTGGTTGAATTTCGACAAAAGTCAGCATATAGGTACGCGGGCTTTTGGGGTTGTAGATGTGAATTTAAAGTTGTCACTCTTGACATTACCCAGAACTAACGATGAAGACATGGAGATATCTTTGATTCCGTTATTTCCTTTCTTTCCATTTTTCTGGATTTTATTTATTTTCTTTGCATTTTTTATATATATCAAATAAATAAATTTAATAATAAAATTTTTCATTTTCTTACTTTTTTTTCGTTTTCTTTACTTCGAATTGAAATCGAATTATAAGATTTAAACCAACACGAGATAAAAGAAGAATTTCACCTTTAATTAGCCAACTTCACATAAAATTATTAATAATCCTCATCATTCATGAAATTATAGCTTACAAAATAAAAACAGCAGCATAAATGATATAATATCCTCTTCTCTTCGTAGCTAGCACCAAAACGATAAGCAAGAATTAAGCTAATTACTTCCATCTTCCGCTATATACGGTAACCTCAGAAATAGAAAAGCCTTTTACAATAAAAAAGAAGGAAAAGAAGAAGAAGAAGAAGAAGAGAAGGAATGAGCAGGGGGGGTGGGGGTACGATCCATCGCGTGGCTAATTAATCCAAAAAAGACAAGCCCCATATGCAATCTCGACTCGGCTAATCACCATATCAAAGGAAAAATCAGGAACGCTTGCAATTTCCCTCCCTGAGAGATAATAAACCCTCAAGAGCGAGATGTAGAGAGGAAGAGATTCACTCGCCCTCGGGGACGTTGGCACTCGCTCTCGTGGTTTATTTATGCTACGATACGATGCCGCCGCTGCTGCTCCTGCTGCTGTTGCTCCTTCTTCAACCGCTGTATATTATCTTTAACAAGACGGTCTTGAACTCTTCTGAGCGAGTTACTCGTAGGTTTATTATATATATATACATATACGTAGTCTTATTATTTTATCTTTTTTTGTTCTTGAATGAATTATCGCGTCGGTTGTAATTTTGGTGTGATGTAATAATTAAAATACATAAAGTAAGGTGGTTCGTTTGTTTTAGAGGTTTTGAAGAGATGATGATTGGTAAGATGTATTAATAAAGGAAAACTTAACGCTAATTGATCTTTGATTCTCAACATTTATGCATACCGATTTATGTATCACATTTTGTTCACCAATTCCTTATAATTATCAAAATATATAATTTATTTTTATAGTCTCTTGTAATATTAACCATTTTTAAAATAGAGTTTAATTAACCCGTTTAATTGTTAAAAAATAATTTAGACATTTACTGTGTTAATAAATTCAAACATTGTAGCAAATATATACATATATTTTGAAGTAATCATATGTTTGCTTCAAATATTATTTCTTTTCTTTAAATAAAATTATTTAATAATTTAATATTAAAATTTAAATATTTTTGTCGATAATAATTATTAGAATTTCGTATCAAACGTTACCATGCATTTTGCAGTTTTTTTATCAATTTAACAACTTTACAACAAATCTAAAATATTTCCGAAATATAATATAATCTTCACGTCTAAAAATGGTCTATCAAATTTTTTAATAAATATTAAATCCTTTCTAATCCATTGAGCAGCATAAACCGCAAAAATCAAAGAAAAAAACCGTAGTCGCTAGTACAAACTAGTCGGTTGTAATTTTTCGACAAGTGCACAACCAAAAGGCATGTACCGCATAAGTATATATATGTAAAGAAGAAAGCGAGAGGAATAAAAAATTCTTGGTTATATGCACCACGAAAACAACACAGATTCTCGCAAAAATCTTTAATGCACCTAAGAAATTTCTCAGAATGCGGTAATGGGACGAAGGGAAGGAAAAGGGAGAGAAGAAGCTTGCTCGAGGGTGAAATTAGTCTCGGTCGGAAGATGCTAGAAGCGAACGAGTTCAAGATCCTCACCGTCTCTCTTTCTCTCTTGGTTTCTCCATTACCTTCGTTTTTCTCTTTAAAGTAGCGAAGAGAAAGAGAGGGAAAGAGAGAGAGGGGATATATACGGAAAGGAGATCAAAAGGGAGTCAGTATATAGTAGAAGCAAAAGAAAAGAGAAAATCAGGGGGGAAGAGATGGATTGATGGGTATTCATGCCGACTAATTTTCGGTGAATTTATTGTTATGCAATGCGTCAAAAATATTCATTTTTATGTGTAACTATCATTTAAATGATTATTAATGGATTTTGTTTAATCGCATATCGATTTACTGTCTATTATTTCAACTTCCGATGTGAATATACTTTCGTTTTATCTTTTACATCAAAGATGATACATACGAGATATAAATACACAATAATTGCATAACAATCATTTAATAGCACACATGATAATTGCATCAAAATTTCCCATTAAAATTAATTAATGTATACGTAAAACTAAACACTTGATTTTGAAAATGTTTCTTTTTATCTCTGTACACATATACATTTTACGCCGCCATGAGCTACACATTTAAAATGAATCAAAATCGACTTGAAAAGCAATAAAAACGAGACCAACGAAAGTTGTACCATCCATCAGTAGGAAAAACCTTGAAAGGAAAGAGGAAGAAAAGACGATTATGCATCAAGATGAGTTTCTTAGTAATGCCAATAAAATATATTTTGTCATGATGACGTAGTTACGTTACGCGCAAGAGCCGCAACAAGAATTTTGCTACGATTATAGAATGTTTGTGACGTCGAGCGATGGTGTGTGTAATTTACGTGCATGTTTCGAGACTAGTCGTTTATTTTTCGTGCGCTCGCGTTTCTTCCTTCAGTTTACTCGAGAATATCGAATATAATTACGGGATTATTATTCCTTTAGTTTTTGTTCGCAATTTCGAAAATATGAGAAATTTATCGAGTCAATAAAATGAAATGTAGTGGAACCAATGTATATATATATATATAAACACATACGCATCTACGTATATGTATATATAATTATCATACAAGTATATCATTAATTGCAGGAATGTGCATGAATTAATCGTGTAAACAAGACAAATATACGACGTATTTATTATCTTAGCTATAAAAAATTAGTACGATGATATTATACAATGAATATTTAATGTTTTTATGTCATTTTATTGTTAGCATAAAAATGTGGATATGATTAAGAAATTTGCTATTAAAAGTTATCCATAAATCATTAGTACTTGATTACAGTTATACGAATATACATAGGCGTTGTATTTTGACATATTTATTTTCTAGTAAATTGTTCACGAAATAAAAGAAAAAGATGCATAATTTAGAATATTTCATTAAGCAAATAAAATTTCTATAATTACCTGGTGGTAAGTACTGAAAGTTAGTTTATAAAGTATATTATTTGTATACTTTTCGTTCTTTATCTATAAAAATATGATTACGTTTTTGAAAAGAAATCTTTATAATTGTAATAAAAAACATCTAATTCCCGCGGCTAATCCTAAAATCGTTACATCCAGGTCGGTGAGCACGATGAACTCGCGAACCTAACTCGACGTTGGTTCAAGGACGCCTTTGCGCGCATTCGTTCTCGATCCCTCTTTTACACGCATCGAACTCGCTCCTCTCGCGCTTTTTGCTCACGGTTCTCTTCGTTTTTTCCGCGGCTTCGTCTTTGCCTTTACCATAGGGAGGGGAGATCGGGGTTGAGAGATTAAATGAATATACGAAAAGGATATACTCATGTTGCTTTGTGTCTGACAATTTTTTTCTTACAGGTAAAGCCCAGTTAATACGCTGTCTGATAAGGAATGAGCATTCATAAGAAAAACAATATCAAATATCTGAAATAAACTAATACGATTCGGAAGTTTTCCGTTTAATGTATTAGAAAGATACGATTATAATACGAAAATTATTAAATTGCACCGTCTTAAACTCAACGGAGCAAAACCGAAATGTCTTCAGGGCAAAATGGAACACCATTTTTTTGTAATAACACAAACTAAACAAGACTTAAAAAAGTAGTGTAATATACAGTTAACATGATGCAATTAATTTCTTTATGTTCATTGTGAGCAAATCGATCCATTTTAATCGAACTATTTACAGAGACAAATTAATCTACTATGACGATGGCTGTTACAAAACTGCAGTGATTGAGGCTTTTAACAATATTATTTTTTTCACTATTTTTGACTTTCACTAAATTGGCATACATAATGCGAAAAATTACTCTGCTTCGAAAATATCGAATAAACTCTTGCGTTTGAATATTATTTTTTGTTGGGTAATTCGATTTTCTAATACATTTTTCTTTTATAATGCAAAATTACCATTCATATAGCTGTCAGCTTTCAAACAAAGTTTCCTCCCATAAATAGTTTACGTAAAACTAAAAGACCTTCTATAAATGTAAACAGACGATATTTTTAACTCGCGTCTTCCTTTAGAAAAACGAATCATTTTTAAATCTCCATTAAGGATTACCATTTAAAATTTTTAAAGATCATGTTTTACACGAAGGACGCAGAAAAATTGGAGGCTATAGTAATTAAAATAGAGTAGTTACCGCATATACATATCCTATACCGTGTCGTTGCGTTGCGATTTATGCAAATTTAGTAGTATATGTGTGTTTTTTTTTTTCTTGTACTCGAGTTGCGCAAAGTCAACGCCTTTAAACACTTTCCGCGAGACTGTTGTAAGGTAGGCTTTATGACACTACGGTGAGAAAAGTCTTTGTTTCGTTGTTATTTTTAAAATAGTGACGCGGTTTACTTTGATAATAACAAAAAAATTGCAGGAAATCTTTGTGGTGAGGTAATGTTACACTGATCGCGATAAGTAAATTTATTTCAGTTGATTTCAATTGTTTGTTCATTTTATTTTTGGCTAATTGCGGTTATCTTTTATATTTATTAATTATGATTATTTATTGCAGTATAATTAATTGAATAACCAATTTAGTTATTATTTTAAAAGTATAATTTAGTTTACTCTATGGACAGAACTTTCTACGATTAATTAAAATTCTAATCGTTAGATAGGGCATCTTACATAAACAGAAATAGTGATCAATAATTAAATTTTCTGACTCTCTATTAGAAAATAATTCTGATATATATATAAAATGGGTCTAAAATATTTGCATTATATGATACAGTATCGTTACATACATACTTTCTTTGGGATTTGTATGAATGATTCAGACTATAGATGTATAAGCATATGTACGCTGATTAGATACAGACAATATTGGAGTAAACGTCTATGATAAACCATGAAAACTGGTTTATATTATTGAAGGAAATTAGAAATCGGGGGGATTTATAGTTGCGGTTTAAATTACATTGAAATATGTGATTTTATCGTGGCAAAGTTGAAGAGTTTGAGAAAACATGAATTATTGATAAATAAACCTGGCTGTAAATAGGAGCCTTTACTGTATTAGCGGAAATTCTATTACTATAATAACATCGCCTGACACGACTCTTCACTATCTGTACTTATTCCTCAATGACTTTCTCTCTCTCTCTTTATTCTATTAATATTGAACTTATAATGCACATTTTTGCTGTTAACTATTTCTATTTTTTTAATAAATATATAATTTTATTACTAAATTTCATTACATTTCACGTTATTTCAGAGACAAAAATAAAAACTTATTCTACGCATAATCCAAAATAATTAATAATAATTTTAAAATTGACTGCATCTATTTTACATGCATACGAATGTATACAAAGAAATGTAAAAATGAAAATCGCGTATGATTCACATCCCCGTCGATTTATCAGAGAATCTCGAACGAAGCGCGCGTTGTTATCCGATGTTGAGCTGCAACATTTACGCAAGTAAAACAGCCGGGAGAATTCGAAAAGCGAAGAAACCGAGAACGACGAATCTTAGGGTGTGTGCGTTGTGTATGTGTATAATGCGCGATTTCTCATCGGGATAAAAGAGACTGTGCGTTGCGCGAATTTCCGGCGCGCGAGCGCGTCACGTGTAAGCGCGTCAAGTATTTGCTATATACAGTTCCGACAAAAAGTTTTTTCTATGCCTAGCATAGCGATCTAATGCTTGTTGGATAATGCATGGTTGTTGACTTTCGATGAACTGGATTGATTTTTTTCCTTCTCTTATTTGTAAATATTATTTGTTTTTGTCGATAAACCGATATAAAAAGGACTATTCGCGATAAATAAATGGGTATTTAATTATTAATATACGATGAATTTTATTCTATCCTATTATATCTATATTCGTATTTTCGTTTTTTTTAATTAAAATTTGACTGTATTACTTATAAACAATCGTTGGCGTGTGCTCTGAATATTTATATAAAACACATTTTAAGATTAATAATTAATGCATCAATAATTATAATTTATTAAGACAAACAGAATGAAACCATCAAACACCAAATATCCTAGAACTACTAAATTATACCTACTGTCTTTGAAGAATTGTTACATAAAAAAGTATAGCTCGCGAAAGTTTTCCCACAACCTCGAAACGTCAACTTAATCTACACCTACATATATATGTATTGGTATGCGTGTGTGTGTGTTTAAAGGAAAAAATCAAAGTTTAACCTCGACGTTTAAAAAAAATTACATCTCTCTCACACCTAGAAACCGTAAAATTTCTTCTCCACCCACTTATGTATTTCCGGATGAAAAGGCACCTTTCACATGCCCTCAGGAAATTTTCAGCGTGGTATAATCTTATAACTATAAAACCGTAAAACTCGCGCATCCCTCTAAGCTGCTCTTACGACCTTTTACAACGTTTCGTTGAAATTTACCGCGGGCACTTGTGCGAAAAACGGTATTCAGGACGAGCTACAACATCGTCACGCGATCTTCCGATTTGATATAAATGCTTAAAATCTTGACTGTTCTAATGATTAAAACTTTTTAACAAGGTGATCATATTTTTCTGTCATTTGTAACATAACACTGAGAGTTGATGTTCCATTGAAATTCATTGATCAATTGGATTGATATACTTGTTTGCATAAATACTTATAGTAAAGTGAAACTTGGATGCTTACAGTTTTTAATACAAGAATATGAAATGAATTGTCTGAAAAGATTTATTAAAAATGTAATAGAATATCATATTACTGTTTGCGTCAGATGTATGAAAATTTATTAAATAAATAACTTGTATAGTAACAAAACTTACTATATTTGCTCCTAATATTGATTCCTATATACATATATAACTCTCACTATATACCTTTGATTAGAACTACTTATTCAGATCGAACGAAACAAGTATAATAATATCTAAGCAAATTGGTATGATGACGTCCTTAAATATTTAAACTTTAAACAAACTTTAAAAAAAATAAAAAAATAATCCATTCATAGTTATTTTATCGACCAATTAACGTTCCATTTATAGGTTTTAAAAATATTCAATGCTAATGACTTAATATATTTTCGTAGTACGTCGCGCTTATATTAAAAAAAATAAAGGTAGTAAAAAAACTGTAACTGTTCGTTTACTGCAAATTTCCCCTAGTAACGCAATTACGATCGAATTACTTATAGAAAGTTTAAAAAAATGAGGCAAGTTATCATTCCAAGTAACGTAATAGCACTTTCGTTCTCATTTGGCAACGCCCATAAAGCAATGGTAGTTAAAAATCTTCAAATTGTCAGTCAAAACAATGGCATGGAGAGAAAAAAAATGGAACTATAATCTAGCTACAATAGATGCGCGATTATCTTCCTTTTTTTCTTTCGCGCGCGTACGTAATTATAACGAAAGTAATTTTCTACTTCATTATTAAAATTATGAAATTACATGTACATTTACTATTGTAAATAATAAGATGATGTTTTGTAAGAATTAAAGTAAAAATTTGAATGTAGTTAATTTATCATCGACTGTGAAAGAAAGTCGTAAAAATTGATGTTTGACTGAAGAAAAAAAAAACGATGTGATTATTGAACTTTCTTTGGTTGTTGAAAAATGAAAGTTGTAATCTTAAAATTATCGGTATAAGTAATTTAAATTAAAAGTAATTAACTTCACTGATAATACGCTACGCTTACTTATGAGAAATATAATGGGATAAAAAAATATGTGCTATGTAAATACAAATTATCGATATTTTAATTAGATAATAATGACATAAAAATTTGAAGTTTCAAATTTTTTAGTAGTTAGAAAGATAAGCAAAACTTTTCAACTTGAAGAAAAAAGTGAAGTATTGACCCAACGATAATTCTTTCGAACACTGTAAAAATCAAAATAATCCTGTACCCATGAAATACCTATACCTTACTTGAATGACGAAAAATGTCGCGTCACGCGCGATTGACTGCGTTCGACGAAATGCGCACGAGTTGCTCAATAAATCTCGCGGGGTCGAGGCAGAGAGTAGAAAAAAGAGATCGGAAATTGAAAATCGTTCTGGCGCGGGTGCAGTCGGGGCAATTAGGCTGCGACTGAACAGTTGACGAAAGGGAAATTGTGTCTGGCATTAAAAGGGTTTGGTTCGGTGCGTCTATAGATAAAGAGTTGAAAGGCCGGTAGTTAAACTACGTCTCTTTTACTATTTAGCTCATGATAGACGATTATTTTGAAAATGTAACAATGTCGGAAGTCATTTCGGTTTCTATACTTATTTTTTTCTTTATACATTATTATTATTATTATTATTATGTTTATATTATTGTTTGCAAAACTTAGAAATGACTTATTGTTTTATTTCAATGTATAATAAAAAAATGTTACATACAATAAAAATAAAAAATGAGTTAATTCAATAAAATAATTTATCGAGTACTTACACTTGAGAACATAATTGGTTGAATTTATAAAATGTTTAGTATGAATTATATATATAGAATCTCATCTTGAAGAATATTGTTTTATTAATTATTCTTTTTTATTTTTTTTTGTTTTTTAATTATAGAACAACGTATCAGAGATGCTATATTAATAATTATACCTAATATATTAATATTAAAATAATAAATAACTGAAGTATATATAACAATATCAATATATTAATTAGATGATAGATGTATAAAAAATGTTTTAATGTTACTAATAGAAGGTATACTCTGATGATAAAAAATATATAGGTATGTTTTGTTGAAACAATGAAAAAAATTCGGTACCCTCAAATTTTGTATATTATTTTCTAGTCAAAATCAAATCAAAAGTAATTAAAAAATTATTTTAAAGTATACAATTTAATTGTGTATAAGTAATTTCATTTAAATAATCTGCATAATTTGCCTTGAAAACTGTCATTTGATCTGTAGTCTGTTAAGCATATATAGTGTAATTGCAAATATAACTTTTATCATTTGAAAAGAATATGTGAGTATCTAGAAGGAAATTTCACCGATTAACCGTTTTGTCCGGGAACGACAAGCAAGTAGTCTCCAACTTAGTTGTAGTACTCTTCTGTTTTCTGATTCTCTCGATCTCTCGTGATACTCTCTCTTAAGTGACACAATTTTTTTTTGTCTAAAATTCGATCAGGTTTGATATTCTCGGAACCGAACGACGACAAAAAAAAAACAACCTCTCTGTGGCTCACACCCTGTCTATTGGCTGACACTGGACTTTATTTAACTAAAAAATAATCTTATTGTTATATTAATATATGATTTCTTTTATAGATGTACTATATATAGTAAAATTTTTCATAAGAAATGCATGTGGTTATGCAGGCAATTAAGTATATTAAAGAGCATTGAGATATTAAGGCGATATTTTATTCGTTCGTCCATAGAGCCGCGGTTGAATTTTAAGTTTAAACTAATTTGAAATATTTGTAATGAATCATTGTGACTAAATATCGGCAGTGGTTGTATATATATATATATATCAATTTAATATTTTAGCCTATAAGCATTGGCCGATTTCAATTAACCCATTACCGAGTTTATTTATTTTAATTAATCGATAATTCACTTAGTATTTCAAATATTAAAATTAATGTTCTACGAAAAAGATTTACTATTTTAAAATATCTGTTATTTTAAAATATGCATATTTAAATTAGTGATATAGTTAACTGCTAATTTATTAAAGCGGTTTAAAAATGAATTGTAATCGCTGCGATGTTCTATTTTATAATTATACTTGCGCTATAACATTATTTGTTTGGTGATCATTTACCACCTGATCATAATATCAATGTTCCATTCCTTTACTTTCTTGTATTTTATATGAAAATAAATATTATATCTAACGATTTGTTGAATTTTCTAAATTTTGTAAAAGATGATGTGTATACTCTCAAAATGAAGAGAATATCACCAAATAAGTAAATTATAACGATTATAAGTCATTTTCTGAAATATGATTTCATTACATAAAATCAATTTATTATTTATTCCCTATATGCAATAAAAATTTTTCTCTTAATATATCACTTTCATTGCGTTTTAGCATTGTTATTAATGTAAAAATAAAATTAGCTCTCTTTAATTTACAACATAACTTCATTAATATCTCAATGCTCTAATAATTTTATTGCATTATTTTATTATATAATATTTAATAAAGATAATTTTAATTAATCATTAAATCGTTTGACCCATATTTTATGATTTTATTAGTATTTTCCAGTCATTTGTAAACATTGCCTACGTTTTATTAATACATAAAATAAATTCAATAAAATGTTGTAATTGTATAAATATTATAAAAAAATGTTAATCGGTAGATCTTAACTCCCAAAAAGGTAGATATTTCCTGAAAACTAAAAACGCGTCTAGCATTCACATAAACCGTTGAGCACGTTAGTTTTCCACAATCAAAGATCCGGTTTCCTCGTATCTGTAGAAAAGTACGGGCCAAAACCACTCCTTTACCGAAACTCGCCGTCACGGTATGGTAAATCCATAGGCGCAGGGATGGAGGGGACGATAGTAGAAAGATTACTCGCGCCGTAAATTCCCTCGGGTCGGAGAAAGTGTCTCTAACGAGTGGAACGCGAGTAAGCGCGCGAGTTGCATGCCCGCGAATTATTCATCGTACGAATTAGGAGCGGCCGTTGCATTCGGTGAAAATCAACTGATGTGTATATATACATATATATCTTTTCTTTTTTCCCGGGGCGATCTTCCTATAGTTTTGGATTATTCGAACTATATATGTGATTTGGGATCGAAAGTTAGAAAGATATATATATACCTGTATTTCAAGTGATGTAATATGGAAAATTGCTTGGGAATTGTTTGGCCGTGTAATTTTGGGAGTTGATTTTTTTTATATTGAATCGATTGTGTATATAAGATGTTGAAACTAAATCGGGTATATCAGTTTCGTAATTTGTAATGTACATGGTTTTATTTAAATTTATTGTACATGTAAGTATACGTATATAAGTAAAAGAAAATTTTATCATTTATTTTTATTCTTTTTTATTATTTGTCAACAGGTTGTTCGTCGATATTAGTAATATAATATTGTTGTAACAAAAAAAAAACGAAACTTTCTTAGCTACCACTTAATTTAATACAATTTTTAAGGTTTCACCTAAAATTTCCCTTTCGTCCTAGGCATTTTATACTTGGAGGGTTTCAAGTACGGTAAATGTACCAAGTAATTTGAGAAGTTGTAGACTTGTAAGGTAAATTATTCCCTCTAACATTTTCTTAGAAGTTACAAAAACTTAAGAATAGTCTTATTTAAAAATGAATTAATACGTATAAATATTTATTTTTTTTTAGAATTTGTTATAACTGATTTGTAAATGAAATATATAATATTAAGTATTATCGTAATACTAATTATTCAGTTTTACTGTCAATTTCTTTAATTTAAATAAATGCAAAAGTTTTAATAAAGCTATACGAAACAACCGACATTAGTTCGTATACTCGCAAATCACTTCCACCCTACTGTATGGAAATCATTAAAACATCCCATTAAAACCCCATCAACAGCGGAAGCGCAACTCCAGCCGTGTATCCGCACAACTTTGTCCCAAAACATTCTAAAAAAATATAAGTATATATAAATAGAAAAAACCATAGTTCCGGATATCCTGCGCGTGTCTCGCATAAAATCGACTATGGTTTTTGTGCTTAAAGCAAGTAGCGCGTTGAGTTCAACAGACCTATACACAAAGCCCGTATATATGTTTAATCTTAATTTAATTGAATAAGCGAGATGAGTTTTCTAATTATTCGCCTTTTAGATTCGTTGTATTTCTATGTTTGGCATATATATATTTATGTATGAATTAAGTTGGTCAATTGATTATTAGATTAGTCGCGCTTTTATTAAAAATATCGTTTTTATTTCATTTTTTCGTATATTCAATTTATTATTTATTTAACTATAAAAATATTTAATTTATGTTCAAAAAAACAATAAAAAATATTTAGTTAATATACAATGTATAAATTGTTGATTAATTGAAACTTATTTTATTTGAAGTTAGAACAAAAAATGTAGCAACACATAACACAAGTAACAATTTATTTTCAATTCAATTTTCTAAATCAAACATCGTTTAACAGAGTACACACAATTATCTACGAAAATACTCTAATCTAAAATTGCAGTACTAAAAACTAAGTAAATCCTTCGAAAGAATTTCAGTACCTATATATATAGGTGTATAGTATATATATATATAATTCAGCGATCGCTGCAATCGACTTCGCAATTTTCACTAGTCATTTAAGAAAAAAAAAACAATTGACGTCGCAATCTCTGGGTAACCTTAAAATACCGAATCCGCGCGCAATCGTCTTGAACAAACGATTCGCCAGGGAAAGAACGAGGAGAAGAAAAAAAGAAGATAAAAAGATCGCACACCGGTGACCTGAATAAACTACGCGCGCAAGTCAATTAAATCCGTCGCTTCCCATGGTGCATAGGATTCACAACTTGAATTTCGCATGGTGAAAATTCCTAAGTGAAACACATTTTTCGATTGTTATATACTTTACATGCATGCGAAAGTGAAGACGAAGAAGATGAGAGTTGAGGGAGGATTTTACGTACAAAATTGTTATAGGGATATTCTCATGGGACGACGTTTGTCGTAATATCTTGTAAAATTGTTAAGTTTTACTGCGTTGCACGTTTTGCACTATAGTGAAGAACAGGTTTTTTAATTACTTCAAAATGTATTACATATAATTGGCTTCCTAAATACAAATTCTTTGTACAATGCATTGAGGTAACGACAATGGAATTCATTTCTGGAATGGCATTTATTCGAATACTTACAATTAGTAAGATTATTAAACGTATTATCTCAGTTATTATATATTATTAGCGTATTATTTTCATGCTTATAAAGCGAAATGCTTAAGAATTTAATTATTATTTTTGTAAACATTAACATTTAATGCGCAGATGCCAATAACATATATTTCTCATTTGCTCCAAGGTAAAGTCGAATCAAAGTTAACCTGATTCCAGTCAAGTAATCGGATACTCAGAAATCGTTAAAATGTATAACAATATTAATTTATCAATGGTAAATAACATAATATTTTGAGCTGTACATATTAATTTCATTGTCAAGAAGACATTAATTCATTAAATGTCGAATTTAGTGATGATCTTAAAAAAAGGGATCGCTTTCCATTTCTTAAGTCTTTAAAACTGGATATTCGACCTCGCCCTCGTATTTGCATGTCTCGGCATCGTCGAGGTCGAGCAAACGAGGCGACACCTGCAAACGAAGCGAAAGAGAAAGAGATCGGTACGAGTTTTACCGTTGCGTGAATCAGATGCGAGAGTAATTCAAGATGCACCTTCCGAATTGAGGATTTTCGGTCTGGTAGATATATAGTAACCTTTGTGTGATGCGGAAACATTATAAACATTAAATTATAATTAGGTGCTTTCTCGGTATACATTGAATTATTTTTAATGAATTTAAAAAACAGATTATATATTTTTGCAAAACCTAAACTGTTTTTATTTGCAGTTTAATAGTAATAGCAAATTTTTCATCTTTGACCTTTAAAAACCCACTAATTATTGGTTTCTTTGTGATGCAACAACAATAGATATTTGCATTTTACTTTCGTTATTTACTATTTTTTAAGGTCGAATAATTACTAACCTCTTTAACGATCCGTCTCATTCAAGCATATAATTAAACTTTTTCATTTTATTTTACATCTCGTCGTTCGCGCTATTTTTATAAATCTAACATATATATGTATAGTATACATTGTTTTATCGACGACGTATTGTCAAAGTAATAATTGAAAGCATTTAAATAGTCTCGCATAAACAAAAACAGTTAGACGATACAGTCGTAAAAACATCTATCTGAAACCTTCTTTATTCATTTGCAACAAACAATTAAAAATTTATGAGATACAAGTACAATTTTGCCTAACTATCGTACTATTATCAATGCTCATTAAATATTCAATATATCGACTGACTTTATAGTTACCCGCAATAATAAACACTTTCGAGTAGTTAAGTAATTAAGAATCAACATTATAAGCTCACACCTGCGCTGCGAGATCTTCTAAAATTTTATTACTTTCAGCATGAAATGTAGATTATCATGAAAAGTAGCGCATAACGTTTGATCAAATGTACAATAAAATAAAAAGTTTCTTACACGCGTCCCTTCAATAAAAAGAAAAATTGGAAAATTCTTTATTATTTTTTATTTACTGACCTCACGCTAAGTTTAATATATGCATATTCTTAAAACCGTATAGTAATTATTCAATTTTTGCAATGTTGCTTTTTTAAACATCAATAAAAAACAATACTTTCATTAAATTTCTTAAAACTACGTATAACGTTATAAGTTTCTTATTTGTTTTGTAGTAAAATGATTTTTTTAATTCTATACGAGCTTTTTAAAGTTATAGCTAAATAATTCATTTAACCTGGAAATTGTTGTGTTTTTCCTTGATTTTAACACTTTATATTTATAAATATAGTAAGACTATTTATTCCAATTTTTATACAATAATATATATTCCAATGATACAATAAAAATAATTTTCTCACTTTTAACACAAAGGATCCTTACATACACTGAAAAAAAAATTTATTTGAAACAAATAAATTGATTTATTTCAAACTAGTTTGTTTGAAACAAACAAATTTGTATATAGAACTAATTAATAATATTCATAACAAGTAAATATTTATTCAAATTTAATAAATAATTTATTTAAATTTAAATTATTTGCAACAAAGTTTATTAAAATCAAAGAAGAAATTATTTGAACAAAATAATAGTATATTTTGGTACAAGTAAAGTGATTTTTTTGATGCTATAAAAATATTTATAATAAATATTTACTAAGAACAACCAAATATTTATTCATAATAAACAAAAATTTTATAAAAAAGGGTAAAAATATTTGATAAAATATTTAATTGAAACAAAAAAATATCATCATGCAGCTGTAAATTCTTTGCTTAACACTAAATAAAACTATTTAAAACAAATAACACGATTTCTTTGAAACAATCAAAACCAATACTTGAAATACTAAAATATGTTTATTGTAAACTAAAAGATTATTTTTAAAGCAACCAAATAATTATAGGTTTTAAATAAACTTAATATTAATAAATAATAAATTAATTACTGAATTAATTAGTAGAAACAAATATTTGTAAATTAAAAACCAGCAAATATTTATTTAAAACAAGTATATTATTTAACCAAAATTAACAAATTTATTAGAATGTATTGCAAGTAAAGCGTAATCAAATTGTACACAAATTTGTTTAACAAAAGTAAGATTATGTTTTTGCCAAATAATTTTTTATTAAATACCAACAAATATTTCTTCGATTACTTATTAATAACAATCATTGAAAATGAAGTTACACATACATGATATTAAACAATCATTCCCTTAATTTTCACAAATTTATCAAACATTTTGTCAAGTAAATATTTATTAAAGTCAAATACATTTTAATTTAGTACTAATGTAAATTAATTTAGGAACAAATAATCATGTACTATATTCAAATCTACATTTGTCAGATCAGCCTTCTCTGGGTAGGCAAATATTTATTTGTTTGAAATAAGCAGCTTATAAGGAACGATATAATAATTGTTTAGAATCAGGCAGTCAGTTGTTTCAATCTAACAAATTTATCGCATTCTTTGTCAAGTAAATATTATTAAAGTCTAATACATATTAATTTAGAACCAATGTAAATTAATTTAAGAACAAATAATCATGTGCTATACTCAAATCTACATTTGTTAGATCAGCCTACTCTGGGTAGGCAAACATTTATTTGTTCGAAATAAGAAGATTATTAGGAACGTTATAATAATTGTTTAGAATCAGGCAGTCAGTTGTTTGAATCTAACAAATTTATCGTATTCCGTGTCAAGTAAATATTTATTAAAGTCTAATATATTAATTTAGAACCAATGTAAATTAAATTAGGAACAAATAATCATGTACTGTACTCAAATCTACATTTGTTAGATCAGCCTACTCTGGGTAGGCAAATACTTATTTGTTCGAAATAAGCAGATTATTAAGAACGATATAATAATTGTTTAGAATCAGGCAGTCCGTTGTTTGACTCTAACAAATTTATCGCATTCCTTGTCAAGTAAATATTTATTAAAATCTAATACATATTCATTTAGAACCACTGAAAATTAATTTAGGAACAAATACTCATATGCTATATCAAATCTACATTTGTTAGATCAGCCTACTCTGGGTTGACAAATATTTATTTGTATGAAATAAGCAGCTTATTAGGAACGATATAATATTGGTTTGAAACAGGCAGTCAGTTGTTTGAATCTAACAAATTTATCGTATTCCTTGTCAAGTAATAATTATTAAATTCTAATACATATTCATTTAGAACCAATGAAAATTAATTTAGGAACAAATACTCATATGCTATACTCAAATCTACATTTGTTAGATCAGCCTACTCTGGGTAGACAAATATTTATTTGTTTGAAATAAGCAGCTCATCAGGAACGATATAATAATTGATTAGAATCAGGCAGTCCGTTGTTTGAGTCTAACAAATTTATCGTATTCCTTGTCAAGTAAATATTTAATAAAGTCTAATATATATTAATTAAAAACCAATGTACATTAAATTAGGAACAAATAATCCTGTACTATACTCAAATCTACATCTGTTAGATCAGCTTACTCTGGGTCTGGGTAGGCAAATATTTATTTGTTTGAAACAAGCAGCTTATTAGGAACGATATAATATTAGTTTGAAACAGGCAGTCAGTTGTTTGAATCTAACAAATTTATCGCATTCCTTGTCAAGTAAATATTTATTAAATTCTAATACATATTCATTTAGAACCAATGAAAATTAATTTAGGAACAAATAATCATGTGCTATACTCAAATCTACATTTGTTAAATCAGCCTACTCTGGGTCTGGGTAGACAAATATTTATTTGTTTGAAATAAGCAGCTTATTAGGAACGATATAATGATTGATTAGAATCAGGCAGTCCGTTGTTTGACTCTAACAAATTTATCGTATTCCTTGTCAAGTAAATATTTAATAAAGTCTAATATATATTAATTAAAACCAATGTAAATTAAATTAGGAACAAATAATCATGTACTATACTCAAATCTACATTTGTTAGATCAGCCTACTCTGGGTAGGCAAATACTTATTTGTTCGAAATAAGCAGATTATTAAGAACGATATAATAATTGTTTAGAATCAGGCAGTCCGTTGTTTGACTCTAACAAATTTATCGCATTCCTTGTCAAGTAAATATTTATTAAAATCTAATACATATTCATTTAGAACCACTGAAAATTAATTTAGGAACAAATACTCATATGCTATATCAAATCTACATTTGTTAGATCAGCCTACTCTGGGTTGACAAATATTTATTTGTATGAAATAAGCAGCTTATTAGGAACGATATAATATTGGTTTGAAACAGGCAGTCAGTTGTTTGAATCTAACAAATTTATCGTATTCCTTGTCAAGTAAATAATTATTAAATTCTAATACATATTCATTTAGAACCAATGAAAATTAATTTAGGAACAAATACTCATATGCTATACTCAAATCTACATTTGTTAGATCAGCCTACTCTGGGTAGACAAATATTTATTTGTTTGAAATAAGCAGCTCATCAGGAACGATATAATAATTGATTAGAATCAGGCAGTCCGTTGTTTGAGTCTAACAAATTTATCGTATTCCTTGTCAAGTAAATATTTAATAAAGTCTAATATATATTAATTAAAAACCAATGTACATTAAATTAGGAACAAATAATCCTGTACTATACTCAAATCTACATCTGTTAGATCAGCTTACTCTGGGTCTGGGTAGGCAAATATTTATTTGTTTGAAACAAGCAGCTTATTAGGAACGATATAATATTAGTTTGAAACAGGCAGTCAGTTGTTTGAATCTAACAAATTTATCGCATTCCTTGTCAAGTAAATATTTATTAAATTCTAATACATATTCATTTAGAACCAATGAAAATTAATTTAGGAACAAATAATCATGTGCTATACTCAAATCTACATTTGTTAAATCAGCCTACTCTGGGTCTGGGTAGACAAATATTTATTTGTTTGAAATAAGCAGCTTATTAGGAACGATATAATGATTGATTAGAATCAGGCAGTCCGTTGTTTGACTCTAACAAATTTATCGTATTCCTTGTCAAGTAAATATTTAATAAAGTCTAATATATATTAATTAAAACCAATGTAAATTAAATTAGGAACAAATAATCATGTACTATACTCAAATCTACATTTGTTAGATCAGCCTACTCTGGGTAGGCAAATACTTATTTGTTCGAAATAAGCAGATTATTAAGAACGATATAATAATTGTTTAGAATCAGGCAGTCCGTTGTTTGACTCTAACAAATTTATCGCATTCCTTGTCAAGTAAATATTTATTAAAATCTAATACATATTCATTTAGAACCACTGAAAATTAATTTAGGAACAAATACTCATATGCTATATCAAATCTACATTTGTTAGATCAGCCTACTCTGGGTTGACAAATATTTATTTGTTTGAAATAAGCAGCTTATTAGGAACGATATAATATTGGTTTGAAACAGGCAGTCAGTTGTTTGAATCTAACAAATTTATCGCATTCCTTGTCAAGTAAATAATTATTAAATTCTAATAACATTCATTTAGAACCAATGAAAATTAATTTAGGAACAAATACTCATATGCTATACTCAAATCTACATTTGTTAGATCAGCCTACTCTGGGTAGACAAATATTTATTTGTTTGAAATAAGCAGCTCATCAGGAACGAGATAATAATTGATTAGAATCAGGCAGTCCGTTGTTTGAGTTTAACAAATTTATCGTATTCCTTGTCAAGTAAATATTTATTAAAGTCTAATACATATTAATTTAGAACCAATGAAAATTAATTTAAGAACAAATAATCATGTACTATACTGAAATCTACATTTGTTAGATCAGACTTCTCTAAATAGACAATATTTATTTGTTTGAAATAAGCAGCTTATTAGGAACGATATAATAATTGTTTAGAATCAGGTAGTCCGTTGTTTGAATGTAACAAATTTATCCTATTCCTGGCCAAGTAAATATTTATTAAATTCTAATACATATTCATTTAAAACCAATGAAAATTAATTTAGGAACAAATAATCACGTACTATACTCAAATCTACATCTGTTAGATCAGCTTACTCTGGGTCTGGGTAGGCAAATATTTATTTGTTTGAAACAAGCAGCTTATTAGGAACGATATAATATTAGTTTGAAACAGGCAGTCAGTTGTTTGAATCTAACAAATTTATCGCATTCCTTGTCAAGTAAATATTTATTAAATTCTAATATATATTCATTTAGAACCAATGAAAATTAATTTAGGAACAAAAAATCATGTGCTATATTCAAATCTACATTTGTTACATCAGCCTACTCTGGGTCTGGGTAGGCAAATATTTATTTGTTTGAAATAAGCAGCTTATTAGGAACGATATAATAATTGATTAGAATCAGGCAGTCCGTTGTTTGACTCTAACAAATTTATCGTATTCCTTGTCAAGTAAATATTTAATAAAGTCTAATATATATTAATTAAAAACCAATGTAAATTAAATTAGGAACAAATAATCATGTACTATACTCAAATCTACATTGTTAGATCAGCCTACTCTGGGTAGCAAATACTTATTTGTTCGAAATAAGCAGATTATTAGGAACGATATAATAATTGTTTAGAATCAGGTAGTCCGTTGTTTGACTCTAACAAATTTATCGTATTCCTTGTCAAGTAAATATTTAATAAAGTCTAATATATATTAATTAAAAACCAATGTACATTAAATTAGGAACAAATAATCATGTACTATACTCAAATCTACATTTGTTAGATCAGCCGACTCTGGGTAGGCAAATACTTATTTGTTCGAAATAAGCAGATTATTAGGAACGATATAATAATTGTTTAGAATCAGGCAGTCCGTTGTTTGACTCTAACAAAATTATCGTATTCCTTGTCAAGTAAATATTTATTAAAGTCTAATACATATTAATTTAGAACCAATGCAAATTAAATTAGGAACAATTAATCATGTACTGTACTCAAATCTACATTTGTTAGATCAGCCTTCTCTGGGTAGGCAAATATTTATTTGTTTGAAATAAGCAGTTTATTAGGAATGATATAATGAAACAAAATTTATTTGAAACATACTAATTGATTTATGTGAGATTAAATAGTGTAAAACATACAAATATGTATTTAGAACTATTTATGATTATTTATATCTGGTAACTGTTTATTCAATTTTGATAAATAATTTATTGAATGGTAACTTATTTATAACAAAGAATGTTCATTAAAATTAAGTAAATAACTGTTCCAACGAAATAAAAGTATATTTTAATGCATATAAAGTGATATTTTTGGTGGTATAAAAATATTTGTGTTAAATATTATTAAGAAATAACAAATAATTAGTCCCAATAATAAAAAATTTCATTAAAAATGGAGCAAGAACGTGTAATAAAATATTTATATGAAACAAACAAATCTTTGCTTGCAGCTATAAATTCTTTGCTTAATGCTAAATTAAGTTATCATTAACAAATAAGACTTTTTTTAAAATAATTTGAATTTAAATAAATGTTTACTTGTTATGAATACTCATACTTAGTTCTAAATAGATAATAATTGGTTTTAAATAAGATAATATTTTTCTGGTTCTACAAGTACTGCATTTTTTTTAAAGAAGTTGCTTATTTGAACGGAATAAATGTCAACTAAAGCAGTTAGATGCTAGTCAAATAAATGTTTCTTCGAGTATAATAAATGATTATTAGTTTATTCTTACGAAAAATTTATTAAATTGTAATTATGAAAAAAATAAAAATTAATTGTTTTAACAGTCACTATTCTTTACATAATAGTAGCTTTAAAACAATAGTTAAATAATTTAATTAATTATTTTAAAATAATTTAATTAATTTTGAATTTCGCGCGCATTTATTCCAACTTCTGCTACTAGGTGGCTACGTATTTTCTCGCGAATGGCGAAAAAGCCAAAAGTTGCTTTAAATAGGAGTTCCAAAATTTACTGTTCGTGTGAAAAATTGTATTCATGCGTTGCGTTGTACATATAATAATGCGTGCGTTAAGCGTTACACGAAAATATTTATAAGCGTTATACTTAATAATTAGTTAGAACCTAATAATAACATCTTCATAACATATATAATATAAAATAATTAAATAAATAAGTTTCATTTCCAGGGGTGGATTCCACTACATAGGAAACTATACAGATTCAATTACTGAACGAATAACGCCGAAATAATCTTTTACTTATAAAATTAATTTTGAAATTAACAAATTATTTATTTGTAACAAACAAATATTTATTTGTGACAAACAAATATTTATTTATTTCGAATAATGAATTATTAGTTTTAACATTTATTTAATTGTACATTTATTATGTATTGGTTTTTAACATATATTTATTAGCAATAGAGATGTGCGAGTACCCGAAATACTCGACCCGATCGGGTTCGGGTTTTTTCCTCGGGTTCGGGCGGGTACTCGAGTATTTTCGGGACCCGAAAAATAATCGGGTTACTCGAAATAATCGGGTTCCCCGAAGTTATCGGATTACTCGAAATAGTCGGGTTACTCGAAATAATCGGGTTCCCCGAAGTTATCGAATTACTCGAAATAGTCGGGTTACTCGAAATAATCGGATTCCCCGAAGTTATCGGGTTACTCGAAATATTCGGGTTACCCAAACTTATCGGGTGATTCGAAATAATCGGGTAATCCGACATAATCGGGTAACCCGCAAAATTCCGGTCAGTGTGTGTTTGAAGAAGTATTATTTTTAGATCTGTAGATTCGCTTTTATTTTATTGAAAAAATTCAATTTTTGAAAATTATTTATGAAATTTTTGACTGTTATACTTGATATAATTGAGTCAGACAAGGTGTATTTTATGGAGAATAAACAAATCTTTGCTCTCGATTCGAGTTTTTCAAAATATCTCTATTAGTTTTCAAGTTATTAAGAAAAAACTGATTTTTTTCAATTTACGATAACTCTGAACCTAATTGACCGAATGAGCTGAAAAGATTATGGTGGTAGAGAATTACTTTTATTAACTAATTAAATACCGAAAAAGTTGCGTTTTCTATGGCAAACGCTTTCGGGCACAAAAAGCTTTCAATCCGCTTAAAATATTGGAAAAAGGTAGTCTTTATAGTAACAACGATTTGTATATTTTTGAATTAAAAATATTTGTAATTAACGAAGTAATTGAGCGTTGTAAATTTTTAATGAAGTTTTTAATTGCTCATATCTTCGAAACTAATCGGTCAAATTGGTTGAAAAATATCGTGTTAATAAAAAATAATAGGGGTAAATACTGAAAAAATTTCAACATATTTCGTCAATTGGATTTTGAGACACAAATTTCAATATATCAGGGTTTATGTTCGAACAATTTTTTTTCTTGGCAAAGTATACTTTTAATAACAACATACACTACCGCTCAATAGCTTTTGTCACCCTTATAATAAAATTACCAAAACTTCAAAGTTTTATATCTCGGCTTCTACAAGTAGTGAAAAACCCCGCATGTGCTCATTTTAAAGGTTTTTGTAAGCTCTTTAAAACTGCATATTTTACGTAGCTTAATTTTCGTTTTTTAAAAAACTATAACGACTAATATAAAAAATAAAATAAAACGTTAAGGATTGTTTCAAAGTATACACGTTTTCCTTACGTAGAAGCTTTAAAGGGTGTGTCACCCAATTCGAATCTAGCTGAACTGATAGATAATTAAAAAAGCTATGGACTGACTGCCTGTAAGTCAACATTAAATGGCACAAAGTAGCTTTTTCAATCGAAATTATTGCAAACTGTCTTTTCTAAGCTAAAATGTTAAGGAAGAATCTTTTTAAAAGTAGAAGCTTCATTTCTGGATATCTCAGTTTCCGCAAGGTTATTGGGGTTGAATTTTTTTTTAATTCATATTTTTTGACCGTCTAAACGATAGGATATGTTTCATACGTTTCCTCTAGGGGGCCAAATTCCTATATCCCGTGGGCATCCTCCTTTTTTTTAATGAAATTGTGAGTATCAAGCGACATTCTTTATTTAATTTTCTTGCGTATACTAAATTTTTAAAATAATAATTTGTCTGCACAAGCAAAATTTTTTATATAAATCACTTATGAAAAATACATTTTTCAAATAATGAATTGTTTGCATTAAGCGACATTCTTTAGGTAATTTTCTTGTGTAAACTAAGTTTTTAAAATAATAATTTGTTTGCGTTAAGCGCCTATATGTTTATACAAATTACTTTTTTATTGAAATTTGTAGATACCATATATTTCAATATTTTCATAAGTATTAATATTATATTCAAAATATGGCAGCTTTAAGCCTGTAGATGCAGAGAGAAAATAGTACTAACCAACATTCGAGGATAAACTTTTATAGTTAAATTTCATGATGAGTAAAGGGAATAAATTGTATATATTTTAAAATAAAATATTTTATAATTTATTTTTATTTGTTTTAATAATATAACAATAAATTTTAATTAATAGTTTATAGCACATGAAAAAAGTTACAAAAAATTAGTTAGAAAATGAAATAAAATAATTGTATCCAAATCATTTAAAATTTATTTATTTTTAACTAACAATAAATTTAAGATTACACTTTATAATCAACGTCTAGCCTCAAAAATGCAATTCAACCGATGGAGCGTTAGCGACCGAGGTAACATGGCTAGTTTTATATTAAGATACGAAACTATTATTGTAGAAAGTATTCTTGTCTACGAAAACATTTTAACTGTATTACCCATTAAATCATGTTTATTATTTCAGATTATCTGAATTCTTCATGTCGTAGAATATATTATATAATTATTCTTTGACAAATAACTTTAAATTCATTCACAAAAAGTTCGGGTAATTCGGTGATTTCGAATAGCCCGAAAATTTCGGGTAATCCGATAATTTCGGGTAGTCCGAAAATTTCGCATAATTCGATAAGTTCGGGCGGTCCGAAAATTTCGGGTAGATCGATAATTTCGGATAGTGCGAGAAAAACGATACCCGAAGCCCGACTCGAGCCCGACCCGAGCCCGTCGGGTCGAATTTTGAAGTCGGGTTACCCGAATATACGGGTACCCGCACACCCCTAATTAGCAACAATGTATCAATTATTTAGAACAAGTAATTGATTATTTCATATAAAAAATTATTTATTGGTTGTTAAGAAATATTTTATAACATTAAATAAAAATTTGTTAAATTTTAACATATATTTATTAGTAACAATGTATCAATTATTTAGAACAAGTAATTGATTATTTCATATAAAAAATTATTTATTGGTTGTTAAGAAATATTTTATAACATTAAATAAAAATTTGTTAAATTTTAACATATATTTATTAGTAACAATGTACCAATTATTTCGAATAAGTAATTGATTATTTGATACAAAAAATTTTTTGTTGGTTGTTAAGAAATATTTTATAACATTAAATAAAAATTTGTTGAATTTTAACATATATTTATTAGTAACAATGTACCAATTATTTCGAAGAAGTAATTGATTATTTAATACAAAAAATTTTTTGTTGGTTGTTAAGAAATATTTTATAACATTAAATAAAAATTTGTTGAATTTTAACATATATTTATTAGTAACAATGTACCAATTATTTCGAATAAGTAATTGATTATTTCATATAAAAAAATATTTATTGGTTGTTAAGAAATATTTTATAACATTAAATAAAAATTTGTTGAATTTTAACATATATTTATTAGTAACAATGTACCAATTATTTCGAATAAGTAATTGATTATTTGATACAAAAAATTTTTTGTTGGTTGTTAAGAAATATTTTATAACACTAAATAAAAATTTGTTGGTTTTTAACATATATTTATTAGTAACAATGTACCAATTATTTCCAATAAGTAATTGATTATTTGATACAAAAAATTTTTTGTTGGTTGTTAAGAAATATTTTATAACTTTAAATAAAAATTTGTCGGTTTTTAATATTTATTTCGTTAAACCAAGAAATTGATTATTTGAATATATATTAATTTTCATTGATTCAAATAATATATTTATTACCGGTTATTTTTTATTTGTTTAGTCCTACTAAAGTTTTATTTAAAGTGAATAAATATATTTACTTGAAATAAGTAAATAATTTGATAAGTATATACCAGATAAATCATTTATTTGTTTCAAACAAAATTTGTTTGATTTTACTAAATTTTTTTTTCAGTGTAAGAATAATCTCTTCACGTTTATTTCCATAAAAAGAGAGCTCGAAAGTTAAAAACTAAAATAAAAGTAAAGGTACATCTAAGAGCGTATTTCGCGCATATCCATTAAACCAGGAGGTTGCCGCCGAATTTTTCAATACCTCGGTCGAGCATCCAATTATCGGTGCCATTAGGAGGTATCCGCGTTCACAACAATGGAGAAAAGCTCAAGGGGTCCGCGGATGCTACGTCAAGGCCGCTTCGACGAGCCAAGCGTAAAACTAGTTCGACCGGTGTGTAGCATCGAAGAACTTCTCTCAGCTGGCTCTCTCATATCTTCTTGAATTCTCTCTTTCTCTTTCTCTTCTTCGATCTTTTCGCGGTTTATTTTTTGGAATTCTATACGCGCTGGCGCTCGCGGTTTTTCCTTACCTTCCTTGCTAAATATAGCGCGGGGGAGATTATTTCGATCGGGTCTTAGTCCTTTTCTCTTTTTTCATGGACATGTATAGGTGGATTCGCTTTTTTCTTTTTGGCCAAGGTTCTTGAACTTTAATTTTAAGAATGTTAAGTACCTTTTTTTGCGATGCAAGGAAAGGATTTTCCGATGGATTTTGTGTTTAATAAATCTACACTGCAGATTGCTACAGCGATTTATTAACTAAAAAATGAGATGTACTATATTTTATTGGGTTATTCATTTTTTAAAATGATTTGTCCACGCAACCCAAATTATTGGACAATAAGTGTTGAAATAATATTATTAAATAAGTAAACCAAGTAATTCTTTATATTAAAAAATATATATTTATCGTGTGCCATATTAATTTCTTTGTTACACCAAAAATTACATTATTATTTTCGCAATTACAAAAATGTATTCTTGTCATTAGCGGATTGTCGCCTCAAATATGGTTCAAAAGGAAATCCACTTGATGTTAGACGATTTTTTTATTACCAAGTAAATTCTATTAAAATTGAGATCTCACTATTCTAAATAGAAATCGAATTTCCTGGGTTATAGAAGAATCAATCGATATCAAGTGGATTTCCTTTTGTGTCCTATTTGATACGAGAATCCTCTAATCGCACAAGAATACATTTTTGTGAGTGCACTTACAATAAGTATTAATTTAAAAATTGATTTCATAACCTCTCTCTCAAAAAGATAGATGTGCATGAAAATAAATAACAAAGACCTATCAAAATGTATACTATCCTTTCGTCTTCTTGAAACTCGTGTCAAACCCCACAAGTCCGTCTCCTGAAAAAAGTAAAAAAAAACACGCGTAGGTACTCGAAGAGATCGACGACGACACGCGCGTCTCAAGAGTAGTCGTCTCGGGAAATTTCTCTCCTTGTCAGCTGTCTCGAGAACTTCCACCTTCTCCTTCTCCTTCTCCTCCCTCGTATGGTGCAATTTTTTCGGATATGCGCGACGGATTTAAGAGGACGCGCGAGCGCTTTGTAGGAGGGAAAGCTAGTAGGGTGACGAGAAAGCGCGTCTTCTAACTTTTCGCGTATGTTATTATATCTGAGTATACTATGTATGAACTTAACTACCATGCGTTTCATTAGAGACGTACTTGAGAATTTTTTTCCCTTTTTTTTAATGAAATTGCACGTGTATAGTTTGATTATCTTTTTGAGATCGTTTTTAGATTTTTTTATTTAATAGCTTGCTTTCTTTGGATTTCACAAGTTTTATTTATTATTGATATATTTGCAGCAGTTTATACAATTTTGTTTCAAACTATAAATTAATTACACGATTTAGATGAAACTTCTATTTAGTATAAACTTAGAAATACTTGCCATTATATAGACACACATATATATGAAATTATGAGTATTTGGATTATACCTGAATAAATCAGCAATACAAATTTTACAAGGAGTAAGCATATCGTGTGTGTATAAATTCCATTGACGATCATAATCAGAAATGATTGGAAAAAGCACTCATTAAGTTTTCTGTATCTATATATATATAAGCTATATATACATATAGTTAAAAAGCTTCTCTTGCAAGTATGCAAATTTAGGCGCACATTATCCTTCTTGCATCTTCTTAGGAAGCGACTCGCGAACGGTTCTTATCTTTGTTACCGGTCTACCGAGACAGCTGATCCTTTATATATACATACATATATACATATATGTATATATGCTTGCGAGAATCGCGCGCGCAGTTTTAACTGATCCTCAGTCGCGTTTTCATGCGCTTTTTCTCATCCGATTTATTCTTAAGTTTCTCTTTCTTCACTTTGTGTTTCGGACGGGTGTTTCTTTCTTTGACGCGCAGAGAAAGTTTTGTTTTGGTGCGGAGGGTTCTTTCGGACGTGATTTATATTACTATATTTCGTGTAGGGTTTGTACATTGCTTCGCAATGATTACACATTTTTTTATCTTGAATTTTACAGATTTATTCTATGCGCGTTAACCTTCGATTGCAAAAATAGCTTTGGCATTTAGAAACTGTTTGATTATACTTATGGCGTTTAAATATTGCAATGTTTTACTGAAGGATTGAAAGCACATTATATGCGCAAACGTTCTGTCAACGAGATTACAAAATAGTATTACTGTCAATATTAGATTGTACGCTTTATATTCGTTAAGTGAAATTGCATGAAAAATAAGTAACCTCTCGTACGGCATCATTATATATATATATATATACAAAATGATCTATTTTCTATTCAGATTCAACGCGATAAAGCTATAACGATTCCAAACGGCACCAGTGAAGGGAGTCTGCGTGATTCCGATTTCGATAAGTGTACAGTCTGATCCCCCGTCACGATTGTGCATTTATAATCAACCAATTAGCGGCTTGACTTTCGATTCTTTCCGATAATCATGTTTCCTAAATCATATGTATGGATTCTTTAAGCAGTGGCAATTATGAAAAAAAGATGAAAAAAAAATTTATTTTGTTACCGTAAATCGTGGAAAGTATGTGTGTACGTAAGTGAAAGTTTAATGTATATAAGACGCATCTGTCACTGATCAGTGAAAGTGATGTTACATCTTTAATTCTCCATGTACATGTACATACACATGTGCATATACCTATAAAATTTTTTAAGTATTGGGATTCATGGTTACATGTGTGAGCTAAAAGCTAAATACATTTGTATGTCCCTTATATAGAGGTACGTAATTTGTCTTGACACAGCGATTCACTCGAATATTTAAAGTACAATTATTTACGATTTATACATACATATATTTAGAACAATATCACCCACAACGTACTTGAGAATTTTTGTTGCGTAAAATAAATTCTCTCATCTTCTAATTTCAGAGTTATCAACTTTCTAACGTTTATATCCTCATTTTGAAGCGACGTAAATGTAGGAAGTATATAACGAAAATTACATCAATTTGGTACAAACTCTGAATTAAATATCATTTTTTATGTAATTAAAGTATGAAGATCACTTTTACAGCGGTGATCAATCAAAAAAACGAAAGAAATTGCTACTTCGTAAAATTTAGATCAGTGTCGAATGATCAGCTTGTATGAAATATTTTTGCTTGATTGATTGATTATTTTGCCCTGAATATTAAATGTGTAGTCAAACTTTCTAATTCGAACAATTAACAAATTTTAATTCGACTAATAATTTTTGGATATATTAAGTAATTATTAAGTTGTGTGTCAAATGATTAGGAGACAAATTAGAAAGTACCGTATATAACTTTTAGCGGCAAACAGTTTAATAAGGTTGATTAATGAAGTCAGATCTACGTATAAAGATGACATTTAGCAAGTTTGATTAGTATAAGAATTGTATTTTACGTTGGTGATTAGAAACTTTCAAATAATCGTATTGAAGTAATGACGCGATTAATAAACTTTGTATAAAATGAATATGATTTTTACACATATTATGAATTCTTAAATTACCATGACGATTGTAATTTTCATTTGAATCTTTTTAATTAATGATTACTTACTATCACCACTCGCGAAGAAATAAAGCAATCATCCCGCAATCTTTAATTACTGTATGCAACCACGAACAATTCGCTGCATGCTAAAATAAAAAAAATCCATATCACATCCAATATACCAATCTTAGCAGGTTAATAACTTGAAATCGGTACTGATCTCTTATATATAGCAGGTTAAAACCGCAAAAAGAGCACTATAAATCTCAACAGCGCAAATCATCCTCTCGTATAAACGGCTACCGCGCCTATCTACAAATCGCAAACCAAGACTCTCATGATTTAGCCCTGCAGCTCTCGCGTATCAGTCGGAAGTCATTTTCTCACCCGAGCTTCTCTTTCTTCCCCCCTCCTCCTCCTCCCCCTCTTCTCTCACTCTCTCGATACGTTTGCGGAAGCCCGACGGGGGATGAGTTACGCGAGCGTTTCCAACCTCGATATCAGGTGGAGGATTACGGTGCTACTGAAAGCACTGTTGATGTTTATAGCTAGAGTTAATATTTGTGAGGTGTAATAAATTTAACTTGGGTTTTTAAAGGATCTTTTTTAGTTTAGTTTAGTTCAGTGCTCTTGATATTCGCGTGTTTTGTAAAATTGAGAATGATTATGTAGTTGATAAGAATTATTTATCCAATTTCTGATGATATGTATGTACAGATACATTCAGCAAAGTATTTCACTTTTATTATCTTAAAATTTCGGGAAATAAAGAAATGTTTTCAATATACAATATTGCGAGCGGAGACCTCTTCTTTGTATTTCAAAGTTCATCATTACGAATGACAAGCAGGTCTAGGTCGACAATTTGTAAGTTTTTTTACAATAATATTATCGTAATTATACGTCGTACGACATCTAACATAAAAAAAGGTCAAATGCAGGATGTCTATTGTGCTAATAATAAATATACACGTCTATAATGTATATTTAAAAATGTATATGCGTCTATCAGCTTATAAGTATTTTTTTACATAATAAATTATATACCATTACTTTTAGCATTTAGTTTACTTATTATTTATTTTATAAATAGATTGTATGTTTATGTTCAATCTAATATTTATTAATTTTATAATTTTTTTTTAAATTAAAATATCTGTCATACAATCCCTGGATATTTTAATAAATAATGTAAACGAAAGTTTCGTATGTAAGGAAAATTAAAATCGTCAATTTATCCAATAATGGCTTATATATTAGGTTTGGAACAATCACCGGCACTCAATTAACCTTCCCGCGGCGCGATTCCGTAAATAAAAGAATTCAATGACATAAAAACTCCATCAGCGAAACCAACGACAATGTCGTAAGTACTCCCGGTGTAATAAAGCCGAGAAATTCGAATAAAAGAACAAAGAACGTCATTCTACGAGATGCAAAACAAGCTGACTGTTTTAACATTAAAAGTGTGACAATGAAAAAACAAAAAATCCCGGTCAGGTAGGAACATTTAATTAGTGTATAAAACGAATCATTTGCTTGTGTGCGTCTAATTACCCACGGGCGATTTTATGTAATCTTCAGATATATATATGCCCTTTTTTATTTTCGGTTCTGGGTCATCGACTGTTGAATGAATCACTCTGACATTCGATGTAAAAACGATGTTATTGCGTAATAAAGAGTGGGTTTTAATAACCTCGATTTTGTTGCATGAAATTGAGGTCCTTTTATAGCTGTGGGATTATATGTTGAAATTATGTTTGGTAGTGTAATTCAAGGTTTGGATCGTATTGATAACGAAGATTTATTTTAATATTACCAGCATTACATTTATTTTTCCGTTTATGATTAGTAATTAAATTAAACTTCTATTATTTTATTAGTTGCTTAAAATTTCTCTATTGTTATTCAGATTTGTAATTTTGTTAATTTCACGAGGAAACCATAAGAGATTGAATTCATTTTATGTAATTTAAACCTTCGTTCGCATGAAGTTATAGAAATATTTAAGGAATTTCTGACTATAATATTTTTAAATTGTTACTTATAATAACAAAATGTATCGATTTTTGTAACAACAAACAAAACCTGTATAGTTGCCCAACAATAATTAAAAAAAACAATAATCTAACTCTAGTGGAAATTAAATCCATTTTACGAGTAGGATCTGGCTACTTTTTCAAAAATACAATTAAATATTAATTTAAACTGTACGGAGTGATAAATAATGATAAAACGAAGGATAGTGTTCGTTTTATTTAGGCCTAAATAAACATTTTTTTTTATTATAGTTAATTAAACATTAAAAATTTTAAGCATAGAAAATTTAATTTTTTGATTATCTTTGACATTTACACTCCTTAATATTTTACTATCACTTGCCGACGTGCACTTAAAATATTTAAAACACGTATACATTTTATAATTTCACGATTAGTCTCTATTCTTTCTATCTATATACTATTTTTATAAATTTTTTTGTTGACTAAAAAATGAACCTTCCTGTAAACGCTTGTTATTCGATAACACATTATTTATTGACTATGTATATATAAGAGAAAATAACTTTAAAATGTATGCAAACCCAAACTAATATTGTTTACCTGGTTGACTCGTCAATCACTTATCAATTTACAAATTCATTAGTTATATATCCTGTTGCTACAATTTTCATGAATATAAATGACAGTGTGTATACAAGTCGATCCCTTCTTTGTCCGCAAGATATTATGAACGTTTTATGTGTATATATAGGTATAGACCACTTTGTTCGTCTTCTTCTTCTTCTTTGCATAATTTCTTTACCGCAAGATGCACGCGCGTAAACTGGCAGTTGTATTAGAAAAGCGAATAAAAGTCCAAGCTGAAACAAGACAAATTGTAGGGATTTCGTTAGTACCGTTAGGATATATACTCGTGTTATACTTGTTCTATTTCTTTGTAGTTTATATAGCTAACTATCTTTTGACTACCAAGAAAAATGTAAACACTTTTATTGCCAGATTCTTTTGACGATAGTTCTAATCTTTGTTGATGAGAGGAATATGTATATTTTATAAATATATAATGCTTGTACGATTCTTCAATAATTTTCGTGGTTATGAAGGGGATTAAATCTGGTGAATAAAATTATAAAAGAACTAGGAACAATAATGTTTTGCTTTGTTACTAAAGATTTACATCAGATTATAACGATAGTCGCGTAATTTAAGAATAACTCATTAAGTTCAACTAATGTACATAAACTGGTATGTTCGAAAAAATGAATACATCGACCTATGATCGAGCATGATTATTTCTAGCGAGGGAATTACTCGAAATCACATATAGACGAAAATCCTCTCACGTAACGTCGATCCTTTCATAGTAACGATCCGTCACCGCGCGTGTAAATGCGAAGGCGGAACTCCTCTCGGTGGACGTCGCGGGAGTAATTAGCCACTCGTTTATTGTTACGTTCACAATGAGCTCCTCATTCGTTGCTGTTGTCGCGTCGTCTCACTCACGTGATTTTGCAAGGCATCTGGTAGAAGAGGTGTTAGATGTTGCTTTTAATGAGAGCCTTATACCATCCATGCATATTTAACCGTTACTTTTTCTCCTCTTATAATATTTAGTTATTTAATAATTGTCAATTGATATTGTATAACAACAGCTGTCATGTACAACACAGAGAAAGTTGTTTAAATTATACTTGAAAAAGTAAAAAGAGAAAAAAATAAATATAAAATGTACGTACGATACTTTCGATTACGTTAGATAGAAAGAATCGCGAAAAAAGGCATGGTGTACATCTACATAAGTATCAACGCCCACCTTCGCGTGGGAATACACGTCTTATGACTGACGACGCCCCCGCGCGCGTAAGCGGATTCTCTCTCCCTCTTCCTTGATTACCCGGCGTATCTTTATCTATCCCCGTGATCAGCGCGCCGGCTACGTTAATCATTTCATTCGCACTGCGGAATGGATAATATACTATATAGATGAGATTAAGGGCTTTTTCTTAACCCATACGTATATACTATTGCAATTTATTTTTCACAATATACATTCCGTCGTTTTTAAATAGTTTACATATATATATATATACCATAGTAATTATTAGATTAATCATTCGATTTTCTGTTAATATTCGTAAAAGGAAACGTAAGAAGTAAAATATACAAATTATACGATTCAAGTTTTTTTTTTGTATTTAATGATTCAAGTTGTTTACTAATTGTGATTCCAAATAATTTTCATCACCATTACCTTAGTTTAATAAAAAAAACTACTGTATAAGTACATCAACGCTAATTAAATTGGAGTCTCTAAAATCTAAATCGAGTCAGCTTCGTAATGCTACGATCAATTTTTGAAAGTTAAGAAATTGTAAAAGTAGATCGAGGACGCTTTTTCTTTATATATACTTACATTTTATGTATATATGTGTTGTGTGCGTGTGAGAGAGCAAGGTGAATGAAAGTAAAGCGATATTCTCTCATTGTACACATTATTTTAACATTAATTGGGAGTATTCAACGACAAATATGTAAACAAACAACTTCTTTCAAAGTGACTTATCCGATTTTTTAGATTACCTAAAGGTTAATAATTACACATTTACCTCGTAATGTCTATAAAAATCAGAATTAATTTATTTAAAAAATAAAAACTCCAATAAAATGTATGTATTTCTAATTTACAAGGAGCACAGTATAAAGCAAATGAGTTAGATGAAATATCAGTTATAAAATTACTTTTATACCATAAATACTTACTGCTTTTACCTAACCTGAAAATGGCAGTAGGTATATAAAAATTTATTAATATCATTACATTTTTAATAATGTTATCATGATTATTCGCAAATGATCATACTGAAATTAGTAGATCAAAACCATTGTTAGAGAGTATATAATTCGCTATTTAAATTTAAATACCAACTCAAAAAATTAATATTTATAAATACTATTCACAGTTAAGATTAAAGACAGTATTAAATTAAATTAAAATCCGAGCAATTGTAATAATATTATTTCGAGATAGGTATAATAATTTCGCGATAACAAGAGAAAAAGGTAGCCATGAAAATAGATTAACCTTAAAACATAGTAAGTAAAAATGTTTGTATTCTGTATGAAAAGCCCCGTTAGCAAGTGCTTGATACCTAATAAAAATAGTAGAATATATACGAGCAAAGTCAAGATCGACATTCCTTACGATCCAATTCGAGAAAGAATCGAGAATATAATCACAGTCTTACCTAACTAGGAGGTTAGAGTTTCGAGTAATAAACGTCCGTTGTCATTATTGTTTTCCAGGACGTGATGAGCGAGTACGAACGGATCAAGCGTTCGTGCTTGAAACGCGGTGAGCTCTGGGAGGATCCGGAATTTCCTGCCACCCAAGCTTCAGTTTTCTATCATCAAACACCGCCCTTTCAGTTCCAATGGAAACGACCGAGGGTAAGTTTCATATATTATAATAACTTTTTTCCAATTTGTCTACTGTATCTTTGCAATGTAATTAAATTTATTTATTATATAATTATTTATTTATTTTTATACGAATATTGGAATTGTGTATTTGAAGATAAAGTTTCACTTTTTTAAAAAGTTTAATAAATTGTTTTCTTTATTTTAAATGCGCAAATGGCATTTCAATGTAAATTATCATAAATACGCAATAGAGTAGAGGTATAGTTGACGAATTCAACATAATAATAAAATTCATTTTGTTTTTTAAACCCTTAAAATATCGAAAAATAATTAGGCAAAAAGATGAAAATTTCGAGGACGCTAAAATCCTATCCCAGTATCGCTTGCCCACAAGTGACAAGCAAAAGTCGCATTTTCACCTTGCTCTCGAGCTCACCTCTAATTGCAAGCGTCGCGAAGCGACGTCGCCGTCCCGTGCACAGTAATTTTATCCGGTCATAAACGGTAATCACGTTGGAAAAAATATGACGGTACATTCCGCTGTGTAACGACGATCGGCACTTGCTGAATTTCGCGTTTTACAAATGCCACCGAAATATATATAAGTATAGTTACTTCCATTATATTAATATCCTTTTTTTCTATTTTCTTTCGCGAAAAGAAGATATTAGCTTGCATCTACTTCTATTTTGCGAAAAATTATCACAATGATATTTTAACTAAGAAAGTGATGTCGTATAGGCTGCGATAAAATTACGTAATTAGAGTCTCGTGACAAAGTAAATTCCAAAAACTTTGCTAATATCCTGAAATTTATGATAGCTCAGTATTTTCATTAATTACAATCAACAAGTATTATATCTTTGCATATATGTATCTATGATTATAGTTGAAACAAATAGTCATTCATGCGTATTTTAATATCCTTTGACAATAAACTTGGTTTAAAAAATTTTAACAATAGACAATTAGGAAATGCAGTGTCCTAGACTGTAACTTAATCTCGACATACGGTTGGTTCTATACTTTACCTGCATGAAACGGATATGGCGAATGACCGTTACATAAACTATACTTTGTTCACCAAGTTATTTTAATCTTCTTACTTTTTTTTCTGAAAATTCTTAGTTGTCCATTTTTTTAAGTGGAGTATTTACCAAGAATTTGCTAAAAAATTTTAGTTACAAAAAATTACCCATATTTATTTAAAATTGACTTAATTCGTAGACTGATTCTCACTACAACTTTCTACAAATATTATAATTTTTTGTTAAACTGAAAATTTTACTTCCTATGAAGGTAGTTATTTCTTGGTCAACGATCATACTAAAACATTTTTCTACGAATACAATCACGCAGATATTTTGAACATTAATAAAAAAATTAAATCCTGTACAACACCGTTTTAAAGTTAAACAGTGTATAAATTTCTATAGTCGATTCGTCTATACAACCACTAAAAATCGGGATAGGAAATGCCAATGAAATGAAAAAGGTGGAAGAAAAAAATTTAGCTCGGAAAAGTATACGTGATCGAGTGTGTATACAACTCTCTCTTCTTGCTCATTCGTGCATATATTACGAAAATCACGATGGGAATCCGCGAAAGGTGACTATAGCGTTACAAATTACAAACGAGACGCGTCTTGTTCGTGACGTACATATTAAATGTACTTATATTCTGAACGGGTTACATTTGCAATAAGCTGAATATTTAGCTCTTTACGATTTCTTGTGGAAAACGGGATTTCAATGCAAGACTCTGATAAATAAGTTGAAGTACAGAAAAAAAGTATATTTATATAATTAAACAGTTTACGAAATAATGAACTTTTATGATAAATAGATGTCATAATTTCTTCTGCTCTATATTCAATTAAAATTATTAAGCACACTGTATTTAATAAAAGAATAATAATCTTGAGAATAATACTAACAGATCTCGTAGTACTGTAATCTTATATGCAAAATCATATGCTTACATTATGCATATTCACGAGGAAAGCGCGTTTTCCTTGGAAGAAACATACTGTCATTCGCTAAAATTTATACGAATTTTTCGTAATAAACAAGAACAAATTTTCACTGCAGCTGTCTAATGAATTTGCAGAATGTAACAGTCAATATTTCTATTGTAACTACAAACCCACTTGTAGAATGTTTTATTGCGTGGTATTCATAAAAACTATAACCTAAATTCGTATAGTATTTATATCCTATACATATATTTTACTTTTCAAGTATTTTGAATTATCAAATTTAAATTTCATAGGTTTATTTGAATTGTATAAACTATTTATAGATTTTCATTCGTCTTATTTTATAGGTTAATCAATATGATTTTATTTAGACTCCACAGAATACAATTAACAAGAGATTATTACAAATTTATATAAATCATGACAATTTTAAATAAATTCCAATTTTTTCGATATAAAACTGATTTTTCTTTTTCTACTTACAGGAACTCTGCAATCGACCAATTTTTGTAAGCGACACACCAACACAATTCGACGTTATTCCTGGGAAAATCGGTGAGTTAAGATCATTATTTTTATAAAAATTTTACAAACTTTTCTATAAACTATATAAAAATTCTATAAAGAACAATTATTACTTAATATATTATTAATTCCATTCTATAACTATAAAAAGATTGCATTGTACGAAATTGAAAGAAAAACGCTTATTAAAAATTTAAGAAAATGCAAACTATATCTACCTTTGAATATACTATGTATAATTAGCCAACCTAAAATTACTGCATGTAAATATTTATACACATTTTTGCAAAATTGTAAACTACTTTTGTAAATATTATATGTATTATATAATGTAAACCAATTATTTTTTATGTATAACTAATGAAAGAGTTCTTCCTAATAAATAAAAAAAAAAACTTAAAAAAGAATATCAGTTTAAGTATTGTACCAAAGTGGAAACAAAATGATTAGAACAACCTTACACCTTTTCTTGACTTATATATATTTACAACGAATATCATAATCGATAAAATTTGTCGATAAAATAAAGGCAGTACACGATAAATAAAATACTTCCGGTATACAATTATAAGATCAGTGCAAGTAAGTTTCTTGTAACCTCGCGTACACGCAACGGACATGAGCAATTTCCCTTAGCAAACGAACAAAGCAACATTAAGATGAAAAAGTAGTAGAAAAAATTATGACGCCTCCCTTCGTTATAGACAATTATCGCATATATTTTAGTTTGCTCTTATTGCTCGATGATGTAGTATATGGAAGGAAGGAACTGATTAAAAAAAATAATTTACTTATTTGTATCGTGTAATTGTTTATCTACTTTTTTATTTGTTACACATTTGTAATAATTTAAAGTTCTATTTTAACAGTTTATTTGCTGTGAAATGAATATTTCTCATACTGCACATATAGTCATATTATGGAATATTAGAATATTACGTATATTCTTTATTTCCCATCAATTCAATAGTCATGACTGCCTAAATCTTTTTAAGCTTATTTTATTACCTCTTACTTTCTTCTTACTTAATATCTTTATAGTTTTATCGAATTTTTTTAGTCAAGAAACTATCAAACCATTATTAATTGATTCATAAGTAAGTTGATGATCTTATTGCTTATCGATTCATATTTCTTTGTAACACTATGTAAATAGGGGGGACTGGGGTATTTTTGAACAGGGGCATTTTTGAACTTTTTGAATAGCTCTTTTATATCGTAATATTTATCCTATAATATGGACGGTTTCTTTAAATAAATGCTATTATCTCAAATTCCCCACAGTTGCGAGCTATTCCGAATCGATTGTTTACGTTTACTCGAGACCTGTCAAAAAGAAAACAAGATTTTATTTTATTTGTACTTTTTAGTTTTTGAAAGTACATTTGCGCTGTAGTTTCTATATACCTGCAAATCACACACGTTAAAAGTATTCATACTACCTTTCTTTTGATCGTAATTACGTTGGAAAATATTAATTTACGGCTGCGCACTGTGTATCTAAATTTTTTTTCTATTTTGGGGTAATTTTGAACACGATCCCTGGGGTAAATTTAAACGTGTTAAGTAAAATGGGTGCACGGTGATTTTGTAGTATATTCATCATGTATCCAATAAAAAAGAAACGAAACCTAGTTGAATTTCACAAAAATAACTTTTGTTTTAGTGTGAAAGTTGTAAAGTGTAAAATGTTGTATTGATAAATTTGGTGCCTAAAAAAATTCTAAGAGTTGCTAGAAAGTATGGATTTGAAGTTCCGTTAGTTTATATTGTAAAATATTAATCTTTGCATCGAAAAAAAAAAAAAATCGCAAAAAAGTTCAAAAATACCCCAGGGTATGTTCAAAATTACCCCAGGGTTGGGGCATTTTTGAACAAAATGCCTTTTTCTTCAACCGTAAAATAAACCATCCTATCGACAAATATCGTGGGTAAATAATTTGTCTTAATAGCTAGAGGCAAGTACTTGAAGTTACCATGGTCCCAAGCATAAAATTATATCGTTTTTGATAAGAAAAAAAAAATAAATAAAAAAAAAACTTCAAAAATGTCTCAGTTTCCCCTAATTATATACATAGAAAGGACACAAAGACTACTTTCTTTTACATTTTACACAAAATACAAGGAAGAATCAACACTAAAAAAAAACTTAAAAGAATATCAGTTTAAGTATTGTACCAAAGTGGAAACAAAATGATTAGAACAACCTTACACCTTTTCTTGACTTATATATATTTACAACGAATATCATAATCGATAAAATTTGTCGATAAAATAAAGGCAGTACACGATAAATAAAATACTTCCGGTATACAATTATAAGATCAGTGCAAGTAAGTTTCTTGTAACCTCGCGTACACGCAACGGACATGAGCAATTTCCCTTAGCAAACGAACAAAGCAACATTAAGATGAAAAAGTAGTAGAAAAAATTATGACGCCTCCCTTCGTTATAGACAATTATCGCATATATTTTAGTTTGCTCTTATTGCTCGATGATGTAGTATATGGAAGGAAGGAACTGATTAAAAAAAATAATTTACTTATTTGTATCGTGTAATTGTTTATCTACTTTTTTATTTGTTACACATTTGTAATAATTTAAAGTTCTATTTTAACAGTTTATTTGCTGTGAAATGAATATTTCTCATACTGCACATATAGTCATATTATGGAATATTAGAATATTACGTATATTCTTTATTTCCCATCAATTCAATAGTCATGACTGCCTAAATCTTTTTAAGCTTATTTTATTACCTCTTACTTTCTTCTTACTTAATATCTTTATAGTTTTATCGAATTTTTTTAGTCAAGAAACTATCAAACCATTATTAATTGATTCATAAGTAAGTTGATGATCTTATTGCTTATCGATTCATATTTCTTTGTAACACTATGTAAATAGGGGGGACTGGGGTATTTTTGAACAGGGGCATTTTTGAACTTTTTGAATAGCTCTTTTATATCGTAATATTTATCCTATAATATGGACGGTTTCTTTAAATAAATGCTATTATCTCAAATTCCCCACAGTTGCGAGCTATTCCGAATCGATTGTTTACGTTTACTCGAGACCTGTCAAAAAGAAAACAAGATTTTATTTTATTTGTACTTTTTAGTTTTTGAAAGTACATTTGCGCTGTAGTTTCTATATACCTGCAAATCACACACGTTAAAAGTATTCATACTACCTTTCTTTTGATCGTAATTACGTTGGAAAATATTAATTTACGGCTGCGCACTGTGTATCTAAATTTTTTTTCTATTTTGGGGTAATTTTGAACACGATCCCTGGGGTAAATTTAAACGTGTTAAGTAAAATGGGTGCACGGTGATTTTGTAGTATATTCATCATGTATCCAATAAAAAAGAAACGAAACCTAGTTGAATTTCACAAAAATAACTTTTGTTTTAGTGTGAAAGTTGTAAAGTGTAAAATGTTGTATTGATAAATTTGGTGCCTAAAAAAATTCTAAGAGTTGCTAGAAAGTATGGATTTGAAGTTCCGTTAGTTTATATTGTAAAATATTAATCTTTGCATCGAAAAAAAAAAAAATCGCAAAAAAGTTCAAAAATACCCCAGGGTATGTTCAAAATTACCCCAGGGTTGGGGCATTTTTGAACAAAATGCCTTTTTCTTCAACCGTAAAATAAACCATCCTATCGACAAATATCGTGGGTAAATAATTTGTCTTAATAGCTAGAGGCAAGTACTTGAAGTTACCATGGTCCCAAGCATAAAATTATATCGTTTTTGATAAGAAAAAAAAATAAATAAAAAAAAAACTTCAAAAATGTCTCAGTTTCCCCTAATTATATACATAGAAAGGACACAAAGACTACTTTCTTTTACATTTTACACAAAATACAAGGAAGAATCAACACTTCTTAGATACTTATAATCTAATAAAAAAAAGAAAAAGGTACGAGTCGCACAAGTCAAACAGATGTTGTAGAAATGTTAGAGGTGAAAAGAAGTTAACGCACAACAAGAAACGAAAACAATTCAAAGTTCACAAGAAAACAAGTCGCTCCGGTTTGCGAATTTTCTTGTGCGCTTCGTGTACAGAATTCCTAAGGAGCGATAGGGCGTAATGATACGTCGCGGAAAAGTCGCTTCTCGATTGTACAAAAAAATAATTTCAAACCTGTTGCAACGTCATACGTCGGGTGTGAGTTGATCATTATATATCCAAGCCCTTTTTCCGGTATGCGCTTACGCCAGCTGCGATTTGCGTGCACGTTTTTCTTGTAGTTATACCTTATATACTCTCGCGGTTAATGTTGGATGTAAAAGTTTTTCTTTTGGATTTTGCGGTTTCCTACAGACATTGTAAATATTTTTCTTTTCTTAACGCTCGTTTTGTTTTGAATATTGAATTGTTTATATGCTTTTAAACTGAAAACTTTTATTTGGGAATTATCAACAATTCTGTTGGTGTTATAGAAATATACTTATTATATTGATTAACGTATATAAATACCTATCAATCTGTTATAAGGTAAAAACGATATTAAAGTAAATAGAAAAAGTTTTATAAAAATTGTGTAGCCATTAGTTTGGCAGAATGGAAATTAAACTTAAACTTTCTCCGTAAATCCTTAAAACGGGTTACCTGTACAATCTATTCAACTATAATCACAAATTCAACAATCAATAGTTATTAAAATTACACATCCACTTTTCCTACAAAGTGCAAAAATTATTAACACTCGTAAAAAGGTGACATCGTTGATTAATCGAGGCTATATTTTGAATCGAATTTCGCTAATCCTGTATAGATATGCGCAAAGTATAGAAGCTCCTATGCTATAGGGAGCTCGATATCGTTCGTATCTTTAATCCATCGGCCTTTGAACCTTGGTACAAACTTACCTCAGCTGAAAGTGACGGGATGATCGAGGATTAGTTTATTACAAGATTCTTCTTTTTTTTAAGTATGGTGCTTTATAAGAAGGATGTAGATTAGGGTTAGCTCTATGTTTCAATGCGGCTTATATTTTTACTGAGATGCTGATCAGTTGTTATAAATTTATTTTATACAGATGTACTAGTAAATGCTGTTCAGATATTTCAATTAAGTATTATATTTTTCTTATTAATTTTATTACAGTTTATCGTAAGTAACACAGATTACTTTTTATGACAATTGCATTTTCGAATGCATTGATAGAACGAAAAAAAATCATAAAATATGTATTATAATTTATTTTTATTACGATTAAATCACATAAATAAAACCCTCGCAAATTTATATGAAAATAATTGCATGTATAGACTTTTATAATCATTTAAGATGCTATGACAAGTTTCTAAGACGTCCGCATATAAATTATTTCCTTAACACTATAATTAAGAATGCAATGTTATAATTTTACGCATCAAAATACAAATAATACTTAATTTGTAATTTTCGCCCTCCATTGTTGAATTAGTAAATAATCGATTGTCGAGGGTCAATAATAAATAAATTCAATTTATTTATTTAAGTGTACAACGTTTTATCTGCTAGGCTTGCAGACCGCTTCAGGTGCTGCATTTATTGGACAAAATTATAAACATTTATATCAAATTTTACAATACTTGTGAATTAAAAATCAAATTTTACCTTAATATTGAATATATAATAAAGAGTTTTTCAATAAATGTTCCCGAATGCTAAGAAAATATAATATTAACACTATTCCATTAATTAATCACAAACTTGATACTATTATAAAATTAAGCAAAGACAAAACATCAAAATGGGAGAAGACAGTGGTAGTTTACAAGTTATCTTGTATTAAATGCCCGGCTATTTATATTGGAGAGACATAACGCTGCCTAAAAAATCGAATAAATAAACTATGATGTATAGTTTGTAAACACACATCTACTTTGTTTTTGTATAAATACTCGTTGATTTCGTATCAAATGTTATTCGACGAAGCTCGCTTGGGCTGTAACATTATAATCAATATTAAGGTAAAATTTGATTTTTAATTCACAAGTATTGTAAAATTTGATATAAATGTTTATAATTTTGTCCAATAAATTCAGCACCTGAAAAGGTCTGCAAACCTAGCAGACAAAACGTTGTGCATTTAAATAAATAAATTGGATTTATTTATTATTGACCCTCAACAATCGACTATTTACTAATACAAATAATACTTTTTAATTTATTTATATCTACCAAAAGAAAAGTTGAATTGAAAGTAGTCCTGTTTAAAATAAAAGTACTTTGAACATATACAATATATTATTTATTTGAGAAAATCTAGTTCTAAAAATATTGTGAATTATTACATGCATATTACGTTATTAATCAAAATAATCGCTTAATCGCTAATCGTTTTATTACTTTACAATCTATACTTTTCTAGAAAGATTATTACGTGCGTATAAATTGCGATTGAATTTACCAAAAAAATGTAAAATAACTGCTAATTTAACGAATGAAAATGTTGATCAACATTTTTCATTTTAATCGTTAAATCAGCTACAAATTATTTCTTTTACACTATAATTATCATTTTTAATTTTTAATCCAGTGTCTACTAAACTTGAATATATATATTATATATTATTATTATATATTATTTTTATATATATACTTATATATATATATATATATATATATATATTCTCATAAATTGGAACAATTTTTTTAGTTCAACAATTCTCCCATTATGAAGTACACAAATAATGGAATATGCTTTGAAAAAAGGAGATTTTTTTTCTCAGTTAGAAAAAGTAATGCTATTCACAGTTCTTTCAAAGAACGAATTATATATGAACGACAAAAATAAATGTACCTTATCTCTCTAGGCGACGACACGAAAAAGCGCGAGAAAATTTGAAACTGTGCAAAAAAAGTTGAGAGACAAAAGGCACAAAAAGGGAAACCTCGGGGAAAGGTCAAGTCAACTTGAAAGAACGGAAACGAAACCGCATCTCCCTAAGTAAAGTAACGGGCGTTGATTTTTATCTTGACCAACTCGACGCGCCCTTTTCCTCTACCAAGATTTTGTCTCAAAAGCACTTTAAGATTATCTGGGAATTATTCTTTTTGTTTGTTACATTGGCTAATCGCTTGCGAGATTCAAATGGATGTGAAAAAGATGTGATTATTATTCACAGGGTTGAAACTTTTTTTAGTACCAGCAATGTTTCCAGCTTTCCAATTTTTGCATTAATTTGTTGCATAATAAAAGATAACTTGATAAATTAAAATTTATCTAAATTACTAAATTTCATATATTTCCAGTATTACACAAAAATTTACAATTTCGCTTTATTTCTCTCTTTAAAAAAAAGGTACATTTCCTGAAAGTGCACTTTCCAAATTGCTGTGCAGAGAAAAAAATAGTCTGTATCCGATCCATCCTTTTCAAAGTGATTTGGCAACACGAGGTGAATCCTTTCGTTCTTTCGCGCTGCGATTCTCGAAGAAAAATCACGACAGGAACGTTCGGTCACGTCGGAAAACGAAATCCCTCGTCTTTCCTTTGTTTCTGCGATCAGCGACCTCGAAATCCCTCACGGACGAGCAGAAATATCGGGCGACCTTTCGAGAACGTGGGAGTTGGAGAAACGTCGACAGGGGGGTCACGGAGACCGAAAGCGACCAGCTGTTTTCTTAGACTTGTGATCTAAACCGATTCTTCGGCAACTTTACCTTTTGTTTCTTTAATTCTCTTTTCGTGATCCGATAAAATAAATGCTGCACTTTTACATCAATATTGAAAAATATAGAATAATTGACTCATAAATTGAAAATGTTGAGCAGAAAATATCCGAAAATTCGATTTCTATGCACGTTTGTTTAAAAAAAATAATAAAGAAATAAGTACTTTTTATACGATTATTTAAATATTGTTTATATTTTTACATGCAATAATTACAAAAAAACTAAATAATTCCATAAATATAATGAACATCTGGCAACAAGTATTTATGTACGTAATGCCGATTGCATATAAAAATCGAAATTCTACTAAATAATTAATAATAACTGTAATTTTTAATTAAATCGATGCTCAACTTATTTATTACTTCGTTAAAAGTTTATATAAATTATTCGTGCATGTATACCAAAAAACCGTTCTACGAGTAAATATGTAAGGATTTATCATATTAAAATATAGTGGTTAATTTTAATGAATAACTTTTAAATATCGAAATGTTCAATGCGCGCACTAGGCACACGTACGCGTGTGCATATATATTTATGTATACATATATAAACCAGTTAGCCAAATGATACGCACGGAGAAGAAAAATGTGACACACCTGTAGAAAAACGAGTCGTTATTAATGCAAATAAAATGCAACTAGCGCAACTCGTTCAGTGAGATGCTTAAAATAGTGTACGTCGCTTCTTCCTGAGTCTGAATAAGAAAAAGAGAAACGACAAAGAAAAATATTAACGACTTATTTTACAGAAGAGCAAAAGATACTTCAAATATATATATATAGCTTTTATATTTTGTTACATAATTCATATAATACATCCATGTTTTTAAATTAAATAATGATTATTGGTTTAGAAATAATGAGCAATATTGTATGTTTATTATATTATAATACGATATCAACGCAATAATAAGCAATATCAAAGGAAACTGTGTCTATATGCACCATAGGCAGAAATAAATTTCTCGAGTTAATTGCAGATACATATCTAAAAGAAAACTCTTAAAACATCACTTAATAACAATTATCAAAATAAACATTCAGCTGTACGTTTACTCAAATGTAATAAATAAAAATACGAGCATGTACAATTTCCGGCATAAAATTACGGGTTAGAAATATCCTCTCTCTTTCTCTCATCTATATATATGTTTATACACGTAATCCTATGAGCTTCTTTGAAACGTCACTCGCTCGAGCGCAACCCAATCAACGTTCCAAAACAACTATACATACATAACGAAGTCATCGTACGCGTGAAAATAAGATCGCGATGAATGCGTGATTTGACTTCCGTTCGTTGACTCGCCCCGGAAGTCGCTTTCCACCTTTTATTCTAACGGTACACTAACTTTTCGTATCCGGATCAAATGCTCCGAGTGATCGATAGTTGCAGTTGTGCAAAAATATTTGATTGGCCGTTTGGATCATTAGTGGAAGATGTATTATCTGGATTAAGTAACGACTATTAAGGTGATTGATAATCAATGATCGGAATAATTTAGTGTGATCTGGTATATTATACCGAGGGATTCATTTTGATTGAAGGGATTATTAAGGTTGAGTAATTTTTAGAGTATTTGGTTAGTTTTAATTTGAAAAAAATTTAAAGCAAGATATTTTGTATGATTTACAACTCGTACCATATTGATATTAAATAAATGTATAATATTGAAATAGCGTGTTGCATTGACACTCAACACATTTTAATAATAAATTACAATTAATTAAAATCGAATAAATCATTGAAAATAATATTTATTTTAAAAATTATAATTTTCTTCTACAAGATGGACTTAGTAGTTCCACAATAAAAATAATAAATGATAATACAATTCCAAAAGAATATATCGATATCAAATGTAAAGGCAAAATACCTATGTCATAAGATTGCCAAGATTTTGTAGCATCCGATTGATCAAACCCAATAGTCCAGAATTTCGTTAGACCAGCATCCAACATTTTTTGCAAAATCTCGTCAAACTTATCGATAAAAGGAAATCGCTTTTCATAAAGTAAACCTTCAGCAATCAAAGGAAATGCCATTTCTGTAATTCTTATCAATGGACTGTTATTGTCCTTTCTATATTTTCTCACATAATGTTTTGCTATTTTCTCAAGGGTAAAGCAAAGCGTACCATCAGTATTACTTTGAAGTAATTTTAAACATAAACCATTTTCATTGTAAACGATAGTTTTCGAAGTAACTTCTTTTTCGTATTTGTCACTATTGTTGCTAATCAATTCAAGTACTCCTTGAAATGCGTATGGTTGGAGTTTCTGTTTGATTATATCCTCAAATGTAGCTATTGTTTGTTCACGTTTGGTAATCATCAAATCGGTTAAGGTAGCTACGATGTTTGGCGAATAAAACATAAATAATAACGCTATTGAGAAAAATATTATTCTACTTGGTGTTGTTTCTGGAATAACAAGGCCGGGTTGTCCAAATAGTATTTCTAAATTTTTAAGGAACTGATAATTTTTTTTTAACACTTCTAAGTAGTCAAGTAAATACGATGTTAAGATGATAGCGCACAAATAAAATCCAAATGGTATAAAAGATGTTAAAGATACATTTAACTTCGTTGATTTCATAGCCAAAGTAATTGCACAGTATTTATCGAACGATATCACTTTACTTATTTCGAAATCATCATCGATCAAAGAGTCTGTGATAAAAGCTGGAAAGGGCATTAAATTAATTTTTGACACTTTTAACTGATGGATCGATTTTGCAAAATTTGTTCTGTTCCCGATGACAATCAGTTTGAATTTTAATGCAGATTCAAGAAATTTTAAAATTTCAAATCCTGCTCCAGTATATTTAATAGTATTTCCAATTGTGCTTATCAACATATACGGCGATGCTATTATCTGGGGTACTTTTAATACATAATTATTCATATTTTTAATTTTATCAGGAAAAATGTTTGTCGTCGTGGTAATAATTTCACTGTTATAGGTGTTCCACAATGGATTGTAGTTAAAAATTTTCGATTCATTTACATTTATTATTGAAACATCGAGAAATTTCATTAGCCAAGCGTAAAGTAATATTGATTCGATCCACACTTTTGATGATTTATCTTCATTAGAGACTATAAGACATTTTGGTAACGCACCTTTGGATGATAAATTTTTATAAAAGTTTAGTGCCAATTTTATTTCGCTTATTTCAAAATTATTTTGAATTACTATAAGTAACACTGATTTTCTTGGACGATTGACATTTTGGCTTATTTTATTATCTTTCGATGACAACAATTTTTTAAGGTCTATAACAACTGAAGGATTATTTGATATTAATTCTTTAGGTATATTATTTATATTTGTTAATTTGTTAATAAACATTATTATTTGATATGGTCTTAACTTAGCTATATGATTAGCTAAACTTTTCATTGTCTTGTTTTGCATTGAACTAATAGAATCACTTTTAACTAAACTGATAATAAGTACGCAAACAACTGTTTTTAACATGTTGCATTTCAGAAATATGTCACCTCGCGCAAAGAGTATATGTGTTAAAAATGTAACTAATACTATTCGAGTGTAAAATAATAAATTTTCTTTCAAGTTTAACTTTTACTCCTATCAATTGAGTGGATCTGTCGACATAATTAAAATCATTATACGCTAGTTTAAATATTGATTTAAAATGCAATAACTATAATTAAAAAAAGGTAAAACATCTATCCTTTGTGTGAATATATACATTGTGTTGCTTATAGTTTGGTATTCATTACGTAAAATTATATATTAGTGAAAATAGATATAATAGGTAGGAAAATTCTAGTATAAAAGTTAATATAGTTAGAAATAAAATTTCTTGCGGATTTCCTTTGGTGCGAGCTAAAATATAAAATTGAATTATAATGCGTATTTTTTTTAAATTTTTAAGTCAAACTTTGGATAATTAATTTCTACATATTAATAAATATAAAGAGGTAAAACTCTGTAAATATGTCTATATTAAATACTATCAATCGAATAATAATCATGTTAAATACGATACTTAATTTCCCTCTCACAACATACCAAACAAAATCATTCGCACTTTTCATACATACACAAAATTCCAATACATATTTAAAGATAATCCCGTAAATCAACAAAGGAAAAAAACTATCGAACTCTCATTTCCCGTAACACCGCCTCAGGCCTTATTCATTTCAAGTGTCTTGTCATGATTTTGCCCAACCCGTCTTTGTTTCGTGTACTTATGAGAAGCTTCTCTTTGAATTTATAATAGGATATTTCACTCGTTAATTACGCATGCGAAATTTTTCGACAACGATGACACACACGCACACCCATATATATATGTATATATATATATATATTTACTCAACAGTTGGTAATGGAAATTCTGGGTGTCGGTGAGAGGTTTTTCAAGAGTCCAAGCTTGAAAAACGAAGCTTTAACAAAATTGGGTAGAAGAATTTTTAAGAGCGGCTCGCTGAATAATTACCTGCAATTTTCCTTGAGCCGTTCTGCGTTCGAGTGTAGCGTTTAAGAAATGGGTAAATAGAATAATAGTAATTATCTCAGCTTAATGTCGTAGTTTAGTTTAAAAATTACATTTTACTTCGATTTTTTATATATACATCCTTTATACTAATAATAAATTGAATTAACAAACAATTCAATATAACTTTTGAAAATATTAGAATCAAGTATATAAAGTTAAATCGCAATTATGTATATTCAGATCATATATTTAACTAATTAAAATTAAGATTTAAAATTTTATGATTGTTCCATATCATTTAAAAATGAGCCTATCGAACTGGTCAATAATCAGTTTCGATTATAATCGCAATCCTCGCACACCATCAATAATCCCCTTGAGACAAATTCCCGGTCATTAAAGTACACCCATATTACTCAGTACGTGTATATATAAGCGCACACTTATATCCCCGTGCATTACTCTACGTAACACCTGTCACCTTCTCGCTTTACGATCGTGCGAGGAGGTGGAGCGTCGTCGTTCGAAATCGTAAATTGTATTATACGCGCCCCGAAATTACAAAGTCTCCAGGGAAAAATCGCCGTCGGCCTTCGAAATAACGAAGGACGTTTAAATACTCGAAAAGAGAACATATATAGTGTACCAAGAGATGTTCTTCTTTCGATGTTCAAAAAAGGTGCAATTTATACTTTTTTCGATGTGTAATGTAAGTAGATTTGGCAAGGCTTTGGTGTGATTGACTCGAGTGAATTCGAATGATTAAGGTTAATGATTAAATCTAACGACACAAAAAATTGTCTGTACATCATTACATTGTTCATGTGGTTTTGCAATTTTAATATAAAAGTTAAGCGCAAAGAAACTTTTATAAAGCACGCATACAAAATTATTGAGCACCATTTCTTTATTATCGAGAACTTAAAAATTTAAGAAAAAATTATTTAATTATGTCGCTACATCAATATTTATTGTAGTTATTAGATGAATTAATATAAACATAAATTTAAAAATCAAACCTTACATTAATTCGATTAACTATAACAATAAAATAAATTACAATAATTTCCGCAATAACGTCGTTGTAATATAAAAATAATTGTAATGAATAGGTATACAAATCGGTTGCTCAATATAAAATAGTCAGTTTATATCTTATACACAACCATCTTTAATAAAAAAAAAGGTCGCATAAGACAAAACTCCAATTTCTTTAGCAAGAGTAATAATCGTATAAGCGTCCCCTTCTCTTTAATGGATCCGTGGGTCGTTTTTCGAGGCTGGCGTAACGAATAAGCCCCCTTGACTCGCGCGTTGTCGAAACACGCGGATAGTGAAAGCGAAAAGAGCCGGAATCGCGGTTTCAACAGGAACCAAATGTACATGTATACACGAAGATCAATCAAACGTGTCGCTTCTTTTTAAATAATACAAATTTTGATCTTTTTTTTTATTAATAACTCATTTCGAATTTTTATTTAAAGCGTTACATTTCCTATATTTTACAATAAATATCAATATGTCGTAACATTTTATTTACTATAAAATGTTTCTAAGAGACTTTGATTAACATTGTGGAAGAAATAATAATTTAACGAAATGATTTCTCATTAATCAATCGAAAGTATCACTATATATATATAACACAACAAACAATCCTTATTAATTAAATTATATTGTGTATACCCATCAATATTCGATTATAGAACTTGCTACTCATCATCGACCGAAAGTCACTGTACCTTATATCTTATAATTAATCACTTTTCCTATACTCTCGCAGAGATAGCAGAAAGTTCGTTAGCACATACCAAAGTGTCGCAGCTTCTGTACCGTTTAAAAGGTACCTATATATCTTTTTATCTATTCATCATTATTCGTCTCTTTCGTGCGTTGATAATCATTGTTGAGATTATCAGGGAGCGTTCGATTTCCTTTCACTCGGTAGGATTTACGATCTCGAGGTTTTATGGTTCATGCTTTGACTCCGAATATACAATATATTCGTATATACATACGTATATATGAGGTGTAGCAGTTTTTCTTAAAATTTGCTGCTTGCGTTCATGTATATACCTACTTTAATAAAAATATTTATTATTTAAAAATATCACCGTTTTCAATCTTTAACTTATTTTACAAAATTGTTAATTCTTCTTTGCTAGCTAAAATTATACTAGAAAATAATAATTTGAAAAATCGATTTGATTAAACTGAATGTAAACACAAAAAAAAATAAAAATTTTAACAAAATTTTTCATTGCAAATTCTGTATTGCATAATAATGCAAAGTATAGTAAAAAGTAATTTTCAACGTGGACTGTATAACTCACGTGTATAACCTAAAGGAGAAATGTGATTTACGGTTAAAATAATTGTTAGACTGGTTTATAGAAGGGAGGCGCAATGATTTTTCGATGGAGCCCCGCGACCGATGGAAACAAAGGGTGACAGCTACGCTAACGAGATCTTGGATTGATCGTTCGTATGTAGGTTGAGACACATAAGTATAATGTAATCTTGCTATTCTAAGTCTCGATATATACAGTCTTTCAAGTTGAGAAAAGGTGTTCACTAGATGATTTAGTATTATATATATTTTCTCGAAGGGTTGGAGTTTTAACGATATTACTAATTGGCTGTAACGTTCAGAAATACGAACATTATAAATTTGTTATAAAAATGAATATTATTTGCGTGTATTAATTCTATAATTGAAAGATTTTTCATTTGAAGGAATAAAATTAATTCATTCAGAGAAATAACAATTTTATTGTATTGAATTTAAATGTTATAAAAATTATTAAATGCTCGTGTTTACCGAAACATCGAAAAAAAAACTAATAAATAACATCGACATACCTACCTGTTTCTCTTGTCAACGAAAAATCGCAATTTCCCACATTGAACGAGTATTATAAAATCCATTCAATCGAAATCTCCCACGCTTCTCCGTCGAAAATTTCGCTCCTATCAAAAGCTCGTGCACTTGTCCAATTTTTTTCTTTCTTAACCGCGGTAAGAAGAAAATTAATCGAGCTCGATGAAATATCACTTCTACACGGCCTTGGTACTTTTCTTCATTTTGCATTGTCTCTCTACTTTATATATATAGCACGTAGAAGTGAAAAATATCAGCCTACGCGTTCAACGGCGATTGAATCGTCAATCGTTTTTCCTATCCGGCTGATTTGATTTACGGTCTTTGTCGCGAACTCGATAATTAACGACGTGCGCTGCAAGATCGCGTGAGACTTTTGGAAAGGATTCGAGACGATCAAATTTTAATTGGGTCTGAGATTTCCTTTCTTCTATTCTGATAGGTTTAGTTAATTGCGATTGATTGAAAGTTAGTTTGCATTTAAATTAATATAATTTTCGTAATATCGAAATTTTCATAATTAATTTTTTAGAAAAATTTAGAAATTAATTGGCTGCATTTATCCAAAATATATCAACCGATAAATAAAAAAGATTTGTTTTAATTACACAATAAATTATATCATGTTGCATTCGCCAATTTAACGTAAAAAGTATAAATGGTTAAAATGAGATAATATGTTACACCTCATTTAAAACTTGAAAGGCTTTCGTTAACCCTCTTAATTTTTCATTTATGCTTATTACAAAACAATGAAAATTTTTTTTCATTTGAAGGAATCAAATAATTCATTCAAGATTTAGAATATTTTAACTGAATTCATAACTTCAAAAATTATTTAACGGACTTTCTAATTCGTTTTAAAGTATTAAGAGATTATTTAGAATTTTTTTTTTTAATATGATAAATGAATTGATTATAAAGAATTTTCTAAACTATATAAACTATATAAATTAAAAAAAAAAATTCTAAATAATCTGAAAAAATTTGTACATAATCTTAAGATAAAATCAAACATTTTTTCTCCTAGACATTTTTTTTTAAATTTAATCCTTCCGAGATACATAAAGTTGAAGAAAAGACGTGTTTAAAAAGAAAACCACCAGTCAAAACGTAAAAAGGACTTTAAAACAATGTTAATATAGTGCGTTCGAAAGCTCTGATTCAAGCTTTTCAATTTTTTTTATAAAATTATTTTCCGATGTTTGGTTGAAGTGCAGTTTTAAAATGAAGACGAACAAGAAAATCCGAATTTTCTACATTTGATTTTTACGTTAAAAAGCATTAAAAAGCAAAAAATTTAGAGAGGGGCGGTAAACCGTTAAAAAGCCCTTGCTTCAAGCTTTTAAATGAGCTGTCGAACGATTATTTATCTCAATTTTTACCCAAGTTATGAGACTTTTGGAAAGGATTCGAGACGATCAAATTTTAATTGGGTCTGAGATTTCCTTTCTTCTATTCTGATAGGTTTAGTTAATTGCGATTGATTGAAAGTTAGTTTGCATTTAAATTAATATAATTTTCGTAATATCGAAATTTTCATAATTAATTTTTTAGAAAAATTTAGAAATTAATTGGCTGCATTTATCCAAAATATATCAACCGATAAATAAAAAAGATTTGTTTTAATTACCACAATAAATGTACACTACCGGTCAATTGCTTTGCCCACTTCGACTCAATTTTACCCGTTACAAAAAGTATCATAACTTGGGTAAAAATTGAGATAAATAATCGTTCGACAGCTCATTTAAAAGCTTGAAGCAAGGGCTTTCTAATGGTTACCGCCCCTCTCTAAATTTTTTTGCTTTTTAATGCTTTTTAACATAAAAATCAAAATGTAGAAAATTCGGATTTTCTTGTTCGTCTTCATTTTAAAACTGCACTTCAACCAAACATCCGGAAATAATTTTATAAAAAAAATTAAAAAGCTTGAATCAAGAGCTTTCGAACGCACTATATTAACCTGGTTTTAAAGTCCTTTTTACGTTTTTGACTGGTGGTTTTCTTTTTTAAACACGTCTTTTCTTCAACTTTAGTATCTCGGAAGGATTAAATTAAAAAAAAGTCTAGGAGAAAAATGTTGATTTTTATCATAAGATTATGTACAAATTTTTTCAGATTATTTAGAATTTTTTTTTTTAATATGATAAATGAATTGATTATAAAGAATTTTCTAATACTATAAACTATATAAATTAAAAAAAAAAATTCTAAATAATCTGAAAAAATTTGTACATAATCTTAAGATAAAATCAAACATTTTTTCTCATAGACATTTTTTTTTTTAAATTTAATCCTTCCGGATACATAAAGTTGAAGAAAAGGACGTGTTTAAAAAGAAAACCACAGTCAAAACGTAAAAGGACTTAAAGATTTGTTTCATTATCACAATAAATTTATATCTATACATACAGTAAAATGTAATAAGTTTGTAATAATTTTGAAGAAATCCGTTACAACTATACAATTACACTAATTTGCAAAACTGTGATAAACAACATTCTTTAATACTCCCTGTGAAATAAGGTTCATTTAATTTTTAATTACACGTATATTAACATTTTTCCCTTAGCTATAATTATGACGTATAGGAGGCAGTAGACAATAACATCTTAAATCATTTTAAGCAGCTATTCAAGTTAATGACTGCACTCAAAAATCATGCCTTTTAAAACCTTTGCGGGAATCTCTTTTACTTCACCCTTTAAGATGTTGACATTAGTGGCTTTCAAATGACGTGCACTAGTAGCATTCGGATGTTGTAAGACGGTATATCATAAATACTCTTATAGAAGAGATCGATTAATAACTTTATTTATACGTTTTGATAGGTAGGGTATATAATAAAATTTAACTATGTCGGGTGATTTATTATAGAAATAATTTGATTATTAGTATACAATTTACAACCTATAGACTTGCGTATGACATGTTAGGCATTGATCTTGTCTAGTTTAATAATTTTGTAATAATTTTATATTTAATAAATTTTAATAGCTGAAGAGACTTTTATCGAGTATCAAATATAAATAAGCTCTAGCATACTTATCGAAAAACTATTTGAATTTTAAAAAATTATAAAGTACAATGAAACACTTACCTTTACATTAATATAAACTAATTTGCATATAGTAATAATAATAATTTAATTTAACAGGTGACAAATGGCTAGTATCGTGTTTGGGTGTATTACACTTGAGCAAAGGACTGTTCTATCGAGTCGTCCCAGCGGATCAGGGCTTTGGAAATGGTGCAACTAGTAATGGTGTAGGCACCAATGAACCACCAAATTTACCTAATGCAGAATATGCAGGGGTGTTTCGGTTTCGATTGTGGTGGTGTGGTGCCTGGGTTGAGGTCCTCGTTGACGATAGATTACCAGCTTTACACGGACGTCTCGCTTTCGTTCAGAGTCGACATAGTGATCAGTTTTGGCCTGCTCTACTTGAGAAAGCCTATGCCAAGTAAGATTCACTTTTAGTATATATATATATATTATTATTATTATTAGGGTAGATTAAATATATATATATATAAGATCGAATTTTTATTTTATGAAGCATAATTTATTAATTTTCAATGTTTACAAGTTTTAATGTCTACAATTTTTGTGGCTTTATATAGTGTACTACTCTCAAACAAAACACTTTAATCGATTTTTCTATTTTTCTCCAGTTAATATAACTATAACCAAGAAATATAGAAAACTTGAAATTTTATTACGCAATAGTTGTTATCTTACGAAAATTCAGATTTTTTTAAAATAATGGATCTGAAAAACGTTCTATTGATGTATACGCAGACTATCACGAGTGTTTGAAAAAAAATAAACTTATGAATATATTATATAAAAGAAACTGACAAAAATTGTTACACAAATATATTTGAAAAGTATTTATAAAACAGTAAAGCTTTGAATGACGCGAATTATAGTAGTTTACTTTAATTAATGAAAATAAAGCAGATTATGTGGAAAGGTATTTATTACGTAATATTTTTCTTCTATAATAGTAGATAGGTACTAAAAATTTATGAACCGTTAAGATATCTCAATTAAAGAACAATACAAATATGCACAGCATATTACTTTTAAAAATAGGAAAGTTTTTCTTACTTTAAATCATCCATAAATTAAAAATGTTATAAACCCTCATAGTTGTAAATCGAAACTTTAATTAATGAAATTCGGAATGTGTTTTGTTTAAAATAAAATTTTTAATTATTTACGTACGATACGTATTAATACCTAAAACTTCATTCAAATCTGCATTCATTTCTATTTTTTACCATTTAACTAAAATTTTGAAAAAATAATAAATTAACTATAGGTGCATAGTTTCTCCGTAGATTTACTTTCAAATGTCTGTTAATAATTTATACACGTACTAGGACTGCGCAATATATTTCACAAAAATGTTTAATATGTTCACATTTTTGCATATTGTCTGTAAATTTAAGCAAGTCGAATTTTTCGTAATGTATGTATCACTTATAATGTACACTTATAAGCTAACAATTTTCTGTAACCGTACAGTTACTTATAAAGAGTATTCCACGAATTGAGAAAAGTGTTTCACTCCAAAAAAAAGCATCTTACAGTCATAAAAATAATAACTTCAGAAAATCGTATTGAACTTGCAAAGTCATTACGCAATTTCCCATCCCCGTAAGTTTTCGTAACAACGCAATAAACTACATTTGGACGTATAAACTTTCGTTTACACCCCGCGGAAATGTGTGCACGCACTTAGATATATACCTGTAAAACTGTTGCGTTTCTCGCAAATGCAAATATAGTCTGCGTACATCCAAGATCGTAAATTTTAAGATCGCGTAGGTTTCCGATATACGGGTCGATCAATTATTTTTTTTTTGTTATCATAGTGAACCGATGGATCTATGGTTTTATTGGTATTGTGGGTGGTGGATTTTTTTTTTACAGCGGTCTTATATAAGAATAATATTCGATATTGTACAGTTTAATATATAAATAATAAGATATTCTGAATTTGCTAATATAAATGTATATACAATTTTGAAATAATTCATTTTCACATAAATATATATCAATAATTTTTCATTCTAAAATTCACCATTAATGTTTCTCGTGAACGAACAAAAGCATAGATCTTTCACTCATTTCTTCCTTAGTCGGTTACGCAATAGTTTAACCAAGTCTTACTGCGAATCATCGATTCTTCTGGTGTGGGTGTGTACGCGTGCGTCTGTGTGAGGCTGTGTCGGTATACGCCTCGCGATTTTCTCGATCGATGAACTTGGGCGTCACGCGATTGGTTTGCGATCCCACGCGTTTCTCAACGAGTTACGTCATTTTCCGTGAAAAAAGGATTTAAACCGAGAGAAAGAGAAAGAGGTTATATCTTAAGATTTACGTATACGTATATGTAAACGTGTCGACCGATCTATTATACCGTACAAGACTGAGATGGCCTACGTGTACTTGAACTTGAATCAGTTTCGTATGAAGCTATAGGTGTGGTAAAAAATCAATTGATCTTTAGAGTTTACGAAATATCTACCTCATTTGCATTAAGACACTTGAATTTGTTGTTGCTGAAGCAGGCAATTTTTTTAACAATTGGTTTAGATGCATTATATCGCATTTAAAAATGTAATTTATAGACAAATTTTAATTATCCATGAAACGAGTAAGAAGTGTTATATCATATTATACTTACATTTATATAGAAGTTAAAGATTATTGAGTATAAATAAATTATGAAATATAAAATTCAACGTAATAATGATTTTTTAAGGTTGTCTTGAAAACAGTTCCAGTAATATCTCTGTACATCCTTAAAATATAAAAAGAAACCTGGTGGACAGGTTGCCGTAAAAATTCTCGAATTGCATCGGTCGTAAAATGAAGCAAAAGTTATACGCTTCGACAAAGAAATATACCGATCGCGTTTAACCAAGCTTTCGACTCTTCGTTTACCCTTGGTGTATCTTATTATTTCTTGTGTACCGATATACACTAAAGAAATACAGATAGAGAGGATAAAATGATGTGCACGGTTTATGGGACTTTTGCCCTTCGAGATACGCTGTGTACCTCTCTTAAGAACAATTTGATAAATCGGCATGATTGTGAAAGGGAAATTTTATTAGTTTCCGATTGTAGATTCGCGTAACGTGAGATAAATATGAGATTATAACTTTGTTGTTCGGTGGTGTTAAAATACTGCTTGTAGGATAATAAATAATTAAATAGTTTATTTATCGTTTAATTGCCATAATAAAAAACACTTACATTATACATATAATGTTATTTCATAAAGTTCCAACTGTTTATTTACTGGTATCGTCTATAATGAAATTTCGCCTAATTATTTTTAGGAGTTATTATAATTGTTTAATACACGCTACGTTGAATATGTCTAAATTCAAATGCAGGCTCCAACCTATCTAATAATAAAATAAATTCAAAGTGCTGCAAACCATTGTGAAAAATCTAAATGTAAATAGAGATAAAATACGACGCTTTTACCGGATAATATAACGAATTTAACAAACACCATTTTTCTTGTCTAATATTCGAATAAGAAACCCCGCTAATTAAATCAAAAGACCCAAGGGGGAGTCACAAGAAAAAGAAAGTAAAACTAAACGACGTGTAAAGCAAATGTTTAATCTTAACTCGGTGAGTTTCTTCAATTATCGCAAAATGCATATGGTTCTCTTTTATACGAGACCTCCCTTCAAAGTTCTTTAACTACGTACACTTTGCGAATCTTCTATACAACGTGTCTACGTGAAATGTAAACACGTGTCTTGTCGCTTTATCTTGCGATTTTCTTCAGGTGAGAGTCTTTGAGAGAAAATATACGAGTTCGTGGAAACGAGTGTAGTGACCTTTTTTTAAAAAATTCTTTGGATGTATGTACTCTTGGAATTTTTGTTATTCGTTGTATTTTCAATTGCGCACACTATGATGAAAATATTTTGTGTTGAAGTCTTACGTGATTTAGCACTTGGCGTTTGTTAATTAAAGAATTATTTTTGGTGAGTGGTTTTAATTAGGAAGAATTTATATTGTGATATAGGAAATTCCATTATTGCGTTTACTTCGATTTTTTTTCGTTAGCAAAGAATTTTACAATTATGACGAAATTTCTATTCGTAATAATTGTTTATAATTATCCTATACAATATAGCTAGTTAATCGTTTTCATTAATGTATAAATTATTAAAGTCATATTGAAACTGTAATTCATTAAGAAATCTCACTTATACTCGCACTTTTATTCTCAGTAACGATTTTCCGATGTTAGAAAAATAAAAAAGGGAAAGTATACAAACGTCGTGTATCATAGCGCAACTAAAAAGCCGCACGATACGCTTTTTCAAATCCGGCGTGCTTAAATTGAATAATACACGTATACTCTTTTATGTATCAATTTCTATTCCTCGAGATTCAGACACGGAAATTGCAACCTTTTCTTTTTTGTGAATATCTTCTTCGTTCTCGTGCACATACAAATTACTTTTGATCGCGTCGTTTCGAATGCCCAATGAGTCTCGATTTCCGCGGAATTATTTATCTAAAAAAGAAACTAGCTGATTTATAAATTATTACGAGTTTAGACAAGTTTCTGTCAGACAGCAAAATTTTTGTACTTTTACGTTACTGAGGAAAGTATATATGGATTATGTACTTTCTCGATATGATACGTCTATAATTTATTTTGCGTCGCGTTTACTGTTTTCAAAATGCTTTATGTAAGGTACGAAAGATCGATCGATTGATCAATTATTTTTATTATCTACAATATTGCCATAAAGCTTGGAAAATTTTATGCATATAAGTAAGTTTATCTATATAAAAGTCTATTTTTTTAAACGATGCACCAGCATATATTGCGCATGTCAATAAGTGATCATATTCAGTAGTCAAATAAATCAAGGCTTAAGTAATAATTTCAAATATAAACCTCATAAATTCAAGTCTCGTTTGCATCTTCTGTTTTTTATAAGAGGCGACATGGAATAAAAAAATTACCATCTCATATCATGGATAGAATAATACCTCGTCATTTGACACAGATACCTTCTCGTCCCACTGCAGTTTTCCATCTGTGTCCTGTTTTTCCGACCTCTTCGTTTGTTCGACGCGTGCCAGTTTCGATGTGCGTTTTATTATAAATATATATTCGCTTCTTATATTGCGTGGTTCGTTTTAGTTGTAAAAAAGTATTATACAACTGCTGGGTATAGGTATATGTCTGTATAATTAATTTAAAAGTGCGCGATTAAATCCTTCATCCTTTTTTTTATTTAACTACAGTTTTTACAGGAAGTACATAAGGAATCAGTATTCCTTAAATTTACATAATAATGTTAGTTTTACTATTGATACAAGTATATACATACATCCTATTTTAATTACATGTACACTATTTATATTTCGTATAATATGAAGAATTTTAATTTTTATAATACAGTAAATTGTGTAGCAATTAAATTTTATTTTACAGTTTTCATCGAAATATGCAAATTAAATAAATCTATATCAAGTCAAATATTAATTTAAACATATCAAAGATATAGATAAATATTTAATAACATTTACTAAACAATAAAATGTAATCGTTTATCGATTTATATATTTTCTGTTAATTATTAAATTTTTAATGTTACGATATGACAAATTAGTTAAATTTATATGTATAACTATAATACGGGTAGAATTTTCTAATAAAAACTATCATAACAGCTCGGAAATTACCCCAATTTTTACCACGCTATCATGATAATTTGCGCAAAAAAGTTATATCCGTGTAGAAAACTATAAATATTATAAAGTTGCGCTCATACATCCGAAAATAAAGTTAAATAAACCAATTGTTATCTTACATCTGCAAATAAAAATAATAAATTATCTATATCATTAATATAAAAAGTGACCGAACAATGTGAATCTAGTATCTATACCTACAAAATAAAGCCTATATGACTAAGGATAACTAACCGCGACAAACAAAGAAAATTGCACGTGAGGGGCATAGGTGAAAGTCGCAATATAGTCACGTGGATTTGCTGTTACGGCAAGTTATATACATACATACACACATATATACACATATGCATGTATACATATACACTGATGAATTACGTCTGGTTTCGATAACGTGGACACGATTAATAATGACGATCGCGATTGTAACCGATTCGTCTCTGGTACATACAGAGAAGACCAAGTTATGCGTAGGTTATGTAGGTATATATAAGTATATATATATATATACATACAAATTGTGCGTGATGCACGCGTGAATATTTGCTTGATGCTCGTATATAGAATTGCGTGGGTAGACGAGCGCGAATGACGCGCGATTAAATTTGCTATTGCGGGTGTTTGATCAGGTTCTTAAGTTTTATTAAATGAAATTCAAGGTAGTAGTTTTATCTTGTTTCTAATTATTGTAATTAGTGATTACAGCCATTTGTCATAATTTAGAATAAGAAAACATTGGATATATACGTTGTTATATAAATGTTATATTTATATCAAATTGATCCACTTAACCAAAATTTATACTATTTAAATTTTAGATGCACTTTCACAATATTATAATAAGTAGACATTATATTTAAACGCGATTAAAGAAGTAGAAACTTTTCATGCTCGTACGAAAATTATTATAATAATTAAAAATAGTCTCTTATATTGCACTGACCTACACTGACTTTCCATAATCATGACTATATGCCAAGATTTTCCCTGAAAAGTTAAAACAAATTATTTAATTTGATTTTACTAGGTTAGTTAAACACTGTAAAATGTATTCGCATATATCTTCGAGAAATATTTAAGTGATAATTGAAACGTGAGACATGAATGTGTTGAAGCCTCGACGTTATTTTAATCGAGAAAAATTGTAAATTATTCTTTTTACTAGTTTACTAGAATTTTATAATTATTTTAAGTGCTCAGAATACTTCGAAGTTTTTAAATTATGTTATTTAATGAATGAGTGTATATAATTAAGTATAAGTCAAAAAGTAATTAAAATTGAGTAGAAGTAAATCGAGAGGGCAATTATATAAAAAAATCCTGTTGCTTATATTAGTGTAATTATATTAGTTTATTAATAAACAATGTTCTGTACTTAATATTACTGAAAATTAAAATTATGAATAGCTTAATTAATAAATAAATTAATTCAAATTTTATAAATATCTAGTATTCTAATCTTTAAAATACTGCAACTGTACTATTATCAAACAAACTACATTCAAACGATTATTTATTCAAAAGACGTCGTAAAAACATATAAGCAGAACTATTAACAATTACATTGTGGTACCCGCACGTGTGCATACTTTCTTTTACAATATTTTTATTAAAATTAACCGTATTTTTTCAACTTTTCTTACACGAGTGAAAGGTATATACATGTATAGGTACTTGTTCTTTGTTTCGAGAGATATGAAAAAGTGGAACCAAAAATACATGCATTTTTTTACTCTTTCAAAGCAATAAAATGTGAAACCGTAGCGATCCTGGGTTGTTTCTTCTTTTTCTTTTTCTTCGAACGAACGATTTCAGCGGTGAAACCGAGCAATTAAAGTCGTGGAATCGGGTGGTTTTCCTTTGCATGCGAATAGCTTACACGGCATAAGTGACCTACGTTTTTAAATGAAAAATTTTTGTAACTCGCGATGGAATTTTGATGGTTTCTTTTTGTTTTTATTATTTTTTCTCTGAGTTGTATATATTTTTATAGTTCGAATATTTTGTGTGTGAATATTTTCGCCATCAATATATCTATAGGAAATAATTGTAGAACATTGCAGAGACTATATTGATAAATTTAATAGCCTTTGCATTAGACAAATGCATATGTATAAATTTTATTATTACTCACATTCAGCTGTTTGGATAAATGAATAATAATTGGAAAATATATTTTACTTTTGTAAGAACGGAAAGAAGAGGGTTAATAAATAATATAATATAAATTCAAAGTATAATTTACTAATAATAATATATCATATATATATATTTATAATTTCGCAACATCATCATAACCCCGAACAATAAAAATACAAAAATCGTCAATCGATTACCAGGTCACGCATTTAGCAATCAGTTGCAACTTGAACGAGCAGCTAACAATCGACAATTTTTCACATACTTTCGCATCACCGTCACGATGCCACGACACTCATAAATAAGTGATCGCGCGTACTTCCGGAGATTCGATCAATGCGCATTTTTTTCTTTCAAAGGCGCCATCAAGTAGGTATGCGATTTGTTTATCAATTGGCCAGGATTATTGCAGTAATTATTTTTGGCTCATTGTGATGGCATTTTTTTTCTTTTCGAATGCTGGGTGAATATATATATATGAGGTATTCCACGTGAAGTGGTCCGATCAAAATTTTAAAATGCACCAAATTTTGGGTACACTTTGCAAATGTTTTTCAGAATACAGAAAAAAATTTCTAGGTACTGGAATCTATTTGCTCAAAAGTTATTCTAGCCTCAAAAAGTGAATTTTTCCATATTTTTTTCAACACCAGCTGGGTTTACCGCTATATAACTCAAAATCTATCAACTTTTACTATAGAACATTATATGTAACATTCGTTGCTAATTATATCTAGAATTTATTCTTCTGGGTTAGAATTTCTAATCTCAAGGTCAAAGTTACATAAACTACATGTCAATATTCAACTTGAAAAAAGTGCAAGTGCGCCACCTTTGATTTTTTCATCCAAAAGTCTAAAAGAAAGCTTGGAGCAATACCTTTCAAATGGTCTGTAGCATTTTTATGGCCTCCAATTCTGTAAAAAGTTATGACAATTTAAAGAAACACGAAATTTTGTAAAAAATTTAAATGGGAATTACCATGTTAATTTTTGTGAATTGTTTGTCTTTCTTTAAATTGTCATAACTTTTTACAGAATTGAAGGCCATAAAAATGCTACAGATCATTTGAAAGGTATTGCTCCAAGCTTTCTTTTGAACTTTTGGATAAAAAAATCAATTGTGGCGAAGTTAGATTTTTTTCAAGTTGAATATTGACATGTAGTTTATCTAACATTTACCTTGAAATTAGAAATTCTAACCCAGAAGGATAAATTCTAGACATAATTAGCAACGAATGTTACATATAATGTTCTATAGTAAAAGTTGATAGATTTTGAGGTAAATAGCGATGAACCCAGCTGGTGTTGAAAAAAACTGGAAAAAGTTCACTTTTTGAGGCTAGAATAACTTTTGAGCAAATAGATTCCAGTACCTAGAAATTTTTTTCTGTATTCTGAAAAACATTTGCAAAGTGTACCCAAAATTTGGTGCATTTTAAAATTTTGATCGGACCACTTCACGTGGAATACCTCATATATATATGATTGATTTAAGTAAGTAATGAGTAATTAGAGAAGCATCCGGTATAATGAAGAAAGCTGTGACCTGTGCTAAATAATTAAATTTAAATAACCAAAAAAAAATAATAATAATAAGTTAATAATTAATTATTAACGCGTAATAATTTTAAATCAACATCAAATGCTTTTGTATTAAATTTCATACATATAATTCGCAAGCAAGTATAAATCCGCCGTCTACATAACTCAACGTGTACGAAAGTATCAATCGCCAATTTACACATACCATCAAAACTTCGCAATCTAAAGTCTCGCAACGTTATAACATCGTCACGAATCAACCACACGAAAATAAAAATCTCTCCCCTATTAAGAAAAAAAAAAGAATGAAAAATTATCGACAACTGCCTGCAACCAATACACAAAAGAATTGCGTACCGCGAGAACGTGCAATCACGAATCAGTCTATTAGACGCGTGTCAAAAACTTCAGTTGTTATTAAACCAGTCGATATAGTTAGAAAGCTCATTGATAGTGCGTATGCGACGTCGATTTCCATTAGAAAAGTTTCGCAGTTTATTATGTGACCTCGTTGTTTGTTACGATTTTCACTTTGGAGGCTTTTTTTATTTTAAATGATTTTTTTAAATCTTTCGTTAATGGACCGAATTTCAATTTTAATCGCATAATAATTCTGTATTAAAATTTTAATTAATACAGTAAGTACATACAAGAACAAATATGTTTCTTAAAAATAATTATTTTTAACTTGTAAATAATTTGACTATACGTTGAGCATCATATCAATGATAACTTTGTTTGTCGCATCCGCAGAGTTTCGTTTCCGTATAAGATGTTTATTGTTCAAGGACTTTCTAAAATAGTGAAAGTTTTGGGTGTATGGAATTAAAATTTTGAGGAATTCTCAATGAACAGCATCGCTTGAATACCGTTTACGGAATAGCTGTCTTGTTTACATTAAGTTTTTATTTGTACACTTATAGTTAGATATTTTACAAAATATTATTTCGTACGTCCTATACAAAAATAATACCTTCTATAATGACACACACACGTGCGCGCGCGCGCGCGCATGCATAAAGTTATAGATTTGTACACGTTCAAAGTTCTTTCAAATTTGAATTAATATAAAATATTGTACATTATGAATCAGAGTGATATTTATTTAATATTAAATACAACGTATAAGACGCTAGAAACCGCAGATCAGCTGAAAAATGTCGAATTTAAAAATGTTTTTTCTTAAAAAAAACGTATAGAATCGAGTTTATCGTATTTCAGGTGCTTGTAAACCTGTTTCTATAAGTACTGCCGAGAAAAGTCGGGTTTCGGTCGACTTCTCGAATTATCGAAACCGAGAAACACGTGTGCACTCCCGCGATATACTAAATTAGTCAGTTCCTTTATGTGCTCACAGTTTTATTTTATAAATGGTATATATAATGTATTGTAACAATATTATTTTTCCGTCAATATTCACATGTTAACCCTCCAAAAATGAATATATCTATATATAGTAATGAATGTACGAATTAATTGATTTTTAATTGAATGAAAGTGATCAACGAACAAGGCTTCAAAACAAGAAAACCAGTTGCGATGAAAAGTATGTAGGTCAAAGACAAAAATATGAGTATTCAAAAATTACAAAATAAATACGTATCTACACATTTCTCTAGTGCACTCGAATGTTATAATTTATTTTATTATAGCTATATTAGTAGGGTAATTAATAGATTTAGTGAGTTTATTGAGCAATATTTGCTTGTACGTAGTATCCAATTTGTAAAATATTCGTTTAATTTTTTTTGTTATAAATAATATATGCATGATTAGAATTTTTCAAATTTTTAAACAAAAAAGTTACACTTACTTATTGTACAAATAAGTACTATGATAATATTTTCAAAATCACACGATAATTCTTCAAGAGGACGATTAAAAGAATATTGAAAATTGGATTTGTAGATGAAAATTGAAAAGAAATGGTTAATAATCACTTAAAAATATCGAATAAACAATAAATAATAGAAATTGAAGATTCCATTAAACATTTTTTGTCTGAAATTGACCCTTTTTCACGGTTTCCACGCTTCCGCGGATTATCTTGACGCGACAACGCTTGGTTCTCGATGCCCAGTACTCGATAATAATACTTTCACTCGGTCGGCGAGCGGGGTCAGTGCACCGAACCGAGCAACTCCAGCTGATCCCGAGCGAGATCGCGCGTATACATGGCGGCGCCCGTATAAATGTGTCCCGCTGACTATATATACCTTATTGCGGTTTTCTACGTAGAGAGAGGAAATTTGGTGGAATGGTCATTCAATCGGTTGATTCGTTTTTACGTATCCTATTTCTCGAGAGGCTGACCATTTTAGAAAAATGAGCTTTGTACGTGAAATGTTAAAATGTCAGTCACGTATACTTGACTATTTATTATTTTTTAGAAATTTAATTTATTTTACGTACAAGTAAAAGAATTTCAATGGAAGAAGAAAGATATATTGATACGCTTTCGCAGATAAATGTATATATTAAAACTTATTTTAATCAATTGGACACTATAATGAAAGCTGCAAATTTACATAAGAACTATATCATTTTTTCAGTTAATAATTTATTGTTATATGTATAAGAAATGATTCAATTCAATTTGCTACAAGTATACATATTGTCATCCTGTTAAATAAATAAATAAATTTTCTTTAATTATTTGAGACTGATAAGAATTTACGTGTACGTACAACAAATTTTATTTATCACTTAAACAAGTCTTAATATACATTTCAAATTGTATAATTTAATAATCTCTGTTTACCACTTCTACATATATAGTCACGGTTTTCTACGTAAATTAATAATATTAGTTAAATTATGTCAATTACGTATAATAGGTAATTATATACACATTATAGATATAATATATATAAATGTATAGAAGGATGATTGTATTGTAAGACACAGCTCGATTTAATAGTCCTTGGCGTCGATACGATCCGAATGATGTAAAAAGGGACAAGACCTCAGGCTCGTATCGTGACTTTTCTTTGTTCATTTTCGTTCTTGTTACGTACAGCTGTCGGGTACTATTGTATTTTGCTCGATTTGTCGAGGCACTTTAATTTTATTGATCATCACAGAACATTTTGCAATATTATATGCATCAAATTTTATTCACATATGTAGAATTTGATAAACGGTATTGAATGTAAATTAAGAATATTAAAACTATATATTTATAAAAAGTGAATCATCTTTTTTTACTTCTTTCTTAATTCTTTGTTGTAAGTCCGACAGTATTTAGGACATAAAATCTGTAGCTAATACATTTAGTAAGTTTCACATTTGTATAAAAAGTTGAATTTTTATTGATTAACGAGTCGAACTCTTGATTGTACTCTTCGCAAATGCCTGGTACGAGTATTTGTTAAAAAAAATGTTTCATTACATTTACTGCGATTCTTTTCTAATATATGACATTGAAAGTACTGTCATGCCAAAACGATCGTTATCTCAAAAAAGAATCACAAAATCATCTTCAGAGAAGAGAAAAATAATTCGAACCACACCCCCGAAATACCACGGATCGTATACACAAGCGAGCAAAAGCGATCTCGTGCAATAACCCGATAAAAAGGTATATACCGATCCATGCGAATGAAAATCGATATACCGACGATCCTTTGCGGACGTAGATCCTTGAGCTTGTATAATGCGATCTGCGAGGCTGCGTATGGAACAAGACGCTGGTTCGATTCGACCAAGTGTGAACAAAGGCCCGTTATATGGGCCTGAAGAGATGATCGTTATGCTCTGACAAACAATCGAATGTATCTGTACGTGTATATGTGTATATATATATATATACAAATTTGTATGTATAATGCGAATCAGAATAGGCGGATCGGGAAATTGTAGTCGGTTGGCTTTAGGGCGACTTTTAAATGAGGATTTATATAGCGATTAGAAAATTGTTAAACAATGTATTTGACGATTGTTCAGTTATTGATATAGGTATGTATATGTACATGGATTAACGGGGGATTTTGATTTATCGAGTGGCGACTATTTGTAGAGGTAGATGTAGAATCATATTATATATTTCAATTAAAGTTTAATAATAGTTACTATTTGTTTAAAATATTAGAACTTTTCCAAATATTTAATTATATTACTATTATTATTGTTTTTATGTAAGATTCTTATTTTTAAGGTATATAAAAATAAAATGTACATTGAATTAATAAAAATAGTGTTGAATTATATGTATGTTTTAATGGTATTAGTTATATTGGAAATATTATCATTTAATCTTACAGGAATTACTATTTTTTTTATTATTTCTTAAAATGTCAGTGTAATAATCTGAAAACACAAAGGAATATTCGTAAATATATAAAACTACGTATAATAAAAAATTGTATAAACGTAAGTTCTGCATCTGCATGTTATGTACCTCATCTCTCGCTACTAAAATTACAATTTACAACCAAAAGTCTTGTAGTTATAAAACAAGTTACCGCACTTGAATGTTTTTATTTTTCAAAAATAAAAAAAGTATCGGACGAAAAATAATATCTTGTATACTATCTTGCATATGCAGCTGTATATGTACGTGTGTATGCATACGTAGACACGCACATACATATACCCATATATATTTGAGTCGTAACCTCGCACCGGCGCATAATTCACAAAGCAAGTGCGCGCGCTTGCGCGTCATTATTATGCAGTAAGAAAGGAGGTGGAAAAGACACTGATTTATTTGTAGTATGATTTACAGGGGAACCATATACTTCAGAAATTTTCGTGTGCGCCGTAAAAAGTTTGGTTATTTTGACACCTGTAAGGTGATACGTGAAATTTCTTTCTTTTCGTTTGCAACCTGAGGTCGATAAACTTTAGGGTCATACAATCCGAATAGGCGCTATAAAACCTTAATTGTAAGATGAAAAATTGTTTTTTTTTCCTGTTAAATATTATAAAAGCAGTGTATTTTTAAGTTTGCGATGGAAATATACGCGTAGAGAAAAAGTGATAAACTGATAAATGAAGGTTTTAGCGGAGTGCTCATAAATTCTGAAGGTCAGCGACGAGAAAAACCTTGACTATCCTCTGTAATAATATAGGGTTTAAGGTTTGCGCTTATGCACTCTCGGTTTTGTATAATTATGTTGTACGCTTTTCCAACTGCTAATCTGTATTCGCGTCTGGGATAATAATATCGAAAAAAAACAGTACCAATACAAATTCAACGATGCAGTTTCTTAAAAAAAAAGTAGAATAACAACTGGAAGTGAAAAAAGATAATATTATTAAACTATCTGTAAATTAAATTAATACTTCTAAATAATATTTACATTGATATTATTAAAAATTAAAGTAAAGAATGCAAATTTCAATCTTTACCTCGAAGGTTAATATCTATACACATACCTAACTATTTTATCTCTAGCAGTAAACATTAAGTCCTACCAGAAAATACCAATTGTTTTTAACCATCTCCAAACTAATGTTTTTACACGCTTCGAGCGTTCCATTCGGTAAACCGCGAAAAAAACATCTTTAATTCTCATTATTTTAACCATAAAAAATGTGAAGGAATCGCGAGTTTCTTCCGAAAAAATACGTTTGCAGTTAAGCGTCCGATGGTATCGGTGCTTCTATACTCGCGAGTTTCACCTCGCGATTGTCCGTATAAATCTGGACATATATATATAAGATATCTTGTGTCCGTTGCAAAGATAAATTCTTCGCGTAAATTTGACCTTAGGGGTTAAATTCGGAAGTCACCTGTATTTTTCAGGAGGACTATAACTTTTCTTGGGTACACGGATGATCTTTCATTTTTTTGTGATTCAAGATCATTTATTTTTCTTTTTGCAATGCTCGTTATACATATATTATGATCTTTAATCTAGCATGTAGACGTAAAAGAAGAAGAGATTTTAATAAATTAATAGTAAGTTCAAAATAAAACAATAAATTATTGGTTCTATTGAAACCAATACGTTCAATTCAAACAATTAATTGAAAAAGCTTAAAATTAAAAAAATTTTGCAAAAATGTAAAATACACCGTTAAGTGAAAAACCCGTAGATCGATAGATCACAGTTACCTGATTGTGTTCCCTAAACATCAAAACCTCAGTGTTTTACATCAAATATTCTCTCTTTCGTTCATTTTTTATTACAATTCCATATCTTGTTAAGGCTCTAAAATTGTGATGTTCTACATCTTCTTTTAACGTTGTTTTTCCACTTAAATGACGGAAATTGGATTTAATCTTAAACTCCTTTGAAACAGTTAGTTGGTTGTTGCGTATTTTTCTTCCACAAGTTTTTACTTGATTTTTAATGAAATTCCTCAAGATTTTACAACGAACTTAATTTATGGTATTTCTTGTAAATTTATATCGACTTTTTAGCGAAGCAACTTCGTATTTTAACATTTTATTTAGGTACGTACGTATCCCCTTGTGGTACAGCTCGTTACTTTCTTTGTGAATTTATGATACGAAATGACAAGTTCAGGTTGTTTTGTCCTCGCAAAAAGGAAGCAAAAATGTACAAGATCCCATTGCGTCAATAAAAGTTTAAATCACTTTCACAGAAACCGGTTAGTAATGTCAATGAGAATTCTCATTACTTCATCGTGTTTCTTTGTTTCGTATCCATCGTAAAAGGTTTCATTTAAACCATGTTTTTGTATTTTATTTCTGGGTATTATATACTTAAATCAAATTATCCTACATTGAACGACAACATAATTAGGAACATACTGTCCAAAAGAATTGATGTATTCTACACTTATTTAATTATTAAAAATCTAATTATTACAAAAACTGATCTAAGTATTATAATATTTTGATAAAACTGTAATTAATCGTATATATACCCTCTCGTAGCAAAAAATGCGAATGAATTAATTAAATAAGAATTTTTTCACACAGTCTCAAAAGAGTTTTAGGTACAATATTAGAAAATCCACTGTAGTTCCAGAAGGGGATACAATGATTATCAATAATTACCTGTCGAAACAAGTCTGAGCATCAAACTTTCTATGTATATGTATGTATTTATATAAACATACACTTGAGTCCATTTCAACAGATTCGAATTGAAACGTTCAAGAGAGGATATATCTAAAAGCGCACGATTTTAACGTGTAACGCAGGGGAAAACGTAATTGTCTTTCGATGCCCAGCTGAGCGCGAAACCGTTTAATTCTCTCGCCGTTGAGTACATGGTTGCGCAACTATCTCGCATATATATGTATATAGTACCTTTCTAATTCCATGGAAAAAATGGTGGTGTTTTAATTGACGGTCGTTGGGTTGCGTGCACGGTGAAAACTTTACGCGCATATGCGTTTTATGCAATTATATTTAAATGAGAGATTTTATAATATTTGTCTATACATATATACACTCCATATATCGAAAAATTTGAGATGTACCTTGGTTTCATAGTAGATTAACTCTCTTCATTACCGATCGTTTAGGATGAGACTAATTGAATATCTATAATGGAGTTTGGAAGTTGTTATTAATATTTTCCTTTTTGCTTTCATGGTATTTTATTGTGAAATAATTATACGTGGCTGCAGCGTTATGATTATTTTATGGAAAATTAAATTGTTGCTTACGATGCATATTGTGTGAAATAAATTTCTATTTTTTGTGAGTATGTATATAGATTTTGATAATTTTTCCTAAATAATTTTTCTTTACTTCTAAAAAATACCGCATATTTTGATCTTATATTCCGGGCGAGTGAATCAATAATAGACGAGACGCACAAATCGCCAAGAAAGTTGCGTATAAAATGTACTAGAAAAGCAATATAGCACTTCCCCAAAGAAACGTTGGAAATCGAGCGAATCGGTTGAACAAAATTCGCCAAACATCATCTAGCGTGTATATATACTTTCACCTTATACGAAAGTATACATGTATATCCATACATATACAAAACTTTTCCGCACCGATTTCCGTATCGACGTGCATCCCTCGAATCTCGGTCGAGTAGCACACCCATGCGGAAAAGCGCATGTTATTCCATTTTCTCACTTATATGTATATATAGTATACGCGGTGAGTACAGATGCGTGATTTCTAACTTTTAATTTTGTTCCGATCGGTTAGTAGTTTATTAATTGATAAGTATTATGGATTCATATACTCTCTCCATACATCTAAATCAGTGAAAAACAATTATAACGGAATCGACAAGCTGCGAGATGCTAGTCTCGTTCGTTTTTTTTTTATTTTATTGGGATATCTATATATTTGACACTGTTTCGTCTATCTTATATATTCTATTACGAATACAAAACCATTAATAAAAATACAACTTTCCCAAATATTAAATCACAGATACTCGTACATTTAGAACGAAAGGTAGTAGAGAAATTCACGCATTTATCACTTAAATTCGCATTTCTCTTATTGTAGACATGGAAAGGCAGCTGACTGGTGGTTTATCACCCCTCAGTGCCTTCTTTTCCGCTTCCCGCATCAACTAAGCGCTTCCCTTCGATTTTTTATTCTTTCTCTCTTATCCTCCCTGGTCTATGCATACTTACGTATATAGCCGGGCCTGAGAAAATACTCACGCCGCGTGAGAATCGTTATGCGATTTCGCGCAGAGGCCATAGATATCAGATTAACCTATGCGTATGTATTTAATTTGGAGAAATTTATCATTTTTTAGGCTTCTATAAACGAATTTATTAATAATTTAATGGTTTATGTATATTAAATAGTTATTCCCGAGTGAATTTGTAACTGATTTATTTTCAGATAATTATGTGACACTGATTTTACTATTTGATTTTTGACTTGACTTCTATCCTTTATAGATAAAGATTAAACTATTAAAAGAATGAGTAATACTGCGATTTATACATGTATGTATAGATGTAATTTGTAATCTATTAAAACTAATTTAAACTGTTTAAAAGTATGTATATTCTTATAAAATATCAATGTTCATATAAGGATATATTCATTTTACTTTACTATTTATGCTTCTTGACTTAGAATTACTTATACCTACTTCTGCTCGAGTCTTTTTTAACCGCAGTAAAATATTAATTAATGTATATAAAAAAACTCTTATTCGATCAATTCTACTTATCCAAACTGAAACCGTTTGTAAATTAACCAGAATTGTTACTTTTTCCTTTTATCAAAAAAACTTATTGTTAAGCTTTAATTTGCATAAGAAATAAACCACAAATAATTTGATTTTTTATTAAAAATTTAAAAAAAGAACTGTTTCATCACTTTACAATTCTAAAAGTCAATTTCACGCGTAGTTGCGCGCACACAAAACATTGTATCAAACCGATGGATTTTCAACGTTCGTTATATACGATCATTGCATTCTTAATCGTTGGAAATGGTAAGCTACTCTTCAGTTGTCGCAACTATTCTCACAACTTGATGTTTTTGCAAGCGCATCGCGTCCACATGCAAATCAGCATCAAATACGCATCGGTTTCTTGTTTTACTTTGTTTTAACTTTCTTCACCAGCTAAGTGTATATTTTTTATCGTTTGCGTGAGAATTCTTTCGACTATTTGATCACATTATTGATATAAAATTAAACAGTTATTGAAATTATATAATTTCAGTTCTCTTAATATTTATTAATTGCCAATATTAAGAAATGGACATTATTAACATCACTCAATTATCTAAAAATTGATTAAATCTACAGTATCATAATTATTATATATTATATAACTGTAAAATAACTTATTATATAAAAATTCTTCATCATGTATACCGCCAGTTTTCTAAGTTATTAATTAACAAATAACAAAATATAGAAAAATTAACTTCCTTCTCGTCAATAATATTTCCATAGTATGTATTGTTTAATATTAATAAAAAAAATATATAAAAATCAGCACATAATTTACTTACGGTTACAAATAATATAAATGATAATCTAATAATTGAATTTAGATGGAGAATTGTATAAACGCATATATTAAAAAAATAAATAAAATCGATGCACCCGTCTCAATCCACTTATAGATTTATAAATTGGAATTCTAGGAAAACGCGTGTTTAATTCTGCAGATAAAACAAGAACGTATCGCGGATGAAACTTCAGAAAAGAAAAAGGGATAAATGCTCACATGGCCTCTCATTACACTCCTTTGACCGTGTATCTATTTAAAATCAAGATACGAGTAATACAATTTTTTACCGATGCATATGCGTCAATAATAATTTCCCAAAATAGAGGCAAATTTGGGGTAGCTAAAAATTGGATAGACGTATGACCACTCCATCTATATATAATACAAACAATGAGAAAATAATATTTAATTACACACACCTGCTAGGATCTACGCACATAAGTGTAAATAATGTACTATGGTAATTAGCATTTATCGATATTATAAAATTAATTTATTGGTGAAAATATACATGGCGATGGAGTGGACGTGTAATAAAAATACGCAGCTTAAATGTTCATATTTCTTATTTTTTTTCATTTTAATCGTAAAAGTTGGTATTTCTTGTAAGATCCTTCAAAAGTATTTCATCCAGTAAATTTTTTAGAATCGAAACAATTTTACTTATAAATATTTTTTATTCATATATAAGTTGCATTGAATATTGATACTTCAGAGTTCGTCGACAAAATTACTCCATGATGGAACTTGTGCATAAAAAGTTAAAAACAAAATATTTACTTTTACCTTCTGGATTTAATTTCTGGCAAAATAAAACATTTCTACGTATTACAAGAATAAATATTGGTCGGTAATATAAAAATTTTGTAAAAAGTTTATTTATAATTAGCCCTGTGGAAAACGACAGAGTGTTTTTAAATATATTTTTATGTTAAAAATATGAAAGAACCAAATGGTGCATATAAAAAATTTTGGTAGTTTCCATCACGTACACCTTTTTACAGGTTTTTACGTATCCCCTACACCTTTATTCCATTTCATTCCATTTCCAATTTTTACCCCCTCTTTACCCCACCTTCTCGCATTCGCCCGGGGTTATGCCCGTGGAGAGAGGGAAAACCTGTGGCCAAACCCGTTGGGATAAATGCCATTTAGGAAAACCTCCTCCGAGAAGGGCGGTGTATTCGAGAACAATTCTGTTTGGGTGGCAAGGTCACATTGCGTAGACTTTAACACCGAAACCGAATGCCTCACACCTCCCGCTCACGTTGTGGAATGTGAAAAAACACCTAACCGATCATTTAAGCTAAGTCCGAGAACGGTCACCCATCCAAGTGCCAACCGCGCTCGGTGCTGCTTAACTTTCATGACCGGCCGAGGTGCGCTTCCGCCACTCCGCCACCGTGTCGGTCTTGCATATCTCTATATATTAGTTTATCAATTTTTACTTCCACAATTCAATCGATTTTTTTTGTAAATATGATATAGTAGAATTCTTTAAAAGTATATATTATCACCCTGTCTACTAGGTGGGTACAGTCATTTTACGTGTCTATATCGTTAGTTCTGGATAATATCCAAGGAAAGTATACATTTTTTTCGCATATAGACGAATGGGATGATTTTTTTTATTATTGAATCACATCTTCCCTGGTATAGTTTGACATAACCTCAAATCATTGACAAAAAAATTTCTCGGCTAAGCTCGTACAGAAGACTCATCGAGTCCTGTGTTACGTATGAAAAGGAGAGAAGCGAGAAATAAAAAGGTGGACTGCGGGATTCGACCCCGGGACCTCAGCGTGCGAATCGCGCGCTCTAACCATCGAGCTACCGTCCACCCGGACGGAGCATCGATGATACGAGCTACACACTTCTTATCTGTCACTTGACTCCTACTCATATGCCCAAGTCGCTCGGCGATGTCCGTGACACCTGTAAAATTATGAATTTTTCACGACATTGTCGAAAATAGTTCCGAAACCTCTGTTATTGTTTAAAACGAGCCAGATACCATATGTTGGACAAAATAATGGAAAACATTTCCACTACACTAATTATAGCTAGTTAAATGGTAGGATTGATAGATTTACCCGACGAGTTAACCATAGGAATATGGATTAAAAAGGAGATAAAAAACGTTTCATATTGGGATAAAAATGTATATACTACTTTTCAGTAATTTTTTGAAAAAGTAGCCAGTTCCTACTCAAAAAATGGATTTAATTTCTACTTGTAATAACATAAATTTAGATTTAGTTTACACCAATTGTTAATTCAATATAAAATTCGAATTTGAATTTTGCCTGGGACGCGTGTGTCACAGTGGAGATCTTGGGAACTCCATTGCACTTATTTCACATTTATACATATACATAAATTATATTTTGATTTTATTTCCGGCTCTCAAAAGGTTAACACAAGTTAGCTGCAAAATTTTAACTTGAAACTTTCAACTTTCTTCTCTCGATCAAGTATTATACTTGTTTTTGTTAACCACGTGATGATAATGATGATGATGACCGATGACAAGTTGACACTGACATTTCTGTAATTATACTTGGTAATCCAAGTTTTTTGCACTTGGGTATATATATAAAGTGACAGTTTTAACAGCGTAATTTTCTTAACTTTCCATTCAACTATGAGGTCCAATAAAATTACTCGACTTTTTATATATTTATGTATATGCTACATATATCGAGCATAAAGTTTGTAAAATAGCGACTAATGAGACTACTACTTTATAAATAACTTTTATATTTTGAGGTAACACATTGCTTCGTTAAATTATAATAATACTTTCTGTTGTAAAAAAATTGTTATTGTATAGTATATTTCATATTTTTAAATATAATAAATGTATAATAATTTTCACATTTTCAAATGGGGTAGTTTATTATTTATTCATACTAAAACACTAACAAGCAATATAATTTTAAAATTGAGTAAAATTTCGAAAAATTAATATTTATGTATATTTTTAAATCATTTATATATCTCTCTGTAAAATTAACAAAAATTTCGTAAACAAAAATACGTGATTGCATCAATTCAAGTTATAAATCATTCTATAACAATAATGCGTATACAAGATTTTAATAAACGAAGCTTCGTATTACGAAAATTGCACATCTATGTAACGACCTTTCATACGTTAAACACTTAAATTTAACTTTCAACATTCAATAATATAGTTACAATAAACTACTTATGATAAAGATGGTACAACATATCGAGGAAAAACAAAAAAAAGCGGATCGTCGATAGCTTTGCAGCGCGAACTTTCCCACAGTGCGGGCGAGAAAACGCGCGACTTTCTTCAAGCGAAAGCGTCGATCGGAATTCCCTCACCTTCGACCTAGAGAAGACCGCGCCTCGTCCTTTTTTATTTCTAAATTCATTTAGCTTGTCTATTCAGAAGATTAAGAGTTCTAGAAAGGATTCAATATATATCAACGAAATGAGGAAGTTGGAGAAGTAGGTTTCATTTGGTAGATTAAGGTGAAGTCAAATTTGTAATGCGATTGTGTACACGACATTCATAATAATAAGAAACTTTTAATTAATGATAGGTTAATTTTAAGTGCTTATACAATCTATACACTAAAAACTTTTTCTTATTCCTTTTCCTCCATTTTTTAATAAAAGAAAACTATTAAATCATTAAATGTATCGTTAAAACCTTAATAGTGTACACAGAATGTACGTGTACAATATCATATAAACGTCACCCTATTATCCTAAAATTCATCATAGAGTTTATCGTCTGGTAAACTGATGGTTAAACAGAAAATTTCACCTTGTTACAGATTACACGGTTCGTACGAGGCTTTGAAATACGGAACATTGTTGGACTGCCTCTCGGATCTAACAGGCGGGATCACCGAAAGTATCGCTATAAGACAAGATCCAACGGGCTGTGGTCGAGCGCTTGCTAAGCTACTCGACATGACGTCTCTCATTACTTGTACCGTCAACAATAGTCAACAACAGGTAAGTCAACATTTATCTCCGTTTTGTTAAATAAATCTATTCTTTTTTTGTTCATCTTACATCTACTATTTTTTTTAGATTGAGTAAGATATCATTTCACTGTTACATACATTTTACTTAAAAATATTTTAAAGCTTGTATTTTTATTTTATTCTGTCATTTTAGCTGTGAAATGTACTCTTGTAAAAATATTTGATAAAATACGTTGTTCACTACACTGCTATATAATATAAAATTTAATTACACCAAGTTATAGAAACTAATTATTTTAAATATACGCACAAAAATTTGTAAAAATATATAGTACCGTAAACAATAGATTTAACAATTACCTTTATACTTACCGTGGTTTTTCTTTTTTTTGTGTAAATGAAAAAAAAAACGTAAGTAATTCATATTTTCCTATTTGCAGATACGAGCGAGCACAGAGAAACTGGCGAATGGCATACAAATGGGAATCAATTACAGACTTTACGCGATAGAAAGGGTAATTTTCATGAAATTTCCAAACTATATATTATTGATCCATTTATATAATAATTACTATTATTATTTTAATAAATTATTTTTAACAAAATTATATTATATGTAGTTCTTACCGTTTTTCCCATTTACGACGACTGGTTTAAAGAGAATAAATGAAAAAACTAGACGAGAGAGACGTTTGCGAACGTATAATTATTCTTGCTACTTATAAATAGGTCACAAGCATCTTACATTAGTAATAGAAAACGAGTGTTTCGATCTTTAAAGTCTTTACTGTAATTTATATTACGTAACGTTTAATTTATTTATTAATTACTGAAACTGTAGCAGTTTTGCTTTATATACAAACAATTTTTTTGATATGCTAAATAAAAAGTATAGATTTCTTATATGTATGTCATTGTGTACCTAACTGTTTTCCGTAAAATAAGATTAACTTTAAAATAAATGTAAAATATGTAAAAATGTAAAAATGTAATGTTTAACTATATTTTTAACTTTATATTTTAACGGTGTTTTTATTTTTATATATGCGTTACCTGCATGTGCACAGGAAAGTTTGATTATAACTTTGTTTAATGATGGTTTAATCAATAATGGTAATTTTTTATGGATTATTTTTTCGCGATATATTGAATACTTAACACATAGTTTATGAACGAAAATTTATTATAAAAAAAATAAGAATTAGCGGTAGAAGAAATATTATGATTATTGAAACGTGGGGGGTATGTCAATGTATTATTATGAAAAATAAAACATGAATTACGATCGTGTAAGATTATGAAGCTATAAATAAATACATGTTGGTTTAACCAGGTGGAGACATTCAGTGGTGAGGCTGTACAGTTAGTTAAGCTTCGCAACCCTTTAGGTCCTGGTGGCGAATACGTAGGTGCGTGGGCGAGAGGTGGACTCGAGTGGGATGAAGTACCGCCTGTCGAGCGAGACCGGCTCGCCGTTCGCAACATGGCTGAGGGAGAATTCTGGTGAGTCTAGTCTGGTCAACTAATCTTATGTCGCGCCAAGTCAATTCACTTACTTTTCTTTTACTCCCCAAGATGTTCGAGTTATTAATGATCTTGATACGAACCGGTGGTTCTTCGTTTAACGTGCTTTAAATTCATCGTTTTATTTTAATTTCTACTTATATTTTTTCATTCGATACATTCATTTTTCAATTTTTTTAGTATCTAAATTTGTTTGAGTAAAATATGAGTCGTTTAGAGGCTAAACTGAGTGAATGAATATCGAGTCAAAATTTAATCATTCTAAGCAAGTTACTCTATATAAATTTCTTCGAGTGAAACATAATACGTTTAGAGATAAATGTTAGTAAATCGGTATGGAGACTGGATTTCATTCTAATCAAGTTAAATATCGAACTTAAAAAAGTTTAATTATTACCTTAATTATCTTAATTCTTTATTTTTCTTCTAGAGTGAAAATTTTAATGAAAATTTCACCGAAAGATGTGGTATTTGACGGTAGTTACGAATGATTTTTATACTCAAACGAATTTAGAGAGTATCGATTACTATAAAAGTGATACTAATTCATTATTTGTATATATGTAAATTAATTTTAGGATCTCATACTCGGATTTTGTGAAAACATTCACGCATTTGGAAGTCGTTCATCTCGATGCGGAAACATCTCGGGATGAACCATCGTTACATAGCAAACACACCTGGCAAATGAAACTTTACCAAGGTAGTTGGAGGAGAGGTGTAACTGCTGGTGGCTGTCGAAATAACCAAGGTATATTAGTCATTTGACATGGTAACATTTTCGCATAGTTGTTGTACAAACGTTACAAAATATTTTGTATTTTAGAAACGTTTCACATAAATCCACAACTACACCTAATACTCAGCGAAATGGAGGAGGTAGTAGTTTCGTTAAATCAGCACTCTATCATGGAACCAAAGGTACGAAAATCAATTGTTTATTTGAAATAATTTTTTTAACTAATTGTATTGTATTGTAAAAAAAATGAAATAATATTATTAACATTTAAAAAGTAGCGCAACAGTAAGTTATCCGACTGTTAACAGGTAATCGGTTTTACGGCGTACGCACTTCCGAAAAACAACACAGAGTCCATCAACAAGCAGTTTTTCAAAAAGAACAAGTCGTTAATAAACTCGCTGTACACCAACAGCCGACAAGTGAGCCACAGGTGTCAACTGGATCAAGGAGGTTATCTTCTCATCCCAACTACGTTTGAGCCAACACAGGAAACGAGTTTTACGCTTCGTGTTTATAGTAGCAAGCCCCTTAAACTCAAGTGAGTATGATTGCCCTCTTGATGTATATACCTATAGTTTTTTTTATCATTTCTTATAATCAAACTAAGAAAAAGGATCTTGTTGATCTTTTTTTTTTTTTAATTGAGTTTACCTGACGAAACCAGTGTGACTATTTTCTTTTGCGAGAGTCAAGGCGTTAATTAAACAATTAACTTTTTGTGGAAATAATAATATTACTTTTTTAAAAATCAAACACCATTTTAATTCTTTCGAATAAGATGCTTCTACATAGTATATATAAAAATCTAATGTATTATATTTAATTTTAATAAAATTTCTACACAATCTTGTATGCGTTATTAATATAAAATTATGATTTTTCAGATTACTCGACACACCGCCATCGCTTTTAAAATCCGCCATCATAAAAGCTCCGCCACTCGAAGGCAAAGGATTTTCACAATACGAGGCGGTTTTTCTACAACTCGCTGACGAGCACAAAACCGTAAATGCATTTGAACTTCAAGAATTACTTGAGGCTTGTCTACCAAACGGTAATAAATATCATTTAATTAACGATTAAATGTAAAATATTTATAGGTATATGTAACATAATGATTCTTTTTGTAGATTACATCAAAAGCTGCGCTTGCATGGATGTATGCCGTCAAGTTATCCTCACGATGGATGTATCCTTTTCACAATATAACTTAGTATTTTATAAATTTATATGTATTATACTTTAGTTTTTTTAAAACTGTACAGTTGCTTAAAAAAGGAGTTAATAGTGTAAAAAAGATTTAAAAAAAATAAATAACCTTAATTGTAAATATAGAGCACCGGCAGTGGTAGATTAAAGTTCAACGATTTTAAAGATCTGATGTGCAGCTTGAAATATTGGCAAGCTGCATTCAAGAATCACACCAAGGAAAAAACCGGCATTTTAAAAGCTGAGAGACTTCGTGATGCTCTGCTTGAAGTTGGTAAGTCATTCGTCACAACTTGTGCATAAAAGTATAACATATATTTTTGCAGTATGCATATAGATTACGAATATTATATTATATACACTTATATAGACACTTTTCGATGTAAACCAAATTTTACGGATACTGTTACAAAACAATATTGTTATTTTATTTCTAAATTATTATTAATGTAAATTTATTTAATAAATATTATTATTGTAGGTTTTCAACTAAACACAGACGTTCTAGCAATTGTCATTTTGCGATACATGAGAAAAGATGGAACTTTGAGATTTGGTGATTTTGTATCTGCTATTCTACACCTTAACGACGCTTTTGGTAAATTATTAATTTCATATTTATCAATTATCACTAATTTACCTATTAAACAAATTCTAACTTAAAAAATATAATTAAATTTTAGCAATTTTCGAAAGTAAAGATCCCTTGCAAAATGGAACTATCAAATTAAGTTTAGCAGAGGTAAGCTATACATTTTTAAAGTTAACAATGTGTAAAAAATTATTATAAAAGTGAAACATTTTTGTTTTCAGTGGCTTCGATCATCGCTTATGTGTTGAACAAAACGTTGTTGATTCGTAAATTGTTATATTTTGACCGTTTGTAAATAAATTCATCGTAAATCATCATCTGCGTGTAAAACGTTAGCCATACTAACGATTAATGTAGCCTTTCTCCATTGTAATATAATCATCATTTGATCAGCATTTTCTACTCTCATCCTATAACATTTAAGTTAATTTTGTATAAAAATTTGTATAATGATTATTGTACTGAATAATAAAATTAAGTATATTTTGTACATTAGTGTATAATTTATCTATAAACTATATTTTGCTATTTATATTACTCATCAAATTTTATTAACTACTTGTCTGAAAAATATTTTATTTTTTATAAATAAAAAAATAAACACACATTTTATTAGATAATATCACATGACATACATTTATTTATGAAAGTTGAAAATTATTATACAAATATATTTTTCATGGACTAATTTAAAATACGTTTGTAATAATTATAATACTGAAAACTCTTGATGTACGGCTATTTGATCGTCACTTTTAAAAAATATCAATTCACTTTTGCAGCATCTTTTGATAAATCATTTCCTGTAGCACGTTTTCTCAAATATTCCAGACCATCTCGAATTAAAATGATAAATGTCAATCCGGCTATTATACTAGAATAACAAAATATATTTGTACATTATATAATGTTTATTATTGTAATAATATAATTAAATAATATATGATTAGATTGAATATTTACGTTCCAAATCCTACGTAGATAATTATTATTAAAGAGTAAATAACAAATATTTTGCCAACGTTGAACCAACCCATCAGTAAAAAAATTAATCCTATTGACAGAGATACTGACTCTTTAAGAATTGGATGTGGAAGAAGTTGCTCACGTGTTGATATAGCTCCCACTATCAATATAACCTAAAAGTGAAAAAGCAATAAAATTAAAATAAATTATTTATACATAATTTTTTGAACTACTTATAAATAATTATAAAAAGTTACTTACATTAAATATATCAAGAAGGTCTTTGTCGAATAATATAAAAAGCAATAATGACATGCATTCTTGCATTCTGCTAGTTTCATTATGAAGTAAGTAAACGCGTATATACCATAAACCCGCTAAAAGTAAAAGCTGTAAAATGAAATTATATAAATTTAATTTCATTCAATAGATTAATATAATGAAAATAAGCCTGATTTAAGTATACTTACATTTTTATATGCAAATCCATTGTCATACAAAACGTACTTTAATAAAATTCCAGCAAGAAAGATAGAAAATACACAAGCAATGCCTAAGATATGATTATTATTAACTTTAATCATTTTTATTTCTAATATAAATTATATATATATTTTTTAAATTATGGTTTGTCATGTATGCAACCTAATATATCACACTGGTCATCCTTTCAACAGTTTAATTACAGGTATACAAATTTTATCTATACAAGTACTAACCATATCTTATCATAACATAAAAGATAGTAAAAAAAGAACGACGGCTAAGTTGAAGTTGTAACACTTACCTCTTAGTGTTTTTATTATATACGTTTATACTATTTTTTCTAAAAACTAGATATTATATTTTATTAATAAATAAAAAGTGAACTTGACTAAATAATTTATTTGTATTAGAATATTTTACTTAAAATTTTACATAAATACATATAAATAATTAGACAATGTTTAAATTGTAAAAATGTAATTTATTTATTCACTTTTTATAGATATTTTACTACGGCACTATCACCGATAGCATATTTTATTAGTATACACGATTTGTACATACATCGCACTTGTACAACAATAATAAAATTCTAAAGTCTAGGTATCGAAAATTGTCGTTACTAAACCTATATCTTTGAATATCGCTTTAGCAGTCTGCTTTTGTGTGATTTGTGTGCTCGCTTTGAACTCTTAAAGCCTTTGTATAACTTTCCAAGTTTGTCACTGCAGCTAAAACTCGAAAGAGACTCTCCATCAGTCTACCGAATGTTTCGGACATGTCATCTTCGCTCCTTGTTATTACAAAAATATCTGAAATAATAACGGTAATATTGCTTAGTTTATAACATTTTTATTATAAAAGTAACTTTAAAGAAACTTTAAAGAAATGTCATAAATGAAATTGAAAAAGTGATACCTATTTAACTTATTTTTTAACGTTATGATACTTGAAATAATAATTGATATCTTCTCAATATTTTTAAACATTACAATAATGAGGAATCGCGTTAAATATGATTTTATAAAAAAGTGAAAATATGATACTGTACTAACCAGCTCTGTCTTGGCCTAAGTGCCTGCAGAACATATTAACGGCGGTAGTAACGTCATCATCGTCATGGAAAGGATCACCGACCCATTGAGTTCTGTATACCCTAATTATCTCCAAAGCTGCTGTCCATTTAGCTGCTTTCAACAACTCTGCTACTCTCGCGGATTCTTCATTTCCATGCTATGAATATAAATAAAATAAATGTGTTACTTGAAATATTACAATCTAATGAAATATTTATAAACTTTTAACTCTTTTATACAAAAATGAATGCAAAAATCTTATTTAAATTAAAGAATTTCTGATTATTAAAATGTACTCGATGCGCTTCGATTATAGTAGTGCAGAACAGAAAAAGTCAAACCTCCGGCAAAGGACTTGGACTAGGCGTTGGTGTGCCTCGTTCGCTTTCAGTACTGTCAATTTCAATCGAACGAGCTAGCGATTGTCTCATGCTAGCGATCTCTGCGGACATATCTTGCAAACTCGCTTGGGAATTTTTTAAAGCGCAAGTTAAAGCACCCAACATTTTATTCGAGGCTTCTATAAGTAGCAACAATTGAAAGTGAAGTTTGTACAAGGCACGTCCAAGATCAAGTAGCATTTCCTCTAGTCCATTTTCATTATGAGTATGAGATTCGCCAAGAGAGTGAAGTTTGTTTGCCGTTTTCACTGCTTCTAAGCACTACAAATAAAATATTTAATAAAAATGATTGTTGGATTGAATCATTGAATTATATTATATATTCGCATAACCAATAAGAAAATGTCATGCTTTAAAACAAAATTTACATAAATATTAAATTAAAAAAAACTTTTATTAAATTGTTAAACATACTCTGCTTAGATATTTAAATTACACGTTTTCTATTCAGACTATTACCTCAGAAGCATGGTCTTTTCTGTCTAAGAAAGTTTCAAGGTGTTCTTGAATCTCTAGTAACCCGAATCTTAAAGTTTCGTGGAGTCTTTGATTCGCAAAAACTGAAGATGCAAACCATACAATAGGTGGCTCGCCTTTTGAACCCAGTAATTCGGCATGACTAGATAAATGAGATGCCAACTGCGCTGAAGCCGCGCTACCATTGTTTAATAATGATACCGCTTCGCGAGTAAGATTAACTGATTTACCACAAAGATCCTAGAAGTATACATTTATTTATTGTATATTTATAATATACATTGCATAGAAAATGTAATATATATATCTGAATGAACAGAACTCACTCTTAAAATTTTACTAAGGAGTTGAAAAACATCCAAAGGATTACAGGGCGTCTGAGCAATCAAATTTTGAATTTGCTGCCTCCAAATTTCTTCAGCATCATCACGAACGACTTGTCTAAAAGGCATCAATGCTGATAAATTAGGTGAGGCATTACAGGGTGTTACGTCACCTAAGTCTCCAGCACTTGATCCCCTGAACAAATAATGTATAAGTCTTGATTATAATATCGCATACCAAAATAATACTTCTAGAGACATTACGCCTGCAAAACTTACGAAGTATCAGATCTCGTTGATGAATCATGACGACTTCTGCTTGGTATTAAAGACAATGAAGATGGAGGGAAAATACTAGGTATACTGTTAGCCTCTTGACTGGCTCCAGTTCCACTTGGTACTTCATCAAGAGGTGATTCGGAACCGATTTCATCATCTGACGATTCTTCAGCAACTCCTCGCTATTATGACATATAATACAATAAATGTAATATAGTAATTGCAATTAATTTTTAATCGGTAATAACATAAATCTCTTACTCGAATAGTTTGTTTGCTGGAAGATACTGTTTTTTCGCTAAGGCTCTCTTCGAAAGTTCGGAGACTCGGTTCTCTTTCTTCTCCCTCACTAAGTGGTCTTCGTCTCACACCCCAGTTAAAGTTATCAGTGCTCTCTCCCTGAATCACATAAAAAAATAATTGTTTAAAAATTATAAATAATTCTTTAAATTAAGACTAACAAATAATGTAGATTTATTATAATAATTTGCAGAACAATTTTAAGTGTACCTCAACACTTTCGCTTTCATATTCTAAGAAATCGAAGTCTTTAAAGACACCGAAATGTTCATCATCTCGTCGCGATCCTCCACTCAAATCGTTATTCGCACCAGAGACTTCCTCTGTTGAAGAAGCCATTGATGATTGCCTTTCCATTAGATCTGAGCTTTGACTGAATATCACCTATAAAAGGATATATTTTTTAATATTTCATGAAATATTTCGATATTTTAGTTGTCTTTGTTGCCCATATTTTTACTACAGTTACCTATAAGAAATACAAAATTGTCTTTTACTTTAAAGAAATTGATATTTATCTAAAAATCTCTTGAGGAAGACTCAAGACTTGTAAAATAATTTAAATTCGTAAATCGATCCTATTATTAAATGCGCGTGTTACATGATACAATGACGATTGTGATTCATATGAAATTATAACTTATGATTTATGAGAAAACATAATAAATAAACCTGAACAAAATAATTCTAAGGTGTTGGCCAATCAAGTGACGAAAACAAATCAATTCGATCTTAATTTTATTAACAATTTTAAATATTTAATTTTAGTTTCATATTAAATTTTATTCTAATCATTTAATATTTCATAAGTAATCAAACTAATACGTCTCTCTTAAGATCGAATTGAAAATCGTGATCCTACGTGAATTCAGATTTCATTTGAACAAAAAATAAAAATAAACTCTCGTAATCTCATGCTTTGTAATTGAAATCCACAAAAGCTTTTACATATAAGCGTGAATTAACACTTGTTGCGTAACTCGTGCTTCAGTGAAATTTTGTGTAAGTGGTATGAGTGTGCGACATTTTTTGATTTTGCTCCTTCTCAAAGGATCTATTTACCTTACTGTATAATGTCATTGAACTAATGTGTTCATCCTAAAAATGAGGAGAGAACGAGAGTCAGTGGTGAGTGTTGCGTTTGTATTTTATCACACATTTTTAAAAATGTAATATTAAGATGAAATCGAGGTAAAAGTATGATGATTTGTACATATAGATAATTGATTTAAGATAAAAATAAAACTTACAGATGGACTCTTTGGTAATCCAACACGTTGACCACAGGTTGTAAGTAAATTTACCAAACATTCCCTTACTCGACCCTACAATAAAATTATAAAGATATTAGTATGTAATATATTTTAAAATTATTATTAAATAAATAATTTAAAGATGTTAAACTATATAATCATTATCAATTAATATACTTCGATACATAAAGTTATGTAATTCATCACATTTACCTGAGACATCCACGGACGTTTCCATCCAGAAATGGGCCCATTGTCTGCCGGTGAAAGTGATATGGATCTTCGAGGAGAATTTGAATTTTTCTCTTCGTTTACTTGACGTATCAGCCAACGCTTCCCAATTACAGGTGTTTGTGTCAAATCATAGGTGAAATCCATAGTTCTACCTGCATTTCAAAGTAGTGTTATGTTATCGCAACGTTATAATTGTTACTAATTATTTTGGTCTATCTATAACATTGTTCTTATAAGCTACAATACATATAAAACTGATGTATACTGAAACAAAAAAATTAAGCGGCAGGATATGTAATAATAGACCACGTGATTTATGTACATATATAGGAAAATAACAATTTTTTATTTCAACAGATTACTACAATCTAGCATTGTTATTTTTATCGCAACCTTTGATTTGTCACCGTGATCCATTTGAAATAATGTAGTCCATGCAACGTGAGAATAGAAATATTAATTATTACTATGAAACAAACATGCGAAGAGATTATAATTCCATACTCATTAAGAAAATATCATTATATGAATCAACTAAATGTAGCGTCAGTTCTTACACTGTAAACTTTCAACTATTTTCATCCTTTCTTAAGAGGTATGGAAAAATAAATTATTTGCTGCGTCCAATGAAAATAAAAGCAATAGCTTACCAGGTAATTCTTTCTTAGTAAATATCTCGTTATCGTTGAAACTTGGATGAGGTGAAGATATCGACGATTCCCAAGTAGATGCATGCATAGTTGTTGGTGGAGCTACTAAAGTTGAAGATCGTGTTACCACGAGTTTTAAAATTTTTAATGCTTCTTTCCATTGCGGACCCTACGATAATATCACTTTTATTTAGTTACGTTTTTCTTTCAATGTACAAACACATAAAATCAATAGACATGCTAAAGCTCACCTCAACATATTTAGATATAACCCTAAGTAATTCAACGTTGGTTGGCTGCGCAGCTTGTGATGATATATCCACGTAATGCAGCATACAATGTATGATACTGAGGACTGGCAGAGCAACGTTAGCTGGTCCCTTTTCCAAGACTTCAACCAGGAAACCGAGCATATTGTAACTCAAATGAGCATACGTATCGTATAAGTACTTGACTACACATTTAGTCCATTGAAAGCTTTCTTTACTAAAGGTTCGACGGCTGTATAGAGTCATAACCGTACCCAAGTTTTCTAGCTTTTTTCCTTTTTCCGCACTTATCTAAAACATAATAATTGCGGTAAATAGATGTACATCATTTGAATAATTATTTTAAAAAATAGTAGTTTACGGCCGAGGCGCGAACATCATTTTTCGAGAGAGCATCCGTAAAGTTCTTAGTAATTTCAATACAATATTTTTTTTCGTACACGTGTACGTAAAGACTGTACACGTGTTCGTAAAGTCGCACTTTACGTCCGCAAAACAGTACGTAAAGTCGTACTTTACGGATGCGCTATCGAAAATAAATGTTATTTAAAAATAGCGTGCCATAATTTTTTGCGTGATACAAACAGGGTTGCAAATAATTAATTATTTTTTAAATTAAATACTTTATGAATTCAACTCGTCTTTAATTCACAAATCATTTTTGATTTACGATGTAAACTCGCGTTTAATTCACAAATTATTTTTAATTTAGTTTATATTATCTTATTAATATTATTAATTATTATCTTACTATATTATTATATTATAATATATTATTAATATATTATCTTAATATTTTAGAGATTAATTAAAAAATTAAAAATGATTTGTAAATTAAAAACAAGTTTAATTTGTAAATCAAAAATGATTTGTGAATTAAAGACGAGTTGAATTCATAAATCAAAAGCGAATCATGATTTATAGATTGGTTCAATTAATTTTTTCGCAACCCTGGATACAAAGAACTTTAGATGTAGATTTTTAAATCAAGAAATATTTTTAATACGTCACACGAACCTGAGCAATGTTTTCCGCACTCCTGATGCATAGTTCATTTGCGTCTTCATAATTTAGCAGCATGTAAGGTAACAACGAAACAACATTCATAGGAAAAGCCAAACTTTGGGTAGGATCAACCACCGGTAGATCTAGCAGCAAAGTAAATTGTGACAATAAAGTAACCACTGGCTCGTATGTATTTGGACTCGTACAACCCTATAAATAATAGTTGATATTTAAAAAATCTATGTATAATATTTACTTTTAAAATAATTAATTTTACCTTAAGCAATAACGCATGTACACCCGGGAACGACGTCCACCTTAACTGTTGTTGAAGCTTTTCGACCTTATCGCGAGCATCTGGTCGATCTAAAGGCAATCGGTGCAAAACTCGATCAAGTAGCCGTAAAGCCAAGAGAAATTCGTGTTCGTAATCCGATTCGAGAAGAGAAATCGAAAGCCAAAAGAGCTGTGCTAAGATGGTCATCTTATCGTCTTGAGTAGCCGAGTCGCCAAGAAGCTTCAATGACTGAGCAGATCGTGATCGTGAGAGATTCGAATTTGAGTATTTGGCACCATTTACACGGTTTTCCAGCTCTATAAAAGATTATATACATATTTTTTATAAATTTTACACAATCTTTTATAACAAGCTTAATATTGTTTTTAATCATTTGAGCACATATCGGCTATGCATTTAGATAAAACTACCTCTAAATTAAATAAATCGTTATTATTTGATTTGTGTAGGTGAAATGAAGTAATGCAATCATACATAAGTAGTTGCATAATAAGTGAAATTAAACGTGTATTTCTAAACTATTATTATAAATGTTAAAATTAAAAAAAACTACACATTTTTTGAAAACATAACATAATAATGACCTTTAGCTTCTCCAACAGTCGTGTTTGAAGCACCTGATTTCCTCATCGAATAACTGACAGAATAGCTAGTACTGCGCATATGACATTGTTGATTTAAATGTGAGTACATTTGTGGTCCTGGCGGATAATACCCCGTTGCGCCCGCTGAACAACGTTTCGCTAATCCCGACGCACCATCTTTATTGTTAAGATTTGGAGTTGACTTAAAGATTTCCTTCATAAAGTCCAGTGGACGGAAATCCGACTCAAGTGAATCGACAGCGGCCTCGAGTGTCAGAAGAAGTTCGGTGACATATCCCTGATTTGCACACAACATTTACATAACATACTCTCTTAAAGCCGATATTACTCTATTTTCATCCGAGTTACAAGATTTTCAAGCAGTTGTATGTATTTTTATTAATTTTATATTAATTTTATTGATAATATTCTGATAAATAAATAAATAAAAATATCGATGAACAATTTCTTAATTTTTTTACAGTTGACTACTACAATATGATAGTAAAAGTATCACGTATTTTTGTTCAATGTAATTATTTATTATTAACTCACTTTGATCCTTGTGCAATTCGTATACAATTGTAGTATATGATATAATTGTATAATATTTGTATTTAACATATTTATAAAAATATACCTGCATATCCTCTCCTTGTTCAGCGACTGTTTCAACGAGCCTTGATAAAATATCGGACAACATACGTGATGTGATCGGTACTCTTAAAGCTCGAAATACTTGAAGCGATCTTCCTGCGTAATGTCGAGAAGAACACGATAGACCTAATTGAAGGGCTGTTTGGGCCCATCGTTGACTTACTAAAGCGTGAGGTAGAGAATCACGAAATACTCTCAGGACATGCCTCAACAAAATTGTTAATTGTTCGGCACTTCGAACCCACCAAACTTTTGCCGTCATGTCCTCGTAATTCCATAATGGTTGATTTATCCTAAATTTAAAAAATCCATTAATTATATTACAGTAAAATATGTAAATTTGACATAATATGATCTTTACATAGATTAAAAATTAACGGGATGTCGGGCACGAGTTACAGGGATCTACACTTTATAACTTATAAGAATTATGTTGAAAATATTAAATTAAAAATCTAAAAAAAATCATATGGGTAGATTAAATCAAAAGCGAGGGCATGACGTTTTGATTTTTTAAGAAAAAATAAATTTGTTAATAATAATTGAATAAACAATTTTCGGTTGGTAATTATTCGTCTAAAACGACATGAATTTTCAACACAAAAATCAGAATTAAATTACAGATTTAAAAATCTGAAAATATTTGAGTATAGTGTTTAAAACAAGTTTAAGGGCATGGCGTTTAGGATAAAAAGTTTATTATTTTGTTTATAAAAGAATACTAAAAATGACTATTTTCTAAGTCTGACATCCGTTTAGGTTAAAGACCATTACAACATTTTAATAAAAAAAAAATAAAATTAATAATGTATATACCGTGAAGCAAGGAAATTTATCAGCGATTTGATAACATCTTGAATAGGCATATTAGGACCAGGTTGAGGTCCAGTCCAATTTACAACATCTTCGGTTGGAGTGACAATTACAGGAGGTACAACGTTTGCTGGTTTACCATTTTGTATCCAGTTTCCATGTTGGCACGTGGAATCTAAACAAAAATGATAAATTGAATTATGTTTTACTTATTGTCATCTACTTTAACATAAATTACTACTTTTTAACTAAAAAATGTCTACAACCTAATATCTTATAAATATAAACAAATCAACTAAAACACAACTTGATTACTATAATGCATTGTTCATAATTACGATTTTCAGTAGACAAATGCATGTGAATGAATAAAAATCAATAAATAAACAAACGTCATTAAACAAATGTGATTATAATAACAATTTTCGTTTATAATTATAAATATATAACGTTCTATTAAGAATAACATACGTATTTTATAAAATAATATTCTTAAAATATTAATATAAAACTTCGGTGATTTATTATAATAGCAGAAATTTCATTATCAACGATAAAGAATCATGGATAAGTAAATATCAAATACATGAATTTCAATTTCAGCAAGATAAGATAAGCATTAGATTTAAAATTATACGCGGTAATTGTAATTATGACTATAAATAATATAATAAAAGTAATAATTTATTAAGAAACAAACATATGAGCAATAATATAATATTGCATTATTTACAATTCACAGTTAATAAGAGAAATAAATAAAAATATTTGATTGAAATGTAATTCTATTACGATACATGAAAATTAATCAAATCGATAAAAACAAATTAAATAAAACTTAAAAAAATCCTTCAATATGTTCTTATATCAAATAGTAAAGGTATATTGAAGCTGTGCGTAAAGTGAACGCATTGGAGTTAAATATTTTTCAACGCCTTTCACCAAAAGTAGAGTATAATGATCACTGAAAAATTGAGATCAAGTATAAACATGCAACAGGGGGCGTAGCTCAGATGGTAGAGCGCTCGCTTAGCATGCGAGAGGTACCGGGATCGATACCCGGCGCCTCCAAAATATTTTTTTATATCGTTAATCATATTTAATTTTTTTTTAATATTTATCATCCATTTCAACGATAATATTTTTTGATAATTTCAGGATAAATCAATTTATTTTTATATTATATATCTATGCATGCTTTACTTTATGCATTATGGACATCATTGCTAACAATTAATATGAGATATTTAAATTTTAAGAACAAACTTAGTGTTATTTTTGTTTAATAATACAATAAAATAATGGTATTAGATAGAACATGATTTTTTTAAATTTAAATTTGATAATATGAATTTTAGTATTCAAATTATTTGTTATATATGCTAGTTAAAATAAAATTTCAAAAATAAATATACGTACCGTAAGAATAAACGGTTGTAGGATTCTTTGACTCATCACCAAGAGTTGGTGCTACATGTCTGATAGTAGCTGGTGGTGTATTACCAGTATTCACTGGTGAATGTACAGGACTTGCGTTGTTCGAGGATGAGGATTGGGATGATGATAAAGTTGGTGATGACGAAGTATCTGGTGGTGGTAGAGGTGGAGGTGGAGGAGGTGGCGGAGGCGGGGGTGGTGGCGGCGACGAAGGTGGTGTAGATTGTGGCGGTGGTGATTGAGATTGCGGTGATGTTGGTCCTGGTGCTGCCGTTATACTAAATTCATATTCATGTTCGTTATTATATTTTAACAACTATAACTATCATAACTTTATTTAAATGACGAAAATGAATATTGACGCTACCTTAAATAATGACAGCTTTATGTATATATGTATATGTATATATTTAAATATATATGTTAAAAATTAAAATATTAATTGAATACAAATACTTTACAGAGAGGTATTTATATTTTTTACGCTTGTATATAAAATCAATAAAATGTACATATAACATACATATAAGTCAAATAACATTATGAAAATATATACATATAATTGTCCAATAACACGGAAGGAATTACATAAAAAAAAATAACATAACCCTATTTGTGTGCATTTTACATGCTACTGCACATTCGTCATCACAGTCATGTTATTTTCTCGCGGTTCAATTTGTCACGACGAGGCACTTCACAAGAAAACTCAATTTTGAAATATTAGTATCCACTTTGTATAGGTGTGGTCGTCGAGAAAATACGTAGAAACATATTTCTTGAATAATTTTGTTTATGTAATACTGTATTGGTATAAAAATTTTGTTACACAAATTTTATAGTTATATATTGATCGCTTAAATTACATAATAAAAAAGAGTTTTAAGTAAAATTAAATTGAATATTCTTTTCTCTTTACTGTTAAAATAAAAATGAAGTAGTTACAAGTATTTAGTTTATCGTAGTTAATTTGATAATTTATAAATTAAAAATTTTTTAGTATATAAATCTTCTTTTTTCAGTAATAAAAATAATTTTTTTAAAGATAGTAATTTAAGTCTGTTTTAAACTTACAAACATTTAAGGAAATTAATAAGACGTATTTAAGGTAAATTCAATACTTGAAATCCTGTATGAAATATAAGAACTATAAAAAATTTAATACACTATCCTCGTAACTTCCAAAAAATTTACCAAAAAACATGCTTACTTTATCGGTCAATAAAGGAATACTACTTTTTTATAACTTTGTTCATCCGTCTTAAGAAAAATTTATTATGTAAAAATGTAAATAAATAGCACAACAAATTTTCAATAATTTTATAATTCCTAAAGAAATATACCGCAATAATTGTTTTTCGCTTTCATTATAAGCCCATCATTATTTATGGATAAATGTTTAAATAAATTTTTTATTTATCAAATTTAAAATATTGTTTCAGCATTAATCTAATAATTTAATTTAATAATTTAATTATCAACTTCAATATAAATATTTGAGATAATTTATGGTCTAAACGTAATTAAGTGTGAATTTGTTTTGCAATTTAATGTTTTATATAAAATATATACTTTCGTAAGTTGATTAATTAATCTTGTGTTTTATGTAGATTTATTGTCTGTTTCGACATTATTAAATTTAAATCGTTTAATTTGTGTTAATTAATTTTAATTATATGAGCTTATTGCACTATCATATATTCATGTAATATACCTATTTTTAAAACTGTAATTTTCGATATTATACTGTAATCGAAAATCCGATATTAAATTAATTAACCATATAATTAATTAATTTATTAATTGTACACCATCTATAGTACTTGAGAATCTCTATTATGAATGAATTTCAGTATTATAATAAAGTAACTCATTCAGCTTTCATTAAATAAACTAAAAATTAATTACATTAGTCCTAAATTGTTAATATGTATATATGTATGTGTGTGTGTATATATATACATACATATATATATATATATATATATATATATATATATATATATATATATATATATAAAAGATGAAATACATTAAAAATTAGTCATTATTAACTCACCTTCCATTGACGAGTGTTGCTGGTGTAGGTGGAGGTCCATATAAATAACTATCGAATTCCAAATCAACCTCAGTAAAATTATGTTCAACAACGGGTAGTGGTGGTGTCGATAAACCAAGTCCTAACAAATCAGTTTTAGTAGCAAGAAGTACTCGAGCAACTCCTAAATGATCTCTATGATCTCCAAGGACGATGAGCATGTTTAGTAAAAGAAGCCGACAGTGATCGCGTACAAGTGGTCTCGAATGGTCCAGTCCAAGGAAAACGATGTGAAGCATTAGAGGTACGTGAATAGCCCAGTCGAGTTGGATACCATCGATTACTACGTCTGTTAGCAACATTACTGCTATGTTGCATCTGGAACATTAGATGCATCTTTATTTTTGCAGTGCAGTTTATCTTAGGCAATACTAGTTGTTTAATATATATTGTAATAAATTCGAAATAACAAATGAGTAAAATAGCATTAACCCTTATTATCGAAATTTATCTAAATGTCGTGTTCCTCATTTATAATTTTAGTAGTGATATTCACGTCATTTGTACGAATGACAATAGAATGATGGACACGAGGGCTCAACACTTAAATGAAACATTTGATAAACTTGATATAATTAAAAGTTAGGTAACTTAAAAAAGCTTGTTATTCATTTTTTCTTTAAGGGGATGTGGGACTCAGAAAATGGTCATTTTTAAACTGTAATTTAAATCTGATTTTTGCGTTGAAAATTCATGCCTTTTTAGATCAATAATTACCGACCGAAAATTGTTTATTCAATTATTATTAACAAATTTATTTTTTCTTAAAAAATCAAAACGTCATGCCCTCGCTTTTGTTTTAATCTACCCATATGAACTTTTTTAGATTGTTAATTCAATATTTCCAACATAATTCTTATCTTAAAAGAAGTAGATCCCTGTAACTTGGGTCCGACATCCCGTTAATTATTTATATTATAAAAAAATCAGCGTTGAAAGCGTAAGTTCAAAATAAATAAAATTTTATAATTCACACTGTGGAAATATAAAAAATAATTATTTATATATATGCATTGGGAAGTAAACAATAAAGAAGTAAAGCACATAAATTAAAATTATTCCCAATATTTATTAATAAATCAAGTGAATTTTTCTGAAATTCTGTAACTGCGGGTTAATGTTATTAAAATTTTTTGCACTAAAAACTCTAAAAGAATATTCCCACTTTTCCGCAGTCTAGTGAAGAGAGATCAGACTTTTTAGACGTGATAGTTAACGAGTGCATCGACTAATTTGTAATCAATAGAAGTAATCTTTCTGATCTACAAAATTAAATTTTTAACGTATTTGAATTTTTTTTCAAATTCAGCATTTTGATGGTACGTGAAAGGGTAAAACGACAAAAATGATATTATGAAAATTGCAAAATTAATTGCAAAATATAGCATACATATAATAACAATTATTCGCGTTTAAATTTATCAGTATTTATTAAATTATAATATTATAGTTACTCACCTATGAAAACCACTGATCGGTTGTGAACTATCCGGTAAATATTCGGTCAATGGTGCAAAGTAACCACCATATTCAGGCATCGGTAATGGATGCGGTTGAGGTACATCAACCTTTTCACCAACAGTATTGCCGGACCTACCGTTGAATACAACCGGTACGTTGCGTATGTAGTACGCATCGTCCGACGTCAACTGAAAGTCAAAGAACTGTAAACGAACGGATTAAAAACAAAGTGCAAAACATCTATATAAGTGGTTGCGTTGTACGTGCCGCATGCGTGGTGATGCTGGTGACGCAGCGTTTTATGGATTTCTTTCATTTTATATTAAACTCACCTCTGCCTCGGTAAGAGGCGTTGAAAGATCATCGGGAATCAATGGTGGGCCACTGATAGTACGTGATTTTTCAGTACGACCACATGGAAAACCAGCCAAAGCGCGTAAAGCTGTTTCAGATTTTGACGGCCTATAAGACAAGATATTCGTCAATTTGTTTTGTGTTTAACGTAATTTAGTTACAAAGTTAATGCAATAAATTCAAATCGGTAATACATAAACAAATACATAATATTAAGCGTTTCCTTTAATGTAGTATTTTAAAGTAAGTATTAGAAAAATAAATTTTATATAAAGTGCCACTGAAAGTTAAATTAGTAAAATCTCGTCAACTTACAGTGATAAGTACTTAAGTGACACGATTTCGACTAATTTAACTTCAGAAAGTAAAGTAAAATTTCCAATAACAGACATCTTGAAACTAATTATACTATTAACTTTTCCGGAAAGCAGTAAAAAAATTTACGTAAAATATTTAGTTTTGCATACTTTTGCAACTTGTCGTTTCTCAGCTCATAATTAGTTAATTGTGTTCTTAAAAATATAATACGATGTTACGATGTAACGGACATATAAAAAACTGATTTACAAATGGAGTAATTTCAAATTTAGAGAACGATGTAGTTAAATATTGCTAAAGATTTGATGTGATATTGTAGTTTTAGTAGGAAAGATAAGTTGTTCGATACTCGAGTCATAATTATAAGTAGTAAACGTTGTAATATTTTTAAGATCAATAGTAAATATTTAATTAATTTGTAAGTAATGAATTAATAATTGACTGGGTATATATATTGATCAAATTGGCAAGAATGAAATAGAAATTTTTCGATAAATTCCAATAGATTATCCGATCGACACGAGAAACCCAATTTCACTCAACACCCCTCCCCCTAACAAACTAGAACATCAATAATTGGATTCTCGAGGGTATCAAACGATCATTAGGACAATTCGAGATGTGGTAAAATGCACTTGCCCAGTCTTGATAGGATCTTCACCAGAATGACGTTTAGTGTGTATGGTACCCTTCTCGATTCCCAAGTCCTTGCTAGGATTGCCTGGGTCAGCGGCCGGTGCGTCACTATGAGACGATGCTTTGCGCATACTGATCAAACGATAAAACGGTGGGGTCTCTGTCCTTTCGATCAGACAGTTAAGTGTTTCAACGGTTTGAAGTTCCGTCATCATTTCATCTACTAGACGATCTGGTCTGGCTCGTGCTAAGTATAGAACTACGCGTTTTGCCTGTTTCAACAATTTATTTCGTATTACTATTATTTTTTAATCAAATTGACAAATAAATTAATTCTTTTACTATCTATTTGGTTCCTAATATCTTAGTACTTTTTGTACTGATGATTAGGTATATAAATTTTTTTTGAAAACTAATAAGTAAGTAGTAAGCCCGTCTACTAATAATAAGTAAAATAATAAAAAATATACAAATAATTATATATGTAATTTAAACGGTAATCACTAAGTAATATTATATGTATTAGAAAAAAATTAATTAAAAAAATATTTATTGTTGCAGAAGTTTATTTATCGATACTATCTAATAGTGTTAAACTTTTCTTCCGAGAAAAATGATGCATTTTGACTTAAGTTAATCGAAGGTTGCACGTGTCCTAGAATTGTGATCACTTTATAAGCAACTTGTAGCCACGTCAATTATAACAAAGACACGTGTCCTAATTGGTTAAGCTAGTAAATTGGTCAACGAATTTATTATAATTATGCTAACTTCATTTTACATAGATAAGTTAAATTATTTAGATTATATTTATTTACCTAGAGGAAAAATTCAATACAAATTATTAAAAGTTTTTTAATATGATAATACTCTCAATTAATTTAGATACATTAAACCTTAATATTTATACAAAGTCAACAAAAAATTTATAGACTATGAATGAAACTTTACAAAACAGTTTTGTAATTGGCTTAGGCAAGTAAATTTTACTGCACTATTTACGTAAATTTATTGAAAGAAAATGTGTAATATCTATTTTTGATTTGATTACCGCGGATATTAAACAAAGTTATTTCAAATATTTAAATTACTATAATTATTTCTGCAACATTTTCAGATATATAGATACACTGGAAAACGTAATTTGAACTTTCTATAATAATTTGCTCGAAATTTTTACCTTCTTTAATTACATTCTATAATTCTTTGTACGACCGTACATTTTAAAAGAAAAACTAAAATTACTAATGATATTAATAAGAATGGAATTATACATAGTCTACCTACTTAGCCTCATAATCCCAATTATTCTAAAACCAGAAATGATCCCTTCTAACCGCTAAGCTATTCACAATGTTCATTAAACCCCCAAAATCAATGAACCCCAGAGGCTAATGTTCTATAGCACACTCGAGTCTCTTTAAAGCCTCCTTTTCGAAACTCGAAAGCTCTCTATTGATAATGGGAAAACTTGAGTTAACGTCAATCCTGATGCACGTATATATATACATATATACTTACGTATGGTAAAAGCTCTTGCGGAGCCATACCGGACACTATGATAAGGTACCGGATGATGACTTTAAGATTGTTTGGCCAACATCCGCATAATGTTGCCCAAAGTTCTTCGGTTTCTTTTGGATGTTCGTCAGAAAACTAGAAAGAAATTTTAGAAATTTGTTTTTACTACAACTTTGAGCGGTCGTTTGATGTTTCAAGCATTTTTTCAATATTTCATAATGTTTGGAGAATGAAGAATTCGTTTAAAACTTTTATTTCAAAAAGAAATAAAAAAAATTCATGTGTTTGGTTACATTAGTTTTTAAAAGTTTACGAATAAAATAACATGAATAATTTTTCAATAGGTTAAATATTTAACATACATTTCGGATTAAAGTAGACATTAAATATATTTAAATATAATAAATAAGTAACCTTATTAAATGATTAATTATAGCATTCTTCGTTATAATAGCATTTCTTCATAAAAATCTGTTTTTAAAATATTAAAATCCAACACCTTTTTAAACCCCCTTACGGACGACAATAATTTCAATTTTTACATTTGTACCTGGCGCGTCATTCGCACTTAAAGAACGCCACCGGGAAACTCAATTTTTCACGAGAAAAGCTCGAGCGTTAATTGACGAAGCGTAAAGGACTTACCTTGGCCGTTATGTAAAAGAGGTTGTTGAGGACCATCTCGGTGGCTTCGGCGCTACCCCAACCTTCACGTCTTGAACCCCCTCGCGTCACGTCATTCCCGTAGCACTGTAATCAGACGTAAAATTTGAGTAAAAAAATTGTTAATAGTACGTACTTCTTCGCATAAAGTGAAAATAACGGAGGTTGTTTTCCATTTAAATTGATAAACGTTTCTTACGAAACTGGTTATATATTTTTCTTGTATCGTTTAAACGGCTAATCGAAGTACTTTTTATTGAATAATGTATGATGCGTAAATGTAGTTTTAATAATATAATATTGATTATATACTGATTTAAGTTTCTAAATTATAATATACCATTAAACAAATTTATTTGCTGTATTCTTTAAAAATAAAGAATAATTTATATTTTATTGTTTTTTTTTGTATATTTTAACAAATATTAATCTGTTTGATTAATATTGATTTTTTAAGGGGGTCCCATACTAAATTAGTTGATTAATTAATAAAAAAGTAAAACACTATGTGAAAAAAAGAGAAATGTGCCCTTTTTCAATAATGCAATAATATTTTAGATTCAAGTCCAGGATAAGTTGGATTATTAATAACGCAGTTGTCTCTATTCTTTCATTTTTGTACTTACATCTGCTTTATTTATCGGTAAGGTAGGGAGGATAAAAGTGGAATTTGGCACCGTCTTAACAGCATATCTTTTTTTATTGTTTAAAATATTAATCGCGTAGAGTGATCAATACTTTATTAAAAGCTATATTAGGTTCGTAACACCAAAACCGAAAAAATATTTACATTAGAAAGAATATGTTCTACTTCCTGTGAGCTATTATTAACCTGTTTCATTTTGTTTAATGTATATATTTACTTTTAGTCACAATTTGATTATTTGTCATTTATTAATCAACCAAAATTGAAAATAAAATACATATACCTCATTTAATTTTCTACTTTATTATATAAAGAGTAGAATCATATTGGTTACACATTTACCAAAAGGTTGCAAATAAATGTTTATTAAACCTATGAATTGTTGTGTAGATCGAAATTGTTTTACGTTAGATCCAATAACGGCAAATGAAATTGAATTCGATTCCATGAAAAAGAAAATTGTAACAGATATAGTAACAAGTGTCAATTTCTGTCTCGGAGATACAACATTTTGTCGAGATTATCTTATAATTTGGTATTGTCATTTGCCTATGTAATACAAAAAGGAACGATGTAATCATTAGACATTTATTCTAACAATGAATACCTCGTAAAAATATTGAAGTTAATAATACAAGATTTCAAAGGACAGTGATAATTGTTTCCAGCTACTTTAATAAACGTATCCAACAATTTATTTCTAATCAACCAAAAAACGATCTAAAGCGACTTTAATTAATTCAAATATAACTGTTGGTTCAATCCAAACGTCAGGAACATCAATGGAAAATAACAGTCTAGATGTAATTGGTTTAGAACAATTGGATGTTATACGCGAGTAAAAGATTTATTACTATCTCTAAATCTAGTTTATCTATTTAGTATGTAAATATAATCCTGTTCCCTCGAATTTCACTGGTAATTTTGAATGATTCTAGTCGCACAAGTATGTAATCTATTTACATAAGCGCGAGTGTATACGAATGCATTAAAATATATAGTAATACAGTTAAATAAGAGCATGTGTGAGTTTAAACTTGTAATCCTATAATAACAAACATTGTTTTACGCATTTTTCATTTAACTTTCTATTTTATATGAATTTATACACGTTTTCGTGACATACGGGTGAGGATGTTAACTAGATAATAGATAGTTACTTATATTAACTGAAATAGGTTTAATTAAATTTTGTTAATATAATGTACATATATATATATATACATATGGAGAGTGAGAGAGAGAGAGAGAGAGAGAGAGAGAGAGAGAGAGAGAGAGAATGACGTTTGCAAAATTTAATTATCACGAGAATAATTACTTTTATACGTGTAGGATATATGTATAAATGAACGTCTGTAAATCTAACAGAGTAACATAATTTACAAATATTTAATAACTCAATAGCGGATTGCAATGTCCGTCGACGTCTATACTACAATACACTACGTTTCTAGAAATCAAAAATAATAATAATTCTATGTGATTATTTTCGAAAGATACTTGTTTATGTCGAGACCCAATTAAAATAAATATGCAATTTATTTACAGTTGTACAACGTTTCGTCTACTTGTTTTCAAACCTTTTTAGATACTAAATCTTTAATTTAACACAAACAATATAAATTATAAATTATAAATAAGCTGAGATTTGTAAAATAAAAATACTAATTAAACTAGTGTTATACATTTTAATAGGAATCCAATTATAGTTAAGATTGCTCCATATTTTGATGTTATATTTTTAACGAGACAGAAATTTATTTTAATAGAAATGTATTTTAATCGTTCTTTATTATATAAGATAGAGTTACAAAGCAAATACAAAGTTGTAACCAGAGTTGGATAGTATCGGCGATACTGTATTGGAACTCGATACTTTGTTCCAAAATTTTTGGATCAAAGTATCGTCGATACTTTTCAAAATTTAATACTGTATCGAAAAAAGTACAAGATCGGTCAAAACGTTTTTACCCGAAAATATCGGCGATATTCTATCAAAAAAATGTTGTATCGGTTAATACTGTATCGCAAATAAGTATCGTTAAATAAAAGTATCGAAGATACAGTATTGAAAAAGTAACGCAGTAACGACTTTCCACCATTTACCCACCTCTGGTTGCAAGTATATATGTTATTGCTGTATTGATAAACTGATTCATATCGCGCTCTACAATTTTGCGGTTGCACAATATTATTGAATGTGATATTTAAAATACGTTCAGAGAGTTACCTGATTTCCTATATCAATTAGTTATTTTTTTTATTTAACGTAGCTCTCTTTATGTTCCCAATTTGGTGCTAATTAGCCACGAGCCATCATAGATCTCGATTAATTATAGTATTTTATTTTAATTATGATTTTAAAACTATATACTGTTATTTCTGATTGATGTATCAATTTCAGATGCTCGTTATAATTTTTAAAAATTTACAAAAAATGCATTTAAATATTCCTCTTCCATGCATAATGTTGTATCGTCTACACATTCGGTGCAATAATATTTACCATAGTAAAATAATGGTTTACAATTAAGAATATTATTTATGTATTTACAACTTTAAGTTTGTAAAAAAACCATAAATAAATTTGCAAATTATGTCAAAGAAGGAGATTCGCTTAAAGGACTAAAAAATTAAACTATTTAAAGCGAAAAGGTTTCTTACATTTATTGTATATCGTATAAAACCTCATTTATTATTTTCTGTAAAATATGTATTATACATAATCTACGAAAGTAAATATGTAGATTTTAAAATATTAATGAGATACATTCTGGAATAAATTAATTTCAATAATGTTGTACACTAAAAATATTCTACGCAAATCTTAATATCATATACAAGCAAATTAGTATTTAAAACACAACGATATATTTTTGTCACATCTATATAAACTCTCTGTGTAATGAAACAACAAAATAAATAAATTTAATCAAATGAGATAATATTATGGCGCATAAATCCATCTGAAGTTGTAAACTGTAATAGTTTGACTGATGGATGGATGAAGGAGATATATCCGTATGCTACTCACGCGGCAAATGTCACGAGTGACGCGTTACACCTACTCGAATACAACATGCATATGGGGGACACTTTTACCTATGTATATATGCATAACTGGATCACAGCTCGATTGACGAAAAAATTGAGATTGAATATAAATTTGTATATACAGGTATGGGGATAGCTCAAATAGGGTAGAGCTTACCATACTCAGCAGCATTGAAATCGATATTCGGTGTCTCCAAAAGTCTATTTTTTGTTATTTATAACAGATCTGAATTATTTATTGAATTATTTATTTTGAAGAATTATGAAAATTATCTTAAGCTTTTTCAATTTATTTGTAAAGAAAAGTAACGAGTATTAATTTAAAGTTAATGTTTTCTTGTTGTAATAAATATAGACCTTAAATTGAGATATATGATTGTAAGATTCGTTTTACTTTTGATTAAATCCTCTTCTCTGCAATGTAACAGAATTCATCACATTGTTGGTGTTTTATTAAATTTTGATAACATTGGATTGACAAATAGGATCAGCGGTATCTAGATAGATAGTATCCTTATTTGAATCTGATTTCTATACCTCAACCACATTTCCTTGCTACAAACTTTACATAATTTAATTATTTATACACTGAACCACTATAGCAGTCATTTTTTGTTCACTACAGTGCAGCCAACTTCAATATGTTCATTAATCATTTTAAAATTGAGGATTTATCATTCGATTAAAATTAAAATAAGTATAAACTAAAAAATATTTTTTTCTTAGATTAAAATAACTTTTTGAGTAAATATGATGCAAAAATTTTAGATGTAAGTTTACAATTCTACAATGAAAATGTGAAAGTGTATCAGCCATAAACGTAAATATTTACAGTACAGTGTAGCTCAGATGGAAAGCGCATTTAACACGTCTGATGTATCGGAATCGATAGCAGCGGCGTCAAAATTTACTTCTCCCGAATACCATAAACATTTCAATACAATACGTTGCGTTCTTCGCGAAATATTTAACCGAGATTTTGAAAAGTAAATTACTTAAAAACACAAAATTCATTATAGCAATTATAATTTTCTGTATATTTGTATAGAGTGTTACATTTAAACAAAATTATCCCAAATGGAAATTTAATTTATTTTGTAGGTATAAACTAGACATTTAAAAAAAGAATGGGCGAAAAATGCCTTTTTACAAGCTATTAAATAGCAATTTTTAACCTCAAAACATTCAAAATGGACACGTTTCTACTGGGCTAATACAAATTTAAGTATACATAAAAACTAGATATTATAATAAAGAACATTAACGTATAATACGCCTCTTTTACGAAAAATAAAAATGTTTTAATTAAATTTGTGTAACTATAGAGGCTTGTTATTAATCATTTAATCATGTAGAAACTTCTGCATACGTTTATTTTAATGCTTTTGACAGGTATGCTAATTTAAAAAACAGCTTTCCATAACTAATTAAATTATAATATTATTTAACAAATGTATAATTGCAGGAGTAACGAATTTACTATCGATATAATTATTAAATAAATTTAATTTTGATAATTACATTTTCTGCAACATTTGAATATAAAAAATAAATTAATTTATTTTTTATATTACAACAATATTTATAGTATTAAATATATTAATAAATATAAGCATTCAAAGTAATATTCCCATAGACAACAGTAAAATGTATAGACTAAAGTTATTTATAGAACCATCTATTATTACTAATGGTTCCAAGACATCTTTTAACATCATTTAGGTCAGAAATCTGACATATTACTCAATACTTTATTTTTTAACAAAACAGTGTAAGATTACGTAATGGTAAATTATACATAGACAATTAGTAATTTATACACATCTATCATATGTCACTGCTTTTAAATCACACTTAAGTAAATTAAAAATTATCAACTTAAACGTGTGTCTTTATTAAGAAAATATAATTAGTAAATTTTATAATAAAAATTCGCACAAAACTATGGTCTATATAGATATATATATACATCAATATATTGTACGGGCGTGAAATCAAGCGCGTGACAATAATATGCTGAGTTTCATTCGCTTACACTTTCACCGAAAGCAGTGTAATGTGAAAATCAGATCATTTAAAAATATATATATAGGTATAACAGTGGGGGGCGTAGCTCAGATGGTAGAGCGCTCGCTTAGCATGCGAGAGGTACCGGGATCGATACCCGGCGCCTCCAAATTTTTTTTTTAATTTAAAATAATTATTTAATGATTTAAAATGAAATTATATATACACCTATACTAAAATGTTTCCTTGATAATTTTTTATTTATCGCCTTATCATTGTAAATACGATGTAAAATATTTTGTATAAATTATTACACAGTATCAAATTCAGTATTAATAAATATTCATGTTTTATAATCTAAAACAGTAATCTAATATACATTTTGTAAGAGCGCTTGACCGACAGCAAAATAAAAGCAAAAAAAAACTAAGTTGATTGCGATACTTAAAAGTTTTACCACATGTTGACTGTAAAAAAAATCGTTTTTTTTAAGTCGAAAGCTTTGTTAAATTTACAATTCAATTTCTCTTTTAGTCGTGAAATCATAACAATCAGATTACTCAAATTGTTAAAACATTTAAAAGTCTAAAAATATTTATTTATTTAATAACAAAGAAAAACCGTCCACAGGCAAAAATGATTGTTTTATTGGACATTGGAAACATCTCGCAGTTTACTTTTTTCTATGATTTCAATTTTTTGAAACTTAATTGAATTGTCTATTTAAAAGTATGTTGTAGGTTACGAAATCTACGGGTGTACAATTTAGTATACGTTAACAAGTAGTAATCGTTTACATACAGATAAGACGACTTCAATCTCTTAATGGACATTTATCTATTCTATCTGTTCGATACATACATTTACAAACAGTTGACGTGAATTACATTACAGAGATGTTCGTTCAATTTAATGTTGAAACAACAGTATCCATTATCTAGGAAATTGTAATGCAAACTTAGCTCTCACGTGTAACAAAACGAATGGCAACCTTCGTAATTCCCATCCGAGTAATTTCACTTTGTTGATATGTATATACATACAAGAAAAAGTGTTTTTGCATTTTCTTTCATGCATTTCGAAAATTTTATAGAATGTTATATTTTTTAATGTACTTGTTGGAAAATTCCTTGGAAATTATTGCGACAATACAATTATACGTAAAATTTTCAAATTTTGACAACGAACCAACAATCTACGTATTACATTGATATAAAATTGCGATTAAACAAATTTGACTGCATTAAAAAAAATTGATAACGTTGGTATATGGTATAAGGTATAATAGGACATTTTAAAAAATGAGATTAGAATATACTTGTCTTTGATTTTAAATTAAAATATATTTTGCTTCGGTTTCCTTTTGCAAGGTTTATTAGAATGCTGTTTATCACAATACTAATATTTTTATAAATTACTTTGAGAATTTTTAATTAACTTTTTAATTAAATATTTTATTATAATACTGAACCATAATTTAATTCGTTCATTGTAAATTTTTTAATTTTCATAGTATCATAATCTCTAACTCTTTATATTAATTCATCTCTGTAAAACTGCACACATTTCTATAAACACAATAAAAATCAATATTTTTTTAAAAATATGTTTATGATATAAAAGTTGAACCAATACAAAATAAAAAGATTTGTTAATAAATAAAACAAAAATCGGTTACTTTACAAAAAACAAAAATTACAAGTTTAAAACTTCATTCGTACACCACTTACATCCATCTCCAAATGTTAGATACATATAGAAGAAGCAAGAACCTCTACCACTGGACATGACATGTACAAGATATTTTATAGAGTCTCTGGACTTTGTAGGTATCATTATACGTATAAAAATGAATGAGCAAAGAGACAAGCTTTTCATTGTTGTTTTATTGCACGTATATACCTAAGTGCAAAGAAGGGCGTGACTTTGTCAAGCGTATATAGAATCATAAAATTGATACCGAAGTCTATTTAAAATCGCAAGCTTACATTGGATATTTGTTTTTATCATTTTTTTACCACTAATTGATTCTAATTGAACGACAAGTTTTCATTTGGTTTCATACCCGCGGTATATTTTATTCATTGGAAAATACGTTTCATTTACGAAACGACGGAAAAAATGTATTAATTGTTTTTCTTTAATTATAATTGTAAAGTAAAATATAGTTATTGCGTATATTCTATTTTATTTGAAATAAGCACGAAAATGTGATTAAATTACATTTATTAATTATGATACATTTGAATTGTAGCAATAAAAATGAGGTCGACGATTGATTATTGAAAACGTACTAATATTAAATAAATAATACCTTCGATAATCAATTTTTTTTAGATATTTCTCACATACTGTAGAGTATATATAGCATACGTTTAATGAACTCGATACATTTTTAGAAGTTACAAAAAATATAATTATTAATAATTCTAAAAGCTTTTTGATTTACAGCGATGCTTTGGTTACGACAAAAACAGGTTATGTATACTAGCGCGCATAGTTACACATAACATCGCAAACAAGATGTGAAAGGAAATCACTCTTAACGATTGAAATGTCCACTATAAAAAAGGAATATTATGATAGAAGGTGTTTTCTATGGTATATGAGAATTATCAAGATCGATAATGAAAGATATCGACAATTTTTTGTTGGTCGATTAAAAAATTATATTTATTTTTGTTTATTATGTATTCACATTAATTTTGTTTTGGTTTCATTACCATTGTATTCAAAATGTACTTAATTATACATGTTATTATGCAGTAATAAATAACGTTTAATATTTAAAATTTTTACAAAATTTTACGTTACCGTTGCGTAAATTTTGTTGATATTATCGATAAATTTAAAAATTGAAATTCTTTACTGCAGTGCACCCAAAAAATGTACACAAATGCAAAGTAAATATACGCAAATACCTAACGTTATATAGATATATTTTACAATGTTAATCAGCATATTAACTCATATTTTAAATTGTACAATTTAAAAAACAATAGCATTTTTACAAAGAGAACCCAATAAATATTCAACTTTCTGTAAGCTCGCCGATTTCGGTGAGTCAAAGATCAACTTAAATTTACGTTTGGCATCCACTTACCATGCGTCGATTCACAAATCTAACAATGTCACTTTCTTTCTCGTAAATATATCGTTTGTCAATCCCGTGAGATGTTTAGTAAAGAAACTCCCTTCTTATCTACGTAAGTCCTTGTAGGTTAAAGTGAAGCCGCGTGGGGAATACGTTCAAAGGGAACAATAAGAAAAACCGTGCCGATGAGTAATCGAGAGATTTCTACGACAAGTTTCAAACTTTTCCAAAGGATACAGAGTCGATGGTTAAGTAATTAATCGAAGGTTTAGTTTAGTCATTATTATAAGGTATACATTCGATCGATTGTTTTAATTTTGATAATTGTTTACTTATTTCCAGGTATAATATATAAATAAGTATTATTATTTTATGTTTTATATTTCGTTGATGAATTGTTCGATTTCTTGATAAATTCTTTGAATAATTTATCTTTTTATTTATACAAGTTTCAAAAACTTGGTTCGCATTTCTTTCATATTTTTTTATATACTCGAACTTTTCATATTCGTCAGCATATTATGTTCAAGCGCGTAAAACGCAAAATGGTTTTGCGGTTATAAGTGTGTCAGAAGTTTCGAATTAGATTACTCAATAAGACATTTATTCGATTAAATAAATAATAACGTCTGCTTTGAATACCGAATAAGTTATATTGATTTATAAAATTGCTGTAATTCTTCATTCCTGAATTTCATATGACGTTAAAATGATATTCAAATACAGAAAACTGTGAACTTTCGGTTCATAGTTTATTTCTAATGATAATGAATAGCAAAATTTTACGTACATTAAATGAATTTAATTAACCAACTTTAAATAAATAAGTTTTAACAAATAAATAATATAAATTTATAATGTTTCTAAAAAATAATAAGTATTTACTTTTAAATAATATATATCTCATTTATGAAAAAGACAAGTTGATATGTGATATCCGATGAATTTTCGAGCGTAACACATTATCCAAATCACGTTTGCACGTCTGGGAAAATCGAGAAAGCCTTTTTCAAAGGTGCAAGAATTTTTCCAGAACTGGAGTATCTTATAAAACTCAGACACCAAAACCGAGAGATCTTTGCGTACTGCATTGTTTGCACAAAAGACTTTAATAATAGATATATAAATATAGTCTATTTGAACTGCATATCAAAGGATTTTTATTAAATGTAGTATACTAGTAACTCTAAATAACTTATAATTTTAGTAATAATAAGTAAAAAAATCTTATATAATTGATTATTAATATTGTACGATTTAGAATAGTATTCAATTATTTTTTTAGCATTATTTAAATTATTTATAATAGAATTTCTTAAACATACTTTTAATATATGCAGATCTCTTCTATATAGATATAATAAATATTTGAAAACATAATATAGACATTTAAACATAAAACAAAATTTCCAATTTTTTGGATTTATCAGAAAAGATTTTAAGAACATTCAATGAATGAATCAAATTTTTTTAAAATATTGCTTTTTAAACCCGGATTATCAGAAATTTCAATTCGTCTACAAGCCCACATGCTATTTTTCGAGATTTGATCATTTGAAGAATCTAAAACATTTTCCTCATATTTCAGATTTCTTGGAAATGAAACTTGATAAAATATATTTGTAAAGCTCTATCTAAACTGACTGTTCGTACTATTTATGAAATTGGTCGTAAATTAGTTTAAAATTATTCGTTTCTATTAGAATATGGTTATAGTTGTTATTAATCAAGAATGTCATTTTTTTATTTCATTTATTTACTTTCCCAGGGTGTAACGTAACTTCAACGTGGCTATGTATAATCATGAAAAAAATTGGGTGCAACTGTACGTGTTTGAAATTTTATATTCAAAATATTCCTTTACATATATAATTTAATTTCAGCATTAAGGTTATATAAATCTTTTTTGTACACCCAAAACATTTATTCTCATTTTAATAATTTAATTTATTAAAGTAATGTTATCAATATATATTAAAAGTCCATTACATACAATAATGAACTTCCAAATATATAAAGGAATAAAGTTAATTGACCTATTGCCATATAAAAGTGGCTGATCATGAAGCACTTTAAAATTTTTCACTTACCGCAAGTTCTTTCGCTTTCCAGGAGGAAATTGGTTTTTTTTCGATACAAAAAGAAATATAAAATATTGCCGGCAAGAACAACGGGCGTTTCACCGACGAAACTAGCTCGTTTATCATTAAGGAGACTTCTTAAGAATTCGTATTCGGTTAATAACTTAGTTACTACATGGAATGCCACAGTAATATTTCTGACACTATTAGGGGAATCTTTCTTTTTTTCGTCCTATCTTGCGGGAAAAGTGTGTTAATGGTGCATTTGAAGAGGGTAACATGAAAATGTCAAAAAATGTGCGTTGCACAATGATATCGGTTCTTAGCTTAAAATATAGTTACTTTAGTTTAAAAAAAGATAGTTTCTTCGAAATCATGAACACTTTTCTACAAGCAAAAGGCATATATTTTTAAATGCAATTATTAACTAAATTTTCAAAGTCAATTTTCAGTAAAATACATAAAATTTCACAGATGAAGTTAAAAACTAATATTATATTCATCGATATTTTATATATATCCTTTGTAACTAATTGCGTTTTATTGTCCACGTCAAAGTGATATGTAATAAAAGATATAAAGATTTTAAGATTAGAATGTTACAAAAACATTTCATTACGTTGAGAAGCACATCCAAAAAAAGCAGCTTTTTAAACTCTATATTTCTCTTCACCAGTAACCTCTTAGTCAATACTTAATATATATTCGAACTATCTTACACTGTTGGACCAAATTTGAAGTTTTAAATTTTATATATATTTTTTTGTAAATCTATTGCAAACTTATTATAAATTATAAATCTTTCTCAATTTAACATGACTACATTAGGACACAAAATTCTATTTGCACGATGATGTAGAGACGACAGAAATAAAAGTCAGGTAACTTAACCAGATGACTACTTTGTAATTATGCATCCTATTGTGGAACCACATACCATTAGATACCTTTGATTATTCTCTCGACCATCACCTGCGGGATCATTTACAAAGTAATCCGAGAGTAATCTTGGCTTATTCGTACAATATTAACCGTACGTAATTCTCTTTGCTCTCCGTCACCGAATTATTGGCATTTGTTTGTACATTATTTCATTCTACAAATAGATAAATTCTAAATACTATAGTTTAAACGTTTTTTTTTAAATTAAATACATTTTTCAATGTTATATTTGTAATAATATACGAATAAAAATTACTTGTTGATTTTCGTACTTTTAGGAATTTTTATTAAAAAGAATAATTTACAAAGAAAATAAAAATATATATATGGTGATCTGGTAAAAGATAAATATAGAAAGTCTTTGTATAAATCAAATTACTAACATAAAAAGAGAATTGAAGATATTCGCGAATTTCGATGAGTATGTCTTTATAACTAAACGAGATGTCTTTTAAAGGAGCCGATAAAAATTTTATTATTCAACTTTAGTCTCCTTTTATTCATGCAGGAATATATTGCACTTGAACATTTTAACTTTCTAACTTGCTGAATTGGTCGATATTAAATCATCAGTGTGAAGATAATTTTAGATCTGCAATATCTGATGATTTATAGTTTAATTGTAATGATAATCTAGCTAAAATTTCACGTTACCTTTGCAGCAATGAATTATTTTACGAATGGATTACAAATGGACAATTTCTGTTTTTTAAATAATTATTTTACCATAAAACTAAACTTATATATAATCACGGTTATAAAACAAATTAGTGAATTCAATAAAATATTTGTTTGAAACTAAATTTATTAAAATCGAAAAAATTTAAATTGAAAAATACCGTATTGGAAACTATATTTGAAAAATATTTGTACAAAATATTCCAAACAAATATTTTAACGAATTTTCTTCAATGTTTTTAAGGTTATATGCAATATAGTTTATTACGTTAATACTCTGATATATATTGGAATGTATCATAATAAAAGAATTTAAAAGTCAAAATAGTCTTAATATCATCGTCTCCGATGAAAAGGCAATATCGATTGAAATAAAACTGTGACAACGGTAACCAACCGCAGTGTTTTCCTTTTTTTCTTTTCAGACACGGTGTGCATCTTTTCTTAGTCAGCGTTCGATTTCACATAAAAAGCTTGGCGTATAAATGGTTTACGAGAATAGAAAATACTCACCTGGTAATAACTGAGAGGATTCGATGGTGGCGGTACGTTCGGGTCGACGAGTTCCATGTTGTGAAGCCAAGGAAGCAAGTATTGAAGTAGCAATTGACGAACTTCACGCCTTGCCGTTTGAAATCTGTGGGTGATCTCTGTAACAAGATAAACATTCGTTTTTTAATAATACGATCGAACATTTTATTCGACACTTCCGGTAATATACGATGGAATCTTTCTCAGCTCGAGATATAAAAGATGGATTTACTGGAAATGACGAGAATTCGATTTATAAAACTCCTCGAGGAATTTTTAAAGTTAAGAGACATGGAAAGTGTACTTCCCTATACGTTAAAATTGATCAAAATGGAGATGAGTAATTGCGATTTTTTTGAGATTAACTAATAATGAAAATAAAAGATAATATGCGATTGTGTAAAGTTATAACAATAGAAGTATATACTATTTTTTCTAAAATCTATATGTTAAAGAAAATTAATTGTAAACTTAATTGAATACCTTAAAATTGTATAAAATACCGTAAACTATTTAGGTATATTTATAACCTATTCCTTACGCATTTTTAAATTATTTAAATAACACAATGTGTAATAATTTAACCTTCTCATTCTTATAAAATAAATCAACCAATCAAGGAAACATGAAATTAAGAATTCAAACATACCGAGTATCAAAAATTGAAAAAAAGATTCACTGGGGCACGTGGATTGAATAAATGGAACACCAAGTCGCGAGGTAATTAAAATATTTGTTCCCAGTTGTAATTAGAAAACCGTCACAAAAACGGGTCTCGGGTAAAGAAAGTCAAAGAATTGCCGAGTAGGGTTAAAACTTCGTTAGGGTTGCTTTGTACTCGGTTGAATACTAGTAAAGACAGTTGGAGATTGTGTCTTCTTATCTGTTAAGAGAATTGCTATGCGAACCCTTTCGAGCCGTCAAACTCTTTGACTTTCTTTGTTGGTTCTCTCTTAATGGAAAAAAAATCTTCGTTGTTGTTGGAAGTTATTTTAAAAGCTCAAAATTATACTTTGTACTAACGGTGCTTTAAAATATTTATATTTCAGTTGAATTTTTTTAATTTTGCACGATTATTAAAATTAATTAAGTTAATTTCATTATTATGATAATAAGAGAAGCTTACAAATTTTGTAAATTTTTTATTTCGAATTAATTATACATTTTGAATTTAGGTTGGAAGCTTCACATACACGCACGCGGATTCAAATGGAAAGAACGATAAAACAAAATCCTTAAGAAATAAAACGTAACCCAAAAGAAAAGCTCTTAATCCACAAATGAACAGTAAAGCCTAGAACTCTAAAATGTATAGTCGCAAGTTTCAATCGGTTTTATTCAGGCTTTTCCTTTAGCGAACAAAAATTGATAAACCGAGAGTAAGAAAACGAGGGCAAGTCATAAAAAAAAAGTTAGAAAACCATGAAACATATAGTAGTAGGCTTTGTGTACATATCCATGAGAGCGCGTGTCAATGTGCCACCTAATAATAGGCAAGAATAAACGTTCTGCTTGAACGGATAGAAATTCGGCCTGAAAATCGTTGAGATGAGTTCTATATGAATGGTTGATGGACATCCGACAATGCTTTCCTCTTGGGAAACGAGTTCTTCTTTTTTTTTGCTTAGTGTTAACTTTTTTTTATTGGATTCGATTTGGTGTACACTGTTTTATGTATGAAGGGTATATTTTAGGGTTTGCTATGTGTACATGTATAGGAGACTAGATTGGAAGTAAATTTTCGATATTGATACTTACAATCGATATGAAGTTTATTGCCCGACATATAAAAAACTGATCGAGCTGTAGAATTCGTAAACAAAAAAAACAACGTTGAAAGTAAAATTTTTAAAGTGCGTTAATACAGTTATTGTTAAACAATGCTAGTTTATGCGATTCAATAAATATAAGTGGATAATTTTTTTCCTCAAATCAAGGTGTACGGAAGGTCAATAAATTCATGCCAAGAGAGATAAAATCATTAAATATTATATTTTTATATACAATACATATTATACTGTTACGCATTAATAAATCGTAAAAAGGGTAAGGAGTTACTAAAGTTGATCCACAAGTTTTAGCGATGAGTCGCGAACTATATATATATAGTATTTATTATTTATCGAAAATATGTGTGATTATTACGATGTTGAACCCAAAATATAGGAATCTACTACTTTCAACCAAAAAATTATATCTAAAAAAAAGATTTTTTTCAAACATAACATTTTTGTGATAATAATTGAATAAACAAATTTTTGGTGGATAATTTTGATTAAAAAACCTATAAACTTTAAACCTAAACATTATACTCTAATTAGCGATTTAAATATCTGAAAATATTTAAGTATATTGTTTAAAGCTTGTATAAAGGCCTGATGTAAAAGATTTTTCCAAAAATTAATTTTTTTATAAAAAAATATAAAAATGCCAATTTTTTGAGTCCGATATTTCTTTAATTTAGAATTTAGTTTAATATTTGATCGCCTGTTTGAGTATCTAGCGACGTATTTATGAATTAAAAACGTGTTTCCCTAATGGTAAGTTGATATGCAAAAAAAGTATAGCAAAATTATTTCTACATTTTTCGCATTTGATATTGAAAAATAATTACCGTGCATGAAAAATTATTTCGTTATTAATATTATTGATCTAAATGTGATTTTTATTGAACCATAACCATTGTAAATTGCACCTTAGTTAAACTATTCAGAAATGCAACTTCACAATAAGTATTAAAGGTTCCATAAAATGATAAAACACATACTTTGAATTGTAATCATTATTAATTTATATAATATCTAATTAGAATTTAATAATAGTAATTATTAATAAATTCAATGTTTCTATATAACAGAAAAGTTAAGTATCGCAGTTGATATTAATCGTGTAAGGAAGCTATATAAATATTTACATTTTTAACGTCCAGAAGGTAAGGGAAGTTGCAAGCCAAAAGGAGATTCGAGTATTGAAGCAGAAAATATCTTTGCGCTTCGGCGGCTTTCTATTTGTTACTTGCTGCGCAAATAAACGAGCCGAGAAAGCGCGAAAATGAGAATAAAAGAGAAAGAGAACTGCGAAGACGGATAGTACAAATGAATAGCTCGAGTTGAATGAATAGACTAAGTTTATAAAGACAAAAGTCACCAGGATTATGTATAGATAAATGAAGACTATTGGGTGATGCACGACCAAATTACGGAAAATTTTTGAAGGTAATTGTGGTTACTAGCTATATAATTGAATCTCAATTTAATTTTCCGTTCTATGTAGATGGAAGTAGACCTAAATAATGATTACGTCGTTTTAGGATTATTTAATTTTTGGATATATGCTTTAATTTAAGTATCTATAATTTTATTTTAATATTATAATTTATTTATTTAATTTATTTATTAAAAATATATTTAAATTAATTCATTAAATGTTAAATATATATTTATTAATAAACTACTTAATTCTACGTAAAACATAGAGTAATATTTGTCGATGGTCGGGAATTACTAATAGTTCATGTGACATTAAATAAATAAATTAAAAAAAAAGTGACGAATGATATATTGAATATAATGTGGAACTTAATCGGTTTAAAGACAGTTAAATGTTGTTGTATAAATGGTGTAACTTGAAATAAACTCTAATGTCTGCTTTATTAGCATGTAGTTACACAGTATTCGCTAAATATTGCGTCGAGGATTAGAAGAAAAAGAATCATTGAGAAGTTTGCCTTATTGGGAATTCAAAAAAACATGCTATTAATGATATAATATATATGGGTAACTGTCTCCTCTCTACTCTAACCTCTGTCGTTTTTAAAACATTTGTAAATATCAAGTGGAAAAACTATTTCTTTTAAATGTATTTAAAAGTCCTATATTTAATGAAACTAATATTTTAAATTTGTATACGATTCATTCCATTAGATCAAAATGTCATCACTATGTAACTTCTCCTAAAATATAAGGTAAAAGATCTAGTGATTGGACACTTAACCTTACCGAAATGATGTAGTAATTGGACACCAAAATTTAGTATTTATTTTAAGAAAATTGTTTCTAGCCGAAAAAACTATGCGAAACAAAAAGTTACTTAATAAAATCAGTATTCATAGTCGAATTTGTTTCCTACATATTTTATATAATAGATATTAATGATTCTGTCCAACAACTAGGACATGTCCAATTACTGGGTCTTTTATCTTAATTATTAATAAGGTCAGTACAGCAAGGAGATCCTAAAAAATTTTTGCACCGAAAATGTACGATTATCCCTCATTTCTGAGGTACTAGATAATAATATACTAGATAATAATATCTGTTGTAAAAAATATTTAATACAAATAACAATTGATGCGTATATAAAAAATATTATAGATTATGGTACGCAATGTATATTGCATTTATTTTAAATTAAATATCTATAATCTTTCTTAAATAAGTGTAAGCATTTTATTGATACTAATATATACTTTAATAAATCGTCGGCTGAGTGGAAGAACAGTCTATCTCGGAACTTGCTTGGAAAACGCGCCCTATCTCGGAACTCGCTTGGAAAACGCCCTATCTCGCGCCTCGGTTGAAGAACGCCCTATCGCAAATGATATCTTGCGCTTTCAAATTTTGTAGTGGCACCTGCACTGCGCAACTTAAAAATACGGTCTTTCTAATTAAAATAAATTAATTAGTAAAGTGTTTAAAATTCGGAAAAAAATTGTTTAGGCGTCATTGGGACTCCTCAGAGAAAGAGAGACTTCTCTGACTTTGTCTATCAGCGACGATGTATCGAGTACTTATTATATCAGCCGACCTGTGTGCAATTTAAATAATGTTTTAAGTTAATAAAGGTTAAAAAAAAAGTTGAGAGAACTGAGATTTTTAAGCTTAGAGTTTTTAAGTTGCGCAGTGGTGCCACTACAAAATTTGAAAGCGAAAAATGTCATTTGAGATAGGGCGTTCTTCAACCGAGGCGCGAGATAGGGCGTTTTCCAAGCAAGTTCCGAGATAGACTGTTCTTCCACTCAGACGACGAAATAATAATATGACCCGGGAATCTCCCTGTTTATAAGTCTACTAAATCAGAGAATGAAATGAGAATATGTAAATTAATAAAAAAGCAATTATTAATGTGAGTCGGTGAGTGGGATTGGTGGAAGATCGTGCTAGTTAATAATTATACACAACATAAAGTGAAAACTTCATAAAATTTATTTTATAACAAACAAAATATATCAACGTTAAAAAGCCCAGTTGATGTGGGGAAAAAGCCTTGATATTCGTATATAATTATAATATAATTAATGAAATATTGAAGAAAAAACGAGGATGGCTGCGGTCAACCAACGACCAGACGTCGCGAAACCTGACCCATCTACCGCTCACCAAAACTGGCGATCTGATCAGCCGAACAGGGAAGAAGCACAATCTTGATCAAATCTTGCAGGTCACGACAAATGTTTTGCGGAACAAAAAAAGCGAATTGATTTCTGACACACTAAATGTATGTGATTCAAGCATGAAAGGAATGACTGTGTTTTGGACACGCAAATACTGATGGCCATTCTGAAGTAATGTGAATAGCAGTTCCAGACTGGCGTCGTAGCGTATAGAGATATGTGGGATTAATGAGTATTGGTAGTTTGTTATTACAGACTCCAAAAAAAAAAAATAAAATAAAAATAACGATAATAATATGAACATACCGTGAATAAATTACTGACGAATTTTAACGTATACTAAATAATCATCAGTGAGCTTAGATGTCATTACCATGGCACCTCTAAATGGTAATTTCCGCACTAAATAATTTTAAAAGTGCTTCTATAGAACTATAGTTGTTTCCATATGAACAATATTTCATTATACTACAAGTAATGGAAAACCAACATTTTTTATCTCTAAATTTTATTTTTTTTTTAACAAAAAATATAATTAATGCAAATTAAATGTACAATAATGTACCTAATTGCAGGTATTAATTTTAATGACAACCGTTTAAATGACCTCTACAAGTATCTCATAAGATTTTTGGTTTGTGATTCTTGTAATTTTATGTGAACTGATTGTACCCCAAAGGATATAGTAAGCTGATTTTTCGAACTTCCGAATCTGCACTTTTCAACTTGCATGAGATTCATGAATAAAGATAGAGTAAACCTTTTTCACATTTTAAATGCGGGCAATAGATTAACTCTTCTCAAATAGATCATTTTATATTAGCAATTGAAATTTTTGAGAACTAAGCAAATTTTATTTTGTATTCATGATACTTCAGTAATGTATATAAAAAGGATTTTCTTTTTTTTACTATAATATATGTTCGAATAGTAACGTCTGATATTTTAAATAATTTAATAAATACTTAACAAATATAAATTATTTTCTAGAATATCGGGTACAGAATATATGTTCATCATATTCAAGTATATTGTCAAAAACTAACTGTATTCTAAGCAAATATTATACTTTTTCTTCCTCGTAGAAGAAACATTGTAATAGTAAAAATTTGTTCTAAATTTATGTGTTATCGATGTTTGACACTCGGGAATTTAAAATATGTAATTTTTTAAAAATATCTATAAATTTGTGTGTGTGAATGTGTGCGCGCGTGTGTGTGGTAATCTCGTATTTTAGCTTCTATCGAATCGATTGGACTTTAGTCCTGCTCAATAGACATGTTTGCAAAGTCATCATAAATTGTACTTATACAAGTATACAACTTTTATATTTATATAAATTTAAACCATTTTAAATGCTTTTGAGTTATTCAATTTTTGGTTTTTACGAATTGGTTTTTTGGATTTTAATTAATGTTACCGTTAAAATAGTTATGTTTGTAAAACGACGATTTATACAACATAAGGTTATATTGATCTTCTGTTTTGTTTTAAGTTATCGCAAAAATAGTTCCAAAAATAATTGATTTTTGGTTCACAAAAATAAAAAGTTTAGTTTTGGTTATGCTGTAGAGTAAAAATATAAAATGTAAAAAATTAATACAAATTTTTTTAATCTAAATTTTTAGAAAAGTTAGATTTTCACATTTTATTCTGAATAAGTTCCTTGGCTGGTTACATAGACCAAATGGTTCCGAAGATATATGAGTTTGAAATATTTTGTATTGTCTTCTCAAGTGATCATATTTTAGGTTCGAAATATCTGATTTTAAAATTTAACACCTCACTTTGTTAATTTTTTTGCGTAGTTTTTAAAAATATATTTTAATTTTAAGTTTGTATAAGTTTACGATATTGATAATAGAGTTGTGATATACATGGTGATATCACTTTGTACAACTTTTGAATAAGTGAATTTTTTGCTCTAATTTAATTATTTTTTTTTAAAATTGTTAAACACAAGAATAGTTCAATTACATTCAACTATTTTTGAGTTATTGCAAAAATATATATTTTTTTTAATTCGTAGTACAAAAAATTATTGATATTTTTGGTTGAAAATAAATTGTTTGATTTTCATGGTATGGTAATGTTAAGAAATTTATAACTGTTTCTATGCATGGAGTAATGTTATATAAAATCAGAAATAAGCACTTTACAAAAATCTACGTTCTAATATCAATTAGTATCGTTTTCAATATTTAATTAAATACGAAACGTTACACACATATATATATACGCTACCTATATTTGAAAAATAAAAATGACCACAAACTCGCATTTACAACCTAATCACATAAATTTACTATGCGTTCTTGAGAAATATCTTATACCCAAAAAATTGTGATCTCGAATTCTACGTACACGTCTCTAGAGAGGTCCTCGAAAAACGCAGGAACTTACGCGAGGATGGGAATTAAAGACTGGGTCGAGCAATAAAAAGTTGGCGAAAGAGAAAGGGAGAAAGGAGAGGGGTCGAACGATTAAAAGCCCCTGCGCGTTTACGAGATCCTTTAAAGCTCCTCGGCGAGCTTTACGAGTCGACGCCCACCTGAAAGAGAGCGGAACGGGGTTTAGCGGCAAAATTCACCCGGAGCCAACGAGGATTACTTATGGGCATAGCAGCTTGATCTGTTTATACGCAGGTCTGTGCTCAAATACAGGAAGTTTTTGACAATCATACAAGAAAATGTGAGATATCCAAAAGGTGTATATGACTTCAAGCCGATGGTTACTAAGGATGAGATTTTCAAACTTTACGAAATTTTTTTTATAACGCTTAGATTGAGTGTAGTTATTTCTTTAACCATTTAAGTGTTAATTAAAAAAACTAGTACACAATATTTTAATGGTGTATTTTGTAACTTGAAAAGAATTAGAAAATAAAATTAGATGCAAAATATATTATGCTTACATTCGATAAATTTTTTAAGGCACATGTCCCTTATATATTATAAATAATGTTTGTACATTTTCAACTTTTAAATAAAGGTATTTTTAACATTATGCATACAATTGTTAAATCAATCGCAGCGCATAACAATATTATTTCGAATTCATGCATTTAAAAAATTCTTTATAATCATTTATTTATGTTTACAATTACTGTTGTCCGCCAGTATATTTACAAGTTAATAAATAAATAAACAGAAATATATTTAAACGTAATGTTTTGACTGAAAATACATCCACGTATCTCAATGAAAATGTGTGTTCAGTTCACTTTACAGCTGACTGGTCAATTCCGTGTGAAAGAAAAGATTTTGATCTAAATTCATAAATATGAATAAAAGATCCATCGTCAAACAGAGTCAAAGCAAATGTTTCTTTTTAAATTATACAAAAATAGCGATTTACGGCATTCATATATACTTTTAGTATGTACGCAAAACCGAAAAATTAATTAACATATATAATAAAAATTTTTAGATTAACTTAAATTTTTATACTAATTTGCATAATTAAATACGCAAATAAAAAATTAAATAATATGCGTCAGCAAAGATAAATTTTAAATAGTATAGTACATAAAACGCGTTAGGTATATCATGGTGCACGGAGAAACAATTTTTCTAAAAAGTATCTAAATGTTTTAAGTAAATATTGTATAGCCAGTATGGTGCAAATTCTAAAACAAAACACGTGCCCAAAGGGTCTATGTCTGGGTAAAATGTTATTATCCGGTGTGGTAAAACTTTTAATATGATTCTCAATTTTTACATAGTTTGGAATAAAAATTATAAAACCAAGCGAAGGTTAACATTTTACATAGAATATTTGGTGAATTTTTATTCAAGCTTTCTCTTCGTGTATATTAATAATAAATTCACAATAATATACGTGATAATTGTGAGGGAATAAAGTGGAGTTGACTAACGAGAGTCTGTAGTACTTCTTATTTTGAATAATTCAATAAATGCGAATTTACAGGTTTTTGCTGTATAGAACGAAAAAAGCAGTGTAAACTGTATTTGGATCTCTTGACGCGTCGTTATTACACTGAATGTGTTTTATCTCATTTGCTTATGGTGTATTATGTAAGTGTATGTTTAGAATTACATACTCGATGTAATATAAAAATACCGTTCTTGGTTCGAAGAAATACCAGGACGACAGTTATAAAAAGTTGCGTGTAAATTCAAAATTTGTTTTTCTAAGGTCAGGATCGAAGTCATGCATCTTATTTTATTCCCGCTTTTCTTTATGCAGTCTACTATTTGATATTCTGAACAAATGTAACCTATTTCATATGATAGAATCAATAACATTTTTCACATTGTCGCGTAAACAAAATTTTCATAAATCATTTTAAAAATAATTTGGAATATTTTCTCAACAACGTATTATGCAAAGTTAATTTTGCAAACGATAAGATCGATTATAATAAATGCAAAATATTAAATAACATATTCTGGATGATGAAATGATAATTAAAATTAAATAGAGTAAGTAATCCTCTTCAATGTTAATAAGACGCTATACTGCGCACTTTGATCCATTCATATTAAAATGACTATTGAACATCTTTGCATTCAAGCCAATAAGTAGGTACATATAAGTAGGTAATACCTAAATAGACGGAGAATACGGCTTTTTTAGAAAATAAATTAAATTAATTACTTCTTCGAAATACACTAATCCATCCTTTTGAATTTCTAATGGATTTTACAATCTTCACTGCGTAAGTTTAGAATGTACATAGTAAATACAAACAAGTTTGTAACTATAATGCCTTAAAATATTTACCTAATTAGTATATAAATATTCAAAAATAATAAGCTGGAATTCGAAAAAGTAGATTAATGGGTTAACTGCTTATATGTATAGTCAAGCGATAAGTTACGAGAGGATGATGTAACTCGATTATGTTGGCTACTGTGTGTAATTTATGTAGGTGAAAAGTACCAGCAATTCATGTTGATTAAACTTAAGGTAAAATAGTACGACTTGTATAATTTAGCATTTTGTTCTATTTTAGAATCAAGAAAGGTGTGAAAAAATTTGCATACATCTATTTATGAAATAATTTAGTATACTTGCAGTTAGTTTGGTGATGGTTATGATGCGTAAATAAAAGGTTATATTGTTTTACATGTTTGCGTACTATTATTCAAATCAAAATTAATATATAATGTTACGATAAAAATGAATTTTTAAGCTAATAGTTTTTTTTATCACAATGTACATGTAAACATTAAAAAAAATTTTCTCATTTTCTTAACATTCAGAAAAATTTTTCTTATTGTTTAGAAAGAAAGCGAATAATAAAAAAGAAAGAAAGATACTGTTTTTTTTAAGAAAATAAAAAAATAAATTCACAGGAGTAGAGGAACCATTTGTGAGTCGTTAAATTTATGTTTACAGTGTAGTACAAGTCATCTGTGAGGCATAAATTTTTTTACGATACAAAAGAAGAAAAAAATCAAATAAAGTATAGTTGTAAATTAAAATGATAAATTTTAAATTACTTTAGCTTTTCACAAATAAGAAGTAAATAAAAAATATTTACTATACGTACACAATCACAGACATATTTTTGCTATGAAATTCAATCATAAGTTATTTCGTATTCGTAGCTTATAATAATAATAATTTCGTTTTTCTATATCGCAGGAAAATAAGTGAAATGCTCTTCTCTTTGTGCAAGAACCACGTGAAATCTGATAGCTAAACGCCAGAAATCTCATGGTATAAAGTATAATGTTTTCATCTGCAGTAAGGTGGATAATTAATTATTCACACCGATCTCGTGCAGATTACGCGCTAATTGATTGTGCAGAGCACCGAATTAAACGCTGCAGACCCTGGCACTTAATGGTCCGCAATCGTTTGCACGCTCAAACTCAATAAAAAGTGTCGGGCTATACCAGTATACTATAAGAAAAGAAGTGATTTTTAAGATTAATAAAAATTTGACATTGGTTTGATTACTTTAGAATTTAATCATTTAAGTTTCTCTATTGCTTGGTAAATTTGAAAAATAATAACTGCAGTTTTGCTAATAAGAACTTTAGTATAGTTTTTCCGGATTATAATATAAGTTTATGTAGTTTAGAGAATGTCATATACAAAATTATTTATATCAATTTATAACACGACAGTTTATCAAAATAATAAGTGCAAAAATAGATTTGAGCTTTATAACAGTGTATTATTATTACATAAGTGAATAAGTCGTCAAATACAGTAGTAGCGAGTGGGGTAGCCCGATTCATAATTCTATATTATACATAAAATACATAAAATATATAACAAATCATAAAACCTTAATATATTTTTAAAAAACTTCACTAACAAATAAATAAATATTAAATATAATAAAAGTTTAGTTTTGCAATTGAATCGTGGAATCGAGATTGAATCAATACGCATTCACGTTGAAAATAAATATTTGTTACTCAAATAGAGAAACCTACTTTACACTATAGAATTTTATACTGCCACGTTATTGTTGGTTTTCAAAAGGTAGGTATTGTAGTAAATTTAAATCATTATTATTATTGTAATAAGTATTGTTACTTACTTTCTACGAAAACATATATGATTATTTTGCTAAGCACTAAACCCAACAGTAAATTTGATAGAAAGAACAGTTACGTTTTTCTGCACGACAACAATAGAGATTAAAATGTATAATGATGAAATTTAAATAGTAATCTTTGATATAAGCTTCCTGTATGGATTGCGTGCAACATATTTCAAGACATTAATAAGTACTGAACATGCAACATTATTAATCAGATAAATTAATTTAACTAAATATAATACAAATAATGCTTATTTATTAATTACTACAAAAATAAAATACAAATGTTCTAGTGGGTAATTATAAAATTCCTGATACTAAAGTCGTTGTACTATTAAAGAAAGTAATTTAAGTTAGAATTATTTTATATTATATAAATATTATGCGGTAATAATTAGTATGCATAATTAAAAATCTTACATTAATTATAGATAATAACGATGAAATATAATGATTAAATTTTGATGAATTTGTTGGGGTATAACAATGCTATTACGACAGAATTTTATCTTATAAATTATTATTTTTATTAACGAAACTTTTTCCAATAAAATTAAACTATTTATACAACAAGAATATGCAGTTCACGTATCTTTAATTAAAAATATAAATCAATATCAAATTTTAAAATGTATTCACAACTGCACAAACATTTATATATACATTTTCTTCGTTTTTATTTTGCGAATAACGTTAACCACATTCAATAACGAACAAGTGGAAATACCAAAAGCTCAAAAAATAACGTTGCCAAAAATGTTTTTTAGATATGTAAGCAAACGGTGCAATTTTATTTTTTATAATACACTGAATTACTATTTGATAATGTAAATAGTTACTTATAGAAACAGACATAATACAAATAATTAGTATATGCGCTGTATTATAGTAACATTATATTTATATATTAGTATTAATATAAATATCGAAAATAGAACTTTTTTATTCTGAATAAAATTATTTCTCTATCTAGATATACTTAAAGGATAATCATTAACTTACCACTGAACATCGGCATAGTGAGCTCCGGATGAAGCTGCGCCAGTTGGCGCGAGAGATATTTTTGATTGCGACAGTAAGTCGTAGTGAGTAAGGCATCGAGGGTCGATGGCCCGATTTTGATTCCTACACCAGGTTGCAATGACTGACCTGAGCAGGCTGTCACCACTGCCGAACTCTGAGATACTGTAGACGTTGTCGTCGTTGCCGTTGTCGTCGTTGTCGTTTGCTCTTCTTGCCCTGAAACAGATAGAACAGTAAACTGTTGATTAATACGAACAAACGAAACTGTGTGCAAAAATTTAAAAATTCTATTTCTTTTATAAAACTTAATTATAATTTGTTCGTATAAAAATATGGTTTATCGATTATTACTATTATTATTATTTAATCTTATTTTATGTCTTCTATATTAAGAAAAAGTTAACGTACGATACATTTTCAATTTGTTTCCACATGTGTGTTATAATGCGAAAATGAAAGATGAAAAATATGGCAATCTCGTAAAATTCTATCAAATTAATTTCTATATATTAAATAAGCTAATACAAAAAATTGTAAAATTTGATTTTACTAAATTATATAAAAATAGAGATTATTTGTATAATAAAGGTAAGAAACGGCATTATATTATTTAATTAAATATAAATACAAATAAAAATGAAAAATTGAACGGATGTGAAAAATACTGAACGAAGAGATAGAAAATTTTGCTAAATTTTACCACCTTTAAAATAGTATATCTTAAAAAAATTTAATAAATAAATCGCTGTACATGCGTGTTGATTCTTGAATTCGATTGTCTTCGTGTGTACTGCATAACTGCACAATGTTTTAACACGAATTAGTATTTAATTTACGAGCGCACACTTACTACATAAATTATAAAATTATTAATCAAGGTTCATCTATAATATTAAACAAATAGCTATATACAAGCATTTATTAAACGTCCTGTACGTGTTAAATCGTTATGCATCACTTAACCTAATTATTTTCATTACGAAAAATATATGGAGTTAGTAGTTAAAGTTTAAAACAACCATTACTAAAATTAAAATTTTTTAAAAATTTAAACGGAAGTTAATTACAAAAGGTTGTGAATCAAAAGTTTCATTCTTGATAAATATTTTCTGAATATTAACGAGACATTGGTTTTTTTTACTCACGTCGTCTTTTATGTAACGTTAGACACAAAATCGCTTAGATGAAAATCTAGCCAATAAAAAAAAAGACTAGTAATTTCAATTTAATTAAGATCTAATACGATACACATAACTTTTATAACATTAAATAATGCAAAAGCTTTAAAAATAAGACTGATTTCGGTATAGACCAAAGTTATTGCCCTTTTAATTGCAGCAATTAATTTTTTACGAGCAAACATCATTTTAGTGTTTTAAGCATTACTGGAGTATTAAAACTGGGAGGCAGGAAGACAAAGAGGGGGTACTTAGTTTTAACCATTTATATTTAATTATTATGATTAAAACGTTTTACTAAGCTGAATCTACAAATCGTAGAAACTAAAGAATCAAATGTTGAATTGAGATATTGAATTACAGTAAAAAATTGTAAATCGATACGGTTCAGTATTAAATTTTTATTACTGCAAATTTAAGTATGAAATCAAAAATTAACTATAAATGCCATTTAATTTAAAAATATATTAATTATTTTTCTTAACTGTACGAGTATTAAGAATAATAAATAATTGTATAATAAGCAGTTAAGAATAATAATGTTTTTATCTTAAAGGGAAAATATGCGATAGATCCATTTTACAATGAGAGCACCGAGAGAGAAGATACAGCAAGAGGTATGCTATTTTCGGTCTGTAATGTTATGATAGGAAATATTTTGCGAGATAGTTAAACTGCGCGATTTCAAACAAGTAAAACATCTCGTTCTAAGCATCAATTTTGTTGAAATTGACAAGGTGTTGCTAGCAACTTCATTAAACAATTACGCGAGTGTATTTGTTATTAACTTCAATTATAATTTACGATCGATAAGAACTCAATTATCGAACGATGTCATTTACTAAATGCGCCTGTAAAATTTTCTATGTAAAACGATTATTTGGTTTTAACCATAGTAAGCAATTTATTTTTTAATTAATGATCTCGATATTAATTTGACGCTTATCACTTTATTATTTAACTTTCTTAGTTTTATATAGTATTGTCTGAGATGTCGATTTTCTAATTACACTAACTCATCATATATTAATAAAAGTTAATGTATTTCGACAAATAATATGTGATCTTATGATAAGTAGTTAATTAGCAGAAATAATTAATTATACTAATAGCGAATTTATGACTAACGTCTATGCTAATAGGTACGGTATAAATTATACTATCTTCTCCTAATAGATCTTTTCTTTGCATTATAAAAAAAATATTCCGTGATATTAATATTATTTTTATTGTAACATAAAAATGGTACATTATTACTTTTCAACTATTCTACAATATTTTAATATTAGACATTCTGTTTTTAAGTGTAAGTAATCACTTTAAATAAAATGTGTAGTATATCTGTTTTTTTAAACAAAAGAAATATACCAAAAGTTTTACTTAATTATTTTTCGTAATATAACGTATGAACAATAATAATGACATTATGCAACGTACCACGTATTTTCGCAATGTCAAAAGTTTATTCAAATTGTCTCTATAAGGATCATAAATCAAAAGTTGCTCAAAACACATTTCACCAGAAACAGAATTTAATTTATTCATAGTTTACACGCACACCGATATGTCTCACCTTCCTAATTACACTGATGAATATTATAAACACGAAATTGGTAATTATAAATTTTGTTGATAATTCAACATATGCATCTTACAACAAGAACATAATCTCCCGATATAGTTAATTTATTTGAATTTGAAAATAATTATTATTCTGGAATATTTAGTAATTCAACCCCTTACCTCTCCTCTTTGATAATTTTGCAAAATTTCTTATGCGCGTGTAAGTTAAACGGTATATAAAGCGATGGGTAGGTATAGTAACGTTAACGATCCCGACCCAAATACTTTCGTGGGAATTTCGAGGAGGCCGTTTCGCATTCAATTTTCGATGCCGTCGTTATAAGGCATGGCTTTTATAAGATATATATATATATATGTACCTTATGCCAACGATATTTATGACATTTGCAACGACGATAATCGACATATTGTGTAATCGTACAAATTATTTGGGTAAATAAAACATTAATGAGGATGCGTAAAGTGAAACAACGACACTATAAATTTAATGTAAATCAGATAACGTGAGAATACGAAGAGTTTAAAATTTGATAACGTAGAATTTGCATATATACGAATACGAACGATAATTATTTTGGAAAGTCAATTTTTTAAATACGATGAATCATGTAAGTCTTACAATTTATAGATTTAAAGTTATAGAAATAGATGTAATTTTATCAAAATCTAATATTGTCTTTTTTAGATAATGTCTCTGCTAGGGACACGAAATCCATTAAGTATTCATTCCACCCCAAAATTTTGCAAAACGGCCAATGACCACCAACAGATTTCCTTGGAAATATGTGTAATGCGAAATACCATTGCGATTAACCTAGAATTCTCAGTTGAGCATTCCATTAACAAACATCAGGACTAGCTAATAGATACTTTGAACGCGTGACATCCTATATGTATATAGAATCTCAAGTTCCCTTTCCTCAAAATCAATGAGGTTACAGAAACTAATCCATTATCAAGCTTGTTGGTATTGCTCGAGATCGCGAAACTGTTTTGAGTTAATTAGAGGTCAAAGTTGTAAAAAATATATATATATACATACATATATATAAGGGAATTCTTCAATGTGGTGAAATGGGATTACTTGCTGCCATTTTTTTTATTGAGTCAGCGAAATCTTCGTTTGGTTTTAAAAGAGAAATTGAACGAAAATGCAATCACTTTGATGACGTTATGAAAATCAATAGCTATTCTACCGTTGGGAGATGTACATTTTTCCCCCTGATTTTCGTATTGACAGTTATTATTTTCATGCAAATTTTGCTTTTTTTTAATTCGCGAATTCGGCTGGTGGTTTCATGTTTTCCGTCCATTAAGAATTTTCAATGATGATTGTTAATTCCCTTTTTGTGACCCTTCGATAGAATTATTACGGCTGGTTGGGTTTTGTTTTTTAATTTGAGAATTTGCGACAACATTCACTAACAATTTTACAATTAACAATATTGTTTACTTAATATAATATTCGATACAAAAGTGTATTCTATCGATTCGATTGAACTCTCTCGCTATTTTGATCAAACTGATGAAAACATTAAAAAAAAGCTCTTTGTACCAAGTATCATTCATTGAGAAGACTTCTATATTGGCTTGAAAAATTCCAATGTCATAATACGTCAATAAATCACCGTAAACGTCAAATGTTTTTATACATTTCTTTCGTAATTTATAAGGACAATTTAACATTTTACGAGTGGACGTATATATATGTATAGTAAGTAACTCACCGATATATTACCGATATCGATAATATCGGGTTTACGAATTTACATACGGATTTACATCGTCTATTCTACAAACGCGATGAAATCATTTATACCTTAGCCTCGTTTCATTCAAACTATTATACAATGGCATCGAGGGAAACGGAAGCACGTTCTGAAATAGCCTACCTCCGAGGTCCGATAATAGAATAGATGGGAATATCGAAAAGGTTTTTTTTTCAATTTCCGTTAAACGCATCTTTCGTTTAGGAGACCTCGGAAGGTCGTGGAAATCACGTTCTCTTTCTTCTTTCGTTTTGTCATTGTAATCCTCGAACGTTTGTTACGTGACGTTAGTTTATAATGAAGAAAATGCATAACTACTTAGAACTTACCTTAATCGATAAGGGTCTGATCATTTCTCAGGATTTAACTAATTCTTCTATTGATTATTATTTTTTATTGATTTGTAAATATTAGCATGTCATCCAAATAGTCAATGTAAATTAATTTTATTTTTCTACAAAACTCTAAGCGCACGTTTCTAATTTTTGTGATTATTTGTAGCATCTAATTTAATATTTATGAAATAAAGTATGTAACATTTTACCTGTAATCTACAGAGTATCAGTAGACACGGTGCGCGTTAGGTCAGACCACTTATCTGCGACTAAATTAGTAAATTTTCCGTCATAACAAAATCTTCCTTAATCCACATCAACTATTTTATTGGTAAATAAACAACATTATTTCATCAAATTCAGCAAAGTACATCACTTAAAATTAGAATAAGTAATGATCCAGTAGATTTTGCATGACCCCTTTTTTCACTCCCTAGAAGCAAACTGTACGACCGGTGGGAATTTTGTGTTATACGAGGGCGTGAAAATATAAAATATTCAGTGTTCTAACAATGTGCGAAACATGAAAACGAGACGGAAAACAGAACGATGAGGGACGCGTAGCTGGAGAAACATATTGCTGTAAAAAAGTGATAAGCGCGTATATGTTGATCCGTTTCTTTGTTTTTTCTTGTAAAATCATGCTTTTTTTGTTACGATTATGGTATCTGAAAACTTTAAAAGTATTTTTCGACCATTGCAAATAATGCTTTTAATTTTATTTTTGCATTTCTGGATAATTTTTATTTATTATTAAACTAAGATACAAGTTTATAATCGATTTTCAACAGTACATTTATTTTCCCAAGCAACTTTATAATAAGAATAATAATTATGAGTTTAAGTGTATAACCGTGTTTTTGACGTTTATTAAATACTTTACACTTCTAAATTTTAATTTTACGTTTACAACTCCGTATTTACATAATTATCTAATTTGTATAATTATTCATTTTCCTAATAATTTATCTTTAACATAATGAAAAAACGTTGCGTTTGTAAAGGTATCCTGAATATTTTATATTTAACGAATAGATTTCTTAGTATAAATAATGCGTTCGGTTAAAAAACTAGGTTCTACGAAGTGTCTAGTCGGCGCAGTGTAGATTAAAATAAATGGAAGTAGAAAACATCCAATTTGATTCATTTAAATGCTGCAAAAAACAGAACATTGTCGCGCACCTCACGCCAAGGTGATTAAGTTGTTCAATTTCACCAGCACTTTTATTTTTAAAGCTATTTCTATATTATACAGAGTACATATGGGTACTATTAAACGTAAAATTTACTTTCTTACGAAATAGTTTGAATGGTATTTTATAACAATTGTATAATATAATTTTGTATCTTGCGAAGTTTTAAAGTAGGCTTATAAGTAGTAGATTACGATTTATAAAAAGTAAATTATTTATTTATGGGTAATAGAAACTTTATGAAGTCTTCGAGATTTTGTAGCATTATAAAGTATCAATATTGACCTTAAACTTAATTATTCAAGCGGCCAAGGTCAACTTTGTGTTATGTTGTTTATCATCCTGTAAAATTCCTGGAACTTATTACATTATGTAAAATATTATTTTATGCTTTATTATGTCAAAAAATATTAAATGAAAAATTTGAGTTATGATTTTTTCATTTTTTATCGTGAAATTTTTACTCGATCCGTACAATTTAATTCAAATTGAAGTGCCTCGTATGATACAAACAATTAAAACATTAACCGTATTATAAATTCATTGCGTGATCGCGTCGAGTAGAAATATTCCCAGCGTATCGAGTACAATAAATGAATCGCAAAAATGTACCTGTAGTTACACGTTATAGGTACATGTAAAAGGAAAAGATTAAAATTTCACAGGATCCGGAACGACGCATTCGGCTATATAACGAGACTCGTTTCAGAGTTGATAACGATCATCTTGTAAGGGGAAATTCGATTTCTGGCCGGAAAGTCGTGCGCCGCCGATTTTACGAGCACGTCTCCTTTACGCATAAGATGTCGCCGGTTCTACTAATGGGAACGGATTAAGGAATTCTTCTCCCCTACTATCTTTTTTCACGTTCGATGGAGCGATTCTTTTGTCCTTGGTTTTATATATATGATTCTCTTTCAATGTCTCTGTGTGTGTGTGTATATATATATACATGCAGGGAGGGAGGGAGATTCCGCCACCCTCTTCTATGTTTGAACGAACACGTCGGAAATAAGTTGGGCGCCGTCTTGTCCAATGCGTTTCGAGTGTTACTTTTGAATTTCATCGTTTTTATCCAATTCATCGTTTTTATGTCTTTTCAGGACAAATAATGCTCTTTTTTGTATTAACTGAATCTCTGAGCTAAAGAGGATGAAAATTTCTCTATCAGTGCGTGATATTTTACGCGATATTCATATTTTTAGGAATAACAGCGTAATAAATTGTGATGTCAAGAATTTTGTTAATATTAAATAATGGATAAGTGATATAATAGTCACATCGACTCTAGGCAGTTAAAAAATATGAGTCCCGATGAGCATATATTTATTGCGGACAACAAACATTCTTACTTATATACATTTTATAAATTAAACATAATAACTTATACATTCCGCGAATCTGTAAAAACATTTTTTTTTTAAGATTTTTAAATGAAACTAATTTTTTGCAAATTAATGTCATGCAAATTGCAGGTTAATATGGACATTGTCACCAAGTATTTAATCCAATTATACAAAACCTCGACGACGAAAGTAAGAGCAGCCATCGCCAAACCGATAAATAACACATAAAAGGCAACAATTAATTGTTTAACATTTATACTGGATTTTTCACCAATAATATTCTTTGGAGTATTTATATTTTTTATCTTTCGGTTATAAACTAATTGAATAATACCAGCTTCCTGCATTCTCAATAATAACCAACTAAATCTTTGAATTAATGGTAAATCTTTGGTACAAGTATAAGCAGTGGTTCTTTCTAATAAATTACTTTTCGACGTATGGATCAAATTAGATTTGTCGCTGAAAGCGTGTAATAATGATCCAGGACATATGCAAACCATATGACTTTTTGATAATAGAAGAAGGTTAATGCAATCCTCAACTTCGGTGATAGTACGATACCTTTTAAGTATAATGTCATTCATCATATCCTTGTAACTTGGATATCCGTGAATAACAACATTTGATTTCTCTAAGTCTGTAATTGTATCGACATCCGTGATATTTATTGACACCACTTGCAGTGCGTTTAATCGACTTTGTATGTAAGAGTTGAATAGAAACGCTGCAATTGTTACAAGCATTAACAATAATCTTTTTATCGAATCCGTTGGGCGTTTCAAGCTAAATCCACTTGTTAAAATTCGAATGAATTCAATAATAGATGACGTTATCGAAACACTTAAAATTAATTTCAGTGCAACAACTGATACTACGCCAATCGTCAAAACGAACCAATACTTCAAATCAAAAATGTACGAGATAGTTTCGTAAGTTGACATCGGCCTCTTCAGTGATAAAATTTTAATAACACTGCTGAAAAACGGATATGTCTGTAACTGCCAATATTCTCGTAGGAAATAAACAAACATTGAACAATCAACAACACCATCAACAACATCTTTAAGTAAACCTAGAGGTTTACCATCTTTAGATATAGCTGCACGTATACTCGATAATTTTGTTGTAATGGTCGCATTTAAATGTGTAAATAATTTACACATTATATCAAAATCAGCACCGATGAATCTATCACATCCAATTTTAGTCGTGTCGTACAGATACGCTACATTGTTTCTCATCAAAATTACTTTCAAATTATATCCATGTAAATTTTTTGTTCGATCAAAATAAATATTATTACAAAATGACTTACCCGATTCTGAAATGTATGTATAAAATTATGAAAAATGTTAAGCTGATTACAATTTTTATTACTGTTACGTTTATCTTACTTACGGTTAAAAAGAAAATTATAGATATCTTCTTCAAGAGTAAGTTTAAACAATTTCCCAGAGTGCTCAATTTGAATAAATGGATCTTGCATCCAAAATTTTGGAGCAAAATCAGAGTAAGGGTTATAACTGTACAACACATGATTATGCAATGTTATGCATACATATACAGCAGATAATATTTTAAATGTCCACAATTCCTTCAAAAACAGATGGGCTAATCGACAGTTATTGTCCAAATTATTGTTAATAATTAAGTAAGTTGCTTTGTTATTCCACCATATAGAATCTTTTATTGCTCTCAACACATTCGTAAAATTACTTACAGACGAAGTAAATATAATAACTCCAGTTGATGGGTACACCTTCAAGCTTACGTGAGTTATATTCAATTTGTATACGTTTTTAAAACGTTTGTGTTTCTCGAACACGGTAGGTTGATTAGAATAAAATAAATTTATTGGAACAGGAGAATCAAATACATTTGTGTAAAACGAACTATTGTTACTCCAATCGCTTATCAAGACGGTGCTTTGTTTATTATCAAAAACACAATGTTGAATAACTTTTACCTTAAAATTGTAATTTAGAGGTTATCAATCAATTATTATAATTATGTAAAATTTATGATTCATAATACGTACGAGTAATCGAGATAGATTGTTCTCAATTTGTACTTCTGCGAGTCGCATGCAACATACTTGTAATGCATTCATCCAATAAAAAGTGTATTTTATTATCATGTTTATTCTATTATATATTCATAGCTTCTTGATATCTTGAAAGTTATTGATGCAGCATATAGGTACAGAATTATTAAATATTTGAATTTGCTTAAAATTACGAAGAGCTTACATGTAACTTTGTAGTACTTTAAATGTAGTGCAAATACTATATTTTATTTTGTACAACAAGTAAGACATAAAATTTAAAGTCAATATCGATTTGAATAAAGTAAATACACGCATAAAGAAAAAATTTGAAATTAGAGATACAAAAGTTTAAATAAACATTAAATACAGGCTTGCTAATATTGTTTTCCTTGTGTAATTGAGGTATTAAGTATTGTTTTTTACTTAATAAAAAAAAAATAAATTCTATTTATACAAGATCAAAATCAAGAGCAATATTGTAACGAAAAAACGATGGAAATTGAATGCTATTGCGCATATATATGTACCTGGTCAAGTATTTTATTGCAATGTCAATCTAGCATGTGTTCAATTGTAATCAAATAAAGCAATAATGAAATTTGAACATATATTAAAGAAATATTAAAAGATAAAAAAAATATACTCAATAAAAAGACTGAGAAGAAAAAAAATATATCGAGTTCTTCCTAATTCGTACGATAAGTTTAATGATCGTAACTTGATTAGTATCAGAAGTGGGGTCCAATATCACAATGTAATAGAAAATGAAAAGATCATATCTACAAAATGTGAATTTGTTGTATAATTTAGTATAATTTATTATGTAGTATAATTTAGAACTATGTGGGTCACAAACAATTGTACATAAATGAAAAATAATGCTACTTCAATTGTTTTACTATATTTAGATTTGATAATAGATAATAGATAATTTATAAGTTTTGATGACACGTATAAATATATATATAAGATATAATACGAATGTTACTAATTAAAAAAAGCCATTACCGTTTAAACGTAATTGAAATATATTTTTACGTCGATAGGTAATTAATTTAATACATAAATACATTGAAATGTTGAACAAATAGCTTTGTGCTTTACGATAAATTATTGCTAATAACGGTTATTCATTGACTGAGAGTTTTAATATAATGATACAAAATTGTAGACAGCTTAACTTACATTTTTTCTATAACTATAATTGATAAATAAATGTATATAAATACTAAAAAAATATATTTTACTATAATAATTTAAATATTGCACGAGTCTAAAAATTATTGATGAATAACTTGAATAATACTTTCAATCTTATTCTATGCCATGAAAAAATGTTGCCTAAATGCTTTTTATCGTTGTTTATTACATGCTCATTTTGATGTATCGCGCCATCGGTAGATGTAATAATACCGTGTAGCATTAAGTAAAGAAAATGAATCAATCTATCAGTCTCCTGCCCTCTTTATGATATATATATATACACACACACATACATGTATACATTCCCACTCGCCCTCGATTCTCCAGTTCTCTTCCTTCTTCTCTTTCAATATTTTCTCCTAGTTTGTATGTTTATCTCTCATTAATATCACGCTGGGCTGCATTTTGGATTACGTGTGGTCTCCCTACAGTTGAAAAATCAACTTTTACGCTGGAATGCTTTTAAATTAATTCGACAATTAACTGTGAATATAACAGTTATTATTTAAGTAATATTGTAAAAATATTTTAGACTGGATTCTGCAGATTATTAATTTTTATGGAATGCAAGATCTTTGGTACAAGCAATTCCAAGATATTTCAATAGAGGTGAATAAATTTATATAGGTCATAATAAAGAGACAAGTATTTGCACCTAGAATATAGTATATTCATCCCACTCAATTTTCTATTAACGTAGATGATTCTAAAATTATTTTGCAATTTAAAACTCTCGAATAGTTATATTTAACTCAAAATTAAAAGTCTCGATGCAACTTTTGCCGTTAGCAATCGATTGGTACCGACACCGCGCCAACGATCGATCGATAATAACTGCGTTTGCCAATAATCTAATACCAATCGATCGTAGGTATGCGTACTTGTTGCCAATCTTTTCAGTACCTATTACACTATTTAAATATGTTTCTAATTCATTTTTATCTGCATTTTAGACTCTAAGATTTATCATTTGCTAATCCAGGCGATTGGTTAATTATTAATCAAGGTTTATTCGTTATAAAGATTTAAACTTTTATAAATTAACATTTATTTTGTATTATAAATATCATATTAATATATAAAAATTGAAACCGACACGGTGGCGGAGTGGCGGAAGCGCACCTCGGCCGGTCATGAAAGTTAAGCAGCACCGAGCGCGGTTGGCACTTGGATGGGTGACCGTTCTCGGGCTTAGCTTAAATGATCGGTTAGGTGTTTTTTCACATTCCACAACGTGAGCGGGAGGTGTGAGACATTCGGTTTCGGTGTTAAAGTCTACGCAATGTGACCCTGCCACCCAAACAGAATTGTTCTCGAATACACCGCCCTTCTCGGAGGAGGTTTTCCTAAATGGCATTTATCCCAACGGGTTTGGCCACAGGTTTTCCCTCTCTCCACGGGCATAACCCCGGGCGAATGCGAGAAGGTGGGGTAAAGAGGGGATACAATTGGAAATGGAATGAAATGGAATAAAGGTGTAGGGGATACGTAAAAACCTGTAAAAAGGTGTACATGGAAACTACCAAAATATAAAAAAAAATATATAAAAATTGAAGTTATTTATCTTTTATTATTAAAATGCAATTTTACAATTTTATTATAAGTTATCCGAATTACCTGTAGCAAAGTTACAATAAACCAGGAGGAATGAGTAATAATTATCAAAGTAAATAATAAGAATAGAAACAAGTAAACGAAATGAGAAAAAAATAAATGGCAAGTATCTACGTCGAACAATCGATCAATTATTGGCCAAAGAGTGTCTTGTATAGTAGCTGGATCTTCCTTTTTACCTCTCAGCCGTTTTCTTTCCTTGGCGCCGCATTACTGCCATTATCGGATCCGCAAATAGCCATAGAGAATATATATATATATACCGCGCGAACGAGAGAGAACTGTAGATAATCGATGATGTCGCCACGTTCCTAAGGAATCGATGTACCGCGCCATCAATTATGCACTTTGTCAATTTGATCTAAACATGAAAGGTTATAAATTTTTTTTTCCTGCTCAATCTATCCTGTATCCTTGTTTTGGGTGCAACGCGCTTTAAGCCTCGCGTGCGACAAGCCTCTTGATGAAAGCAAATACATCGAAAAAGTTGGTCAATGGGTTAACTTTGATATCGAGTGAAACCGATATTCTCTTAGGTACCGTTGATAACAGATAAGCCAGAAACAAGTTCCTTACAGAAGAAAAGTTACGTGTAAATAACCGTTTGGATATACATGATACTGTGATGCAAGAAGGATGTGAACTATTAAAAGTTAAATTAGATTTTAAACGATGTGCGTCCGTTTAGGACTAGTACCTCCTACGAAATATTAATTAGAAAACCGGAAGAATAAAGAAATATTTGGTCAATAAGTATATTTGGTACAGTCTCAGGGATGATGGAAAAAATCAATGCTCAATAAATCACGTAGCATTCTATATACCAAATGGATTTACATTTTTTGATTTTCAACTTTACGATTTTGAAAAATTTTGGTACTTTCTCGTTACATACTTTGGATTCGAAGAATTAATTTAAAATTAGTTATATCACTAATACAAACATAGTTTTAAAAGATACATTTACTTGCAATTAAGTGTAGAATGAATGTTCATGCGAGCTCGAGTAAGAATATGAAATGTTTATATTCGGAATTACGAACGTTTTACTTTCTCTGTATTGCTGCCAAAACTTTTTAATCAAATTTGGAATCAATCCAAAACATTTTCATCGTTAGAAAACATTACAACCGTAGATCACAGATGTTGTATAATAAACAGTGCACAAAAAACAATAATTTATTTGAGTTAAATACCATAGATTATTAATTAAATTTTTTCTGCAGACTTTAAATAAAAAACGCGAGTAAAAAGCAGTAAAGATTGCAATAAGTGTAAAAAAATTTGAAAGAATTCAGAATTTTGAAGAGGAAGGGACGTAGAAAAATGACTCAAAATTCTTTAATGTGAGAAAATTGAAGAAAAAATATCGATTAGTCGAATATAAATGTCAGTGATTCGTTCAGAATAAAATTATTCAAAGAACTCTCGAATCACAATAGAACTTGAATTTTAATTAATATGACAGATGTCATATATAGTTTCGCTGACATTAAATGAACATCCATATTCTATCTATATTCACTATTTTTTATTAAAGGTTGAATTAAAATAAAAGATTATTAAAACTAATGTTTCTAGAATAATGAATGCAAATAATATATGTAGTTTTGATCGATCATCGGCTATAGCACAAGTTTTTGACTTAGCCTGGCTTACTCTCAACCATTTTTCATTCCTGTTAAATTAAAATAATGAATGCAAATAAAAAGACTATAACATTTTTTGAATAAACAAAAGCGGGCATTCATTCATTTCTAAATCCTTTTTTATTTATACAACCAGCCAAGTAGTAGACTAGAAATAATATCCTATATTTTTTTCATTATAAAGATCACCGCGGTTTCAAAAGAGTCAAAAATACGATGGCATGTTCAACAAACGACTTGATTAATCAAAGCTCATCCTCCCTTTTTCCTCTCTGTTTGTCGTTAACGGAGTGACATTTTATCGTGAATACGTGCAAGAGAAAGATATATAACGTGTACGTGTGACACTCTATAGTTTATTACCGGAAAGGGCAAAGTGGGAGGGATGAAAGATCGGGGGATGCAGATTGCCGAGCAAAGAGAAATTCTCGAGATGCCATTGGGACGTTATCCAGCTATAGTAACAATATAGATGGGCGCACCTAATTCGTAAAATGTAAATTCCTACACTCGATTTTTCATGTTCTCGAGGTTCCGTCAAGAGACTTACTTTTTTCATTAACTGACGATTGAGAGAATTTATTTAAAAATCAGGTAAAAGATTTTTGTTTTCCTTTAGAATCTTTTGCGACTTATGTTGAAAATTGATTTTTTATCGCACTGCTAAATGAAAGATGGAATGTAATTGCTTGGTTATACACCGCTGATAAGTAGAAATATATTATATATTATACGAGACTTTTTTTTAATTTCTTTAACATTCCCGATCTATTTATAATAAATTACTCACAACATGTGGTTTATGAACATGAAGAATTGAAAATAAACGTTTTTTAAGCATATTGATTTATTTCGATTTAAGAAGGCTAAACTAAAAATTCAATAATACAAAATTTGATACTGGCAGTTGTGACGCGTTTACTTTCCGTTAAACTCGAACGGTTAGATGTCCAATTATATTGTATATTCAACCGAGAGAAATTTGGTGTATCGAAATTTCAGAATAATATAATTTCAAGCAATGTATGATGTTCTTCTATTTTATAACATACAATTTATATTATAATCCATCACCAAGAAAAATTTTTTTGAATGTAAACGAAATATAGTGTATTATGATTCTAAACTAAAATATTATAAATACAAGAAAATAATTTATATTTTTATAGTTCGTTGTTTTATGTACAGAAGAAAACTAGAAAAACAAGATGATTTATAAAGTTATTCATTAAAAAAATGGTTAAACCGCAATTTAAATTTGTTTGAAAAACAGCTCATAAAAAGATATTTTGATATAAACTTCCATAAGTTTTAACAGCATTTCGTTTGCTTGTGTTTTACATTTAGTTTGTAAAATATTCAGCGAACCGTAGTTTGCACAAGAAAATGAGGTGTTAAATCACGAAGTATAACTAAATGACAGAAATATTCGAAATAGTTGCACGATTATTTAAATGTTGATTGTACTTTGCAAATGTCTTTAGGTGTTTAAGAAAATTTCTTAATTATTTATAAAAGTTATCTGCTGCAGGAATTTTAAAAATTTTTCTCAAATGTTTTATTATTAAATTCATAGAAATTTATAAATAAACTAAGTAAATTATAAATAGTAAGTGAAAAAAGAGGAAGTAAATGAAAAGATAAGAAATAAAAGTAAGAAATATGACAGCAATTAAACGTATTAGGCATTAATTTCATCGTAATGTTCGCGCGAAATAAATAAACTCGCATCGATAGAATACTAATGATTTATTATTGAAGTATACGTTCGAGTTTGATTAATCTTAGCTGTATTGAAAAAGCGTAATTATACATGAATTTTTGTATTAAAAATTTTGAAAAAAAAAACGATAAATAAGAAGTTGATTAAAGATTCATAGAGATATCAATTTAAGTTTATAAATAGTAAATTAATATTCAGCAGGTTAAAAATTATTCATTAAATTTGATTCTATAATAAATATGCAAATAAAAAATAATTAACTTGATGTTTATTAATTACTTTTATCCGTTACTTAGACCAATTTTATTTTTTATGCAATATTGCAATATTTTCTTTAAAAAAAAGATTGTTCTTTTAATAATTCTCTTAAGTATTTTCTTAATAATGATATTGCATACTATTAATATCAATATTTCAATGAAATAAAGTTTTCATTCCTTAAATCCAACTATTTTTTTATTAAATTTCTGTGATTAGTTTACAAGATGTTTTAGAAAGTTTTGAATAAAATATTGTAATAAACACGTACTTCACAATAATTGTTATTAAAGTATTTTTATTAAACAATGTCACATTATTAATATTTTATGTAAGACAATCAATCACAACTAATTTTTAGAAAACTTTTCTGATATGCACACTTATTAAATTAAGCATGATCGATAGTATTATGAATTTTGCATCTGATAAATTAGAAAATATAAACCTCATAAATAAAAGAAACTTGCATTGTTCATTAAACAATGTAACTAATTATAAACGTGTAAATTAATTTTCATGAAAGAACAAATTCAGCTTGTTTCGTATTTAAAATAAAAGTTAACCAATCGAACGGTCGACATATCTATGTTTTTAACGCCCAAAGCATTTTTTTTTATCGAAGTTATAACTGGGTAACATATATGATTTTAGGTAATCTATATCCGAGAGTAAAGTGACTATATTTGAACTGATATTTATTAGATTAGTTATGAGTCATTTGCGTGACAAAATTATTACTTTTTAAATTTGCTTTTTTAATATTTCTTTCATAAATGTCGAACGTTTAATCTAATGAATACCTATTATATTTATCGGCAATAGTATCGGTTTCACATTTTCGTTGCAAAAGTATGATATTCTAATAAAAAATCAGAGATGATTAAAATAACAACATTCCATATGCAGCAATTTATGAAATTATAAAATTGTTATTATATATCATATATATTATTATCGACCTTTATGAAATTGCACTCGTGTAATCACTTTCAAAAAAGCTCAGCCACTTCAAATTGACGTAACAACTTGAATCGCTTAAATAAACGTGCAAATCTCTTTTTATACCACATGAAAACAAGGTGTAAAGAACAAAACCATAAATTTCTTCGGTCCGAACATAACGTCACGCGACAGTTATGTATATACATATAGAGCCACATACACATGCACACACGCACGCGCACACATGTACAAATGTAGAATATCACATCTCACAATATTACGTAGCATATAAAGCTTTAAGCTTAAAAATGCATCAAGCTCAAGGCGAAAATGTGCGATCGGACAGCTTTGAAATATATGCGAATAACAACACCATGTTCGAAAATGCTGGTCTCGTACGTCGATTTTCATACAAAAAAGTTTGCCCTCTCGCATTGCATTTGTGACATCTAAGAACGAAAATATATGAGTATATGATCCCTAAGTCACACTATAAGTAGTGATCACTAAAAAAATTTGAAATCGGATTTTATATAGTAATTTTTTGTTTGGCTTTTTATGCCGTGATATTTATTTATAGAAGTGGAGTTTCTTTACTGTTCAGGATTCTGTTCTAATTTCTACAGTAAATTTTATACAAATCTAATAGCTCGAGACATAGTGATAAAAAGAATTACACAAATATTGAATGTTTTGTTTAGGACTGTACTAGTAAGAATTAAATTGAAACATGGATATAATTTTTATCCTGTTATATCTGCACATATATCTTCTCCGTGTGCGATAAACATCACTTACTCAAACTCTATATACCTAAAAAAATATCTTTTTCGACACAAATCATTTTCCAATTAACAACACTGACATCAATATCAATTTCGAAAGACAGTTCCGCCCCCACAAACAATTCTCATCGAAAACAAACACTCGCATCTGTTGTCTGTAAAAAAGGCAGCCACTAGTTTGACGCCTCGTTTTTTTCGTCATCTCTTTCTCTCGTCCTCTCTTTCTCTCGCTCTTTTTCATCGCTATATTTACACGTTATCTCTAGTTTTTTCGCGTTCGAACAAGCTTCTGGCAGAAATTAATAAACAGCTATGGCTATCAGCTGGCCGAAATTGATTTCTCGATCGCCCTCTCGTCACACATTCCATTACCAGGCTTCGAGAGCCTCCATATGCCGCGATTTATGCGAGTGTGGGGGGAATCTCGAGGACGTAAATGTTCAAACTACCGGAGAAAGTGATTTGATGCACTTTAAAAAAAAAAAGAAAATGCACTCTCTTACCGTTTCTTTCGCACAGGCACTGATATGCTGTACTTGTAGTATATCTCCCGTACAACAACGTTATTTTTTATACGTAAGTTTTCAACTTAACTCTAATATTTGTTTACATTATAATCTACTACAAAACTAATATTTTACAATTTCACTATACGTGGAAGAACGAACGATGAATAATTTAAAACGTCTTAATAACTTTATTAAGAAAAACAATAGATTTCAGAAGACTGCAATTTTATAGCAATTACACAATTTCACATTGAAACTAGTTTATTAATATGTAAATTAATCCAAAAATAAAGTGGAAGCTATCCGATAACAGAGTCAAATCTATCACGGACGCTACGTATTCGTATACAGTTTCCGCATCCTATTCTCTTTTGTCCTAAAGAAAAACTGTGATAAATAACTTTCGGGCTTATTGTCAGTTATTAATGACTGAAAAGAGATAGGCTCTCGCATAATCCTAGGATTTTTAAAGCTGCATTACCTCGAAAAACATTTTCTTGGTTAAAAGTATTCTTCATGCGTAAAACACAATGAAAAATATGAGAATAAGTAAAAATATTGTGTAGGGGTTAACACGGACAGTCTGATAAAATCTTGATTTTTCTACTTAATACTTATCAAAACACTCGAGTTATTTTCTATTTCTATGATGTTGCATATAATTATAAAAATCAGATATTGTTTTATACTTTATAATGTATAATGTATTTATCGTTAATAAATTAATTGCTGATGAATCAATCTAATATTGATTAATTACTAAAACTCAGTAGATGAATAGATAATAGATAGATATTATTATTGCAATTCTTTAAACCGAGAGTTTGACCTATATTTGCGCTTGAAACTATTTTAATAAACTTCATAATTGATTGTCACGGATAATTTCCTTTGTACTATAATAAACAGCATGAGATGCCAGTAATTTTATTTTTTTTTTATGTTACTCAACATTATCAAAACATTTTCCTTTGTTAACGTCTTAAAATGAAATTATTATATTTACCACTTATAAGAATACAAAAATCAAACATCCTTGGTACACAGTGTAATTTTAATAAAAATATTTAACAATTTTTTTAACGTTACGCGTAAATTTATTTATATTCACTTGTTGAGATTTAAATTTTTATTTGATGAGGGTTTGCCATCGTTTCAAAAGTGCACAGTCAAAGAGTAAATTTACATATTTTTAATACAATGGTATACTAACGTGCATGTTTACTTTGAATAATCGATGTTGCCAATCTAGCCAAAATCATTGTTCGGTAACAAACGAACGGAAGTATTTTTTATTGTGCACTTCAAGCCTTAAATATTGGCTTATTTAGCTATATATACATGACTATATACATGATGTATGATGCATTACATTATATTTTACACTGTGTTTAACATAATTTATCAACCGATATCTGAATATTTTTTAATATAAATCGAGTTTCTTTGCAACCTTGTGAAATACATCATTAAAAAACAATATGCATAATTAATGCATAAAAAATAAAATAAATGAATTAATACTGTACTAGGTGTAAAGGGTGCTAAGATACTACGGATACTCTTCGGTGTTTACAAATTGCCATCTTCAAGGGCACACATATGTACCGACAGGCTTGTACATTTAGGTCGTTAATTGAAACTTTTATACAAAGAGGTAAATATAGATTAATCGACGGCAATTTGCAAGTTGGCTTATACTATTGTCTATTGTATAGTTTGCACTGCTATAAAACATGGTTTAAACTTTCGTCTTCTTCTACACTGGAGGATTTTGGATTGGGCTCAACAATCGAGAAGCTGATACTTGTAAAACTTACAGTTATACTTAAATTTTTATATATTTTTGTTTGATGTGTTTACTTGTTATTAAAGGAATTTTTGTATTAATTATATGTGTTATTAGTAAACTTCTTAAGTATCTATAGAAAGACGTTGATACGTCTAGTATGTGGAAATTGTAAGTAGATTTGAATAGGAGAAGGATCTAAGCTTACTTTGATGACGTTTTGATAGGAGTTTCTAATTAAGAACTAATTATATTTTTTTTTATTTATAATTATGTAAGAATTTATTTCAGTCTTTGCATTGTTTAATGTATAACGTAGAACTTTCTAAGATAATTTTAATCTATCTATTTAAAAGTTTTAGATAGAGTATACTGTTTATTGTAATTTGTGTCTCATATGTTTCTAATTGTAACAATAAACAATTTATTGATAGTGTAAAGTTAAATATTTTTTTAAATTCATTTAAATTTTTAATTTTTTGTAAGTTAATGATTTTTTAGTGATATTGCAATGTATAATAATTGATTTGGTATTAGTATTTGGATTATGTAAAACCCTAGTAAAATGACAATTTAGAACATATTTTGTTCGTTCTACAATTGATACCAGTTTAGATTCCACGAGTAAAATATTAGTGTACGTATTTTTGCGGTATCCCAAAGTTTCTCTGATCCCTCTATATTGCATTATTTCTAAAGGGTGGTCGAGGTCTTTGTGGCTCGATAAAAATATATAGCAATCACAGTCGAACCGCGAAGGAATTTGATAAAAGTAAAGCACTTTCATATTATGGTTGATAACTTATAATCGAAATATATGTTCAGGAAACGTGGGCCTTTTTAAGCGATTCAAGCTTGCGGATTATACGATAGATTGGTACATTAAAAAATCTGATTAGTACTGATTTGCGAATAACTCTAACATCTATTAAAGACAATTTATTATTGAGTTACTGCTCAGTTAGGGTAAAGATTTATTTCTATAGATTTGAGTAATACGTACTTATCTTCTTTAGTATAAAACTGTCATCGGAAGAGAACAATCTCTGACCTTTACATACTTAATAACTCCTGCTACGACATGATTCATATTTGAAACCGGAAACAGTGGTTTTAATTTAAGTATCAACTGAGATGATGTATGATGGGACAAACAGCATTTTATTGAATAAAATGTCGCCTATATAGCATTATTATAGATAACGAATATACAAATTGTATAACCTAATGGAATTTTAAAAATTAATTAAATTTTATTTAAAAAATAAAATTAAATATATTTACATTCGTAGCAATAGCTTATTCTATATGTGAAACTAGCTCAAAGGTTTCACTTTGAGTTGAATTCAAGAAACTTGGATTATTTGATGAAATATGATTTCTGTAATCAGAACCAATTGTTGAAAAATTTTTACCATGCAAACTTTTGTGTCTAAATAGATTGATTTAAAGTTAATATCTTAAATATTCTTTATAGAATATTGCATCAATTTCCTTGGCAATATTTATTGAGATTCGCTAATAAGTGCTAGTAAAAATACAGTTATGTTTACTTCAGTTAAATTATTTACATTATGTGGTAACATTTATTAGTAAACAAGTTCAATTTATTGTTTATTCGGAAAAAAGAATTAAAGTTTTCAAATAATTATAATTTTATAACCGGAAAATTGTTTAAACCAAAAATATAAAGTAATGCATTCTTTATATTCATAAAATTTTTTACTAAATGAAATGATCATAGGAGTCAATTGGTATTTTGTACGACAGCAATTTTTGTAACAAAGATAAAGACATTTTACTAGTGACCAGAGTTATTATTTAATTTGAAAGCTTTGATCGTATGAATGATGTAGTTATATTTCATCCAAGAATAAACAGGTACTCTAAACTACATTTAAATCATACATTTTAAACTGTTAAATAGGCTTATTATAACGACCTTCAAGTATTATACAATTATGTACATTATCTCATATCGTTATAAATAAATAATAAATTATATTTATAGCCATTTTTCATGATTTATTTAACTCTGTATGTATATAAGTCTCATCCAATTTTCTAAAAAATTCACCGTACTTCTATCAACTGCAATTTATTTTCAAGCCTTTAAAAAGCTTCATTACTTCAGTTTAAATAGGTATGAAGCATAAAAGTATATAAATGTAAAGATATTCGTTATTTTTCCTGTAAAATAATATATTTACAGTAAAGTTCATACCTAACGATATAATTTTTTAATGCTCTTTTTATACACATCCTTTAAATTGAAGCATCAATAAAATACATCTTCAAATATTTATAAAGACATTTGCATGACATAATCCAGTTTAAACGTACGCATGTTTAAGCAAGTATACACATAAGCAAGAGAGAAAGAGATGGAGAGAAACGCTATTAAAATGGCAAAACAAGATGCGAACTGAGCTATACAAAATAACTCGAATTTATAAGGAAACGTGTACTGCACTAAATTCACAAGCTTTACATGTCATTACAATGTTTGTTATACGATAGTAGTATAACGTCAATCTATTATTTTACTTTATTCAATCTTATGCTTAGAATATTAAATAGAAACTGCTTTACATAAAATTTCGTAGATTCTACGGTTCAAGATTATAACATAGTTGTTAAACGATAAGGTGAACTGATTATAACTACGATAGTTGTTGTTCTTCTTACTTGAATTATGATTATAATTCGATTTTAGATACTATCATAAACAAAATCTCGGGTTTAAGACGCGCGTGCGTGCAAATAAATATTAATTCTATTACATACTTCAATCTTAACTCCAAATATTAGAAAATAGTTATCCTAATATTATAAAAAAAATCGAAAATAAAATTTGATTATTTATTTCTGTACAATGCTTACAGAATCCAGTCTTATTCATCTAAAAATAACCCGCGAATTATGAAAAGAATTTCAATTTGTATAACTTCAGACTTTCATTTTTCATATTTACGTATGTTTGCATATATACGACGTTCTATATTCGTGATCTCGAGAAAGATCTAGAGAATACCAAAATTCGTCTACAAGCATTGTTAGAATTCTGATGTATCAAAGTCAACCTATATATAGATTTCCAATGATTGTTAAATAATAATTTAACGTTGCAAAATGTACAATTAAATGTATACGTTTTGATCTTTAAGCGGTTTTGTATATGTGTGTAGACGGATATATGTTTCTAATTATTAATGCAAATATTAGCCATTTAAACGTGTAATGTTGATTTTGATCGAATGTCCTATGTGTGTGTACATAAATTTATAATATTATATCAATGTTTATTTATAGCTTATTTGTTATTAATGACTGAAACGAAGGTACCATTAACGACGTTTTATTATTCAGATATATACAAAGAATTATTTTGTCCTATCATTCAAATCGTAATGAAAATTTCAATGCGCTGAATCGATAGGTATATGTATATATGTTTATCGGTTTTGTTTCTCTGCGTGGGCGTTATTTATTAATTTATCGATTACGTACCCTATATTTTTCTAACTCTTTTTTCCGAACAGATACAAATTAATTCAATTAATTGCAGGTTCTTTTTAATCTAGTTGCATTTTAACTTAAAATATATTATTGTACATACATTATTAATTCAAATGGACGTTGTAATCGATGTTAAGTATAAATCTAGTATCAAACTTTAAGTAAAAATATGTTATAATATTATTAGTTACATAAATATATGAATTAATGAAATAATTGTTATATTCATTTTTTACATTATTTCAATAAAAAATTGTAGAATCCAGCTTTTACAAGTAAAAGGATCAACAATCAAATGTAGTGTGAAATGTATAATTTTTTTAAGTTTATAACATGGTAAACATATGGATATGTTAATAACGTGACTGGTATGAAATAAAAACAATTTCCTTGAGATCCCTACCGCAGTACGTATTACTGTGTAACCCATTTCCAAATATTGAAAACGTATTAACTGCTAACCTCTGTGTACCTACATGTAAACTTGCAACTTGTACATATAACCTCTCCTCGAATCCCGCGCATTAACTCTTGAAACCAACTATGAATAATTGCTCCTCCGAATGTCTCCAAAACGTGGTTGATATACAGTTTGTCTTAACTGTTATCTTGTACAAAATACATTAAATGTGAGAATCCGGTTTGGTCAATATTCAACCAGTTGTTGGAAAAAAGTACACGAGTTATTTATAATACGTACTGATATTCTTATTTAATATGTATGTGCAGCAGTGCAACTTTTAATTATTTTTTACTTACTCTTGTACGAATACAAAACTACGCAACGAAGGTAAAACGAAACTAATATTTTAAAATATAATTCACAAAGATTCCATGTTCTGGTAGAAAATAATCTAGTTTTAGCGAAGCTTTCATTTATTTACTTTGGATACTATTTCTAACAAGGAAAATTTTCTTCTATTCATTTACAGTTAAACATAGATTTGATCTAGAAAATTTAAATAAATTGAATAGAATTATTACACAGAAGAAAGGTACAATTTGAAAAACTGCTTTTATAGATGTAGATTTTAAATAATTATTTCTGATTGATGTAATATTTCTACTTGGTAATTCAATAGCTGAATCAACAAACCACAATGCAACGATCACCAACCCCACCCAAAAAAAAATAAAAAATAAAAACCATTTTCGTTGTACCCTACTTATCACGTATAGATCTCCCTTAATTGATCACCGCTAGTCCGTCGTGATTCAATTCGTACCGAGTTCTGGCTCTATCTCTCTCTTTCCGTATAGGCCGCACGGCGCTTGGCGTCGGCGCCCACGCGCCTTCCGTGTATACGTTAGGTATCGAAGCATCGTTGGCCCTCTGCCGCCGGCAAAAGTCTAAGCGCGCTCTCCGCGTGCGGATCGCGCTGCAATGTTCTTTCACTTTTTTTCGATGACGCGAACGTAGTGTTTGTGGTGAAGTGATACGAAAATAGATATTTCGGTCACTTTTATGTTTTCTTTTATCAGTGCTCGTGTATATAGTGAAATGTGCTTCTCTTTTTAAGTGATTTTATAAAGAGCACGCCTTTTCTTTTTGGGTGATTTTCCCCCCTTTATTATGATAAGTGGATTGGGTGGTTTTGATGTCAATTATTATTGTGTGGCTCGAAGTTTTGTATATTTTTTTTTTTGTTAATTTATTAAGGAAGTGTTGTATTACATCCGTTATATACGTGCACGAATTTATGTATATTGATCAAACAAGCTTACATCTAAAATATTTTTGTTTGTTTATCAAAGATAAACGGTCTTCCATACTACATAAATTGCAAAATGTATAAATAAATGCAATTTTATGTGATCGTCGCAAGGACGTGATATTTTTTATTATTATTTACCTGATTATTTTTAATTGCGCGACGTTATTTTATTATTATTATTAAGTCATTAATATCAACAAGTTACCATTTTTATAATATATTTAAACCAGTATATTATTGAGCCTATACGAAACTAAGAAATATTATAAAGTCGCGATAGTCATTATACAGTAGATGTTAAAATTGCTCGATTAAACGGGAAGCATCAACCTAACAATTAAAATGTGTGTGTGTGTGTGTGTGTGTGTTACTATTAAATTTATTGAACATAAATATGGTTTTAAAATATTTTAAATAATATACACATTACTTGTATTTAAAATGTTTAAAAAGTATCAATGAGTCGTTTAATTTCGATTAGTATTTCATTGTAAGCTTTTTTCTTCCTCTATTTCAAAATCAAGCTGTGATGCCATATATATCTTTAAACATATAAGTTTTATCGCACACATTCTTAAGCATAAAATCTATGCATTTTTATGCAGTTTTTATCGATACCATAAAGGACTCGATTCTAAAAGGTGATTTTCACCACATTATCTAACACTTAAATATTAAAATTGCAATCTACTATTTTTTTCGTAAAATTTTCAAACTGATATATCTTCTACTGAAATTATAAGGAACGAATGATGTTTTCGTTTTGATTTTATTTATATTTTGTATACCATATTCACGTATGTATACCAACAACCAAATAAGATATTTTTTTATTTACGTTAATCTTACTTAATCCTTATATAATTGTACTTTCATTGCATTTAGTAATATTAATAATAAATTATGGAAACTAAGAGATTAATATCGAACCATTGATTACTAGAGCTATATAGGGTAATAAAATGAACCTTAATACGGGCACATAAATTAACTTAAGATTGATGATATTTCGACCTAAGTTTAATAATAGATGCTCTGAGACTGTGAACTCATAGAGTTTGACGGGTTGGAAAAAAATCTTAACTTATACCGCGAGAGTTTGGTCATAAAAACTAGTGTGTGTCTATAATATCTGCACTAAAAATAAACATAGACATTAGCGATTCTTTTCATTTTTCATTTTTTTATAACATGTAGTTTTATTTTATTTTCCTTATAATAAATAATGTATTGTTCGACATGATATTTTAGGCGATGACGCTTACAAATTCACATTGTTTTAACGATTTTTTAATCGTCTACGGTGACAATGAATATCTTTTGATGTATATATTACACACACACAAACACAAATTTCAATAGTTCAATGTAATTTATTATACTGTATTGTAAAACATCAATCAATTTCATTTAATTAAATAATGGCGAATCATTGAATACGAGATAAATTTTAAACGTGCTTTAAAATAATATAAAAAATAAATTTAAAAATGTTTTTCTATAAATTGACGAATCACGTAAACGCCTTAGCGTGGGTGCCTTAAATCTGCATCGTAAAAATGGAAGAAAACACGAACTTAATGTCTTAATATTTAATTTTTAAAACTAATTTCAAAACTATTTTTATATTTATTATGTTATATTTTTCATGATTATTTACAAATATTTTTTTCAAAGCCATTAAAAAATGTACAATACTTTAACTTCGCAAAGTTTAACACAACAGTAAAAGAAAAAAATCGTAATAAATACTTTCGACACAAAGCCACAATCCACGAAACTAACTAAACTTTCTACCACCAAACTAGAAAAAAAAATTTCTTTTTTTCTTCAGGCTCACTAGTTAAACCCAACAATGCTTACCTAGCAAAAATATAAAAAAAAACATGAAAAGTGTAGAGTAACGTATCAGAGGCCGTAACATGAACTGTTGGTGGTGCCAGAAAGCAAGTGTGGAGAAATCGATTGGTCGTTAGCCCCAGGGATTGATTGCCTCTGTTGCGTAAAACTTACTCAAACGAGATCTGCCTCGCAGGGTATTATTTTTTTTATCCCGATGAGGTGATCGAAAATACAAGGATTCAAGAATGACGGAGCCGGAAAACAACGGGATGAATTACCCTTTCGCATGGAATCTTATAAATGGCCTTGAAATGTATTATCTACCTGTTCTGGTTGTTCTTGGATCATTAGGAAACTGCCTGTCGGTTTACGTAGTATTTGCTACTAAAATGCGACGCACATCATCAAGTTTTTACCTTGCGGCATTGGCATTAAGTGATACTGGATTTTTGATGTCGGTTTTTGTATCTTGGTTGGGATTGGTCAACGTACATTTGATGAATCGACAAGGATTTTGTCAGTTCTTCGTTTATCTCACGAATGTCTGCAGCTTCCTTAGTGCTTGGTGGGTTTCTTCTCATTAAATTTGTTTATACAGGGTTGTGTTTTAATTGAATTTACGAGACTTTTTGGTTGCAACACTTGTTAATAATTTGATAATTAATAAATTTCTTACTTAACAGTAGTATAGATATATTTAAAGATATACAAATTTTTATTAGTTGCTTAAACTTTTCTTTTCATCTTTACATTCACTAAAATCACCTTAATAATATAGAAAGAGACATATTTGTGTATTCTAATATTAAGCAAACATTCTCAACGTGACTGTTTAAAAAAGAATATTTCATTTTTTTCACTAATACTAGAAAGCTATTATTATGTGTAAAATTACTACTTTCCACACAAATTCTGTGAAAAAAAGCTTATTTTTGTTTCACGTAAGATTAATAAAAATTTAACGCAAAAATCTTTTTCGTGTAGTAAGAAAAGGAATAATATAGAATAATATAGAAAATTTTATGGTATTCTTTATGCAGTCTTATATAATGTAGATAAACTTTATCAGTGAATTTTATCATCCTCCGCAAACTAAAAGATGTGTATAAACTAAATGATAAGAAAAATGTCTATTAAAATCTGCAGGCATAGACAAATGTGTATGCATTTTACAGCTAACACTCGATTAAAAAATATTTTGTATAATAACTTGCGAAGTTTTCCCGATTACGACTTGTTTAATAGCAACTTTTCATAAACCCAAGTATATTTTATAATTTATGGAAAATTTTTTAATGAAGTTTGATGTTGATAATAATAGCATTAAAATCATTGACTTTAAAAGAATAATAAACTAAGTAAAAACAAGCGTAATTCTCGCTTTACATGATAAATATAAAAATGATATGCAAATTGAAGTCAAGCGTTGAGTTTCGACAAAATTATAGTACAAAAAATTGAAGTCAATATAAAGTAAAGTAAGCTTCCTTTGATTCATTATAAAAATAAAAGCTAAGATTTTTCTGTTTAAAAAGATATATGCAGATTTTAATTAATCTTTAACATAAATAAAAAAAAATAAGTTATGAAGACAATAATGTAAACATTAATTTTTATTTACTAAGATTTGTTTCTTCAATTTCACTGTAAATTTATATCGTGAACTAAGAAAAAGCACAATTAATAATTTCATAATAAATCAATGAATCATTATACTTTTAGGTTTAACTACAAAAAGCGCAAAGTATTTTTAATTTCATACAGAAAAATTCAAGATTAATTTGATTTTAATAAAAAAAATTTTATTCCTTTTGGCTTAAAGTTAAAAATTCATCACTTTATACTAAACCATCTAAATAAATATTTTATTTATTGCACTCAGAGAATTTTGCTATATCGAACTATTTTTTACTACATTTATTTCAAACGTAAACTTTTACTTCATAGGAATGAAATCTTAATAGATAGATCAATGGGCAGACTAATGGGAAAATCTTTTAATACACATTTTTCTAGTAATAAGATTTTCTTGGTAATAAAATAAACAAAAATGTCTGATTGGTTTTATTATAAAAATGAAATATCTAAAAAGGTGTTCAATATTGCAGCGAATCATATGCACAGTATTGTGTGAACGATACAAAAAATTCGTGACGTTTCGTTGGTGGCAATTCTTTCAGGCTTTACATTCTATTACTATAAAAATAAATTTATATAAATCGTTTGAATAACGTAAACATATATATAAACAGTTATAGTATCGTAAATGCACGATATACATTATATGCTGCTCCATCACATTTTTAATAATGCAGTTCCAAGAATTAGCAAATTATTATTTGCTAATTCTTGGAACTGCATTATTAAAAATATGATGGAGCAGCAGAATTTATATGATTTAACTTTGAATTTATATATTGCACACACGGAAGGGCCAAATCCTTTTTTTTTATTTAATTACAAAATAATCTCTGCAAATATGGTTTTCAAAAAAAATGTATCTTTTATACGTATTCATATAAGATATAGTATAAATGTTAGCTAAACGCGTCTGTTTTCGTACAATCTTTTTATTTTATGAAAGAGCGAATAGCCAAATTAACCTTCCAGGTGTATATTCATACATTCTTTGTATGTTTTCGTTTATCCTTTTCATAACGTTAAAACGTACCAGGAAAACTGTCTTGCTTATATTTTCATGTATAATCTCAAGAAAGTATAGTTTTGTTACTCTTTTAAATCACTAATATTTTAAAATACGCCATATTACGTGTAACGTTTTAAATTAAACTTACAATACCAATTGGTAGCAAATGATTAAAATGTTGCAATTATATGAAACTTTACTTTTGCACTTTGAGAAACTTCGAATAAACAAGAATACTTCACATTCAATACTAATTAAACATTCCAGTTATACAGTCACGCAATTAATTGACAGTGAAAATTCTGTATTGCTATTGTTCGAGTAATCTTAATATAACAATTTGTATTTTATGGTGGAGAACAATGAATTTTCAATAATTAAGTCCTTAAAAACACGGAATGCCTATCGGCATGTAAAACTTTTTTTTAGATATTCTTTATTATTATTATATATTTATGTTGAATTTACATTTTATTATGCAACTTTAGTTTATTGAGTAAGTATTCGATAGTTAGAAGTTTTATTAATATAAAAAATAATATAACATTAGTTTCCTATTTACTTTATTGTTCTAGTTTATTGAAATATAATTATTAATTTTTAGATTATGCTTCTATTAATCTCCGTGAATATATTCCAATGAAAATACATAAAATTAATTTGATAAATAAATTATTTGAGTAAGTAAATTCAAAGTATTAAGTGTATAAGGTAAATTGATTTTGGATATTTAATTGTATAATAACGTTGAATTATAATATGTATAAAATATAACCTCTATATAATTGAATATTTCTTTTTATACACAGTATAATGAATTTATCTTTATAAAGTTTAAAAAGTATTTTTTGTTGCGAAGTATTTACCATTTTCTCGAGAATGGATTATGCGACATTGCGAGCGAATATAATTCCAAAATTTATGTAACGTTATATTTAATTTTTATATTTAAATAAATATGAAATCAGTAATTTTAAACAGTAATAAAAGAATGTTAATAATCAATTTATTTTTAAAATAAATTGAAAGAATCACAAATCCAAAAATGAAGGTACATAAAAGAATGAAAGAAATTCCTCTTTGAATTATATTCAGAATTTACAAAAGAGAAACATTAAAGGTTCGATTCTGATACCTTACAAAACATTTGCATGAGCATCGTTATTTTTCATATTTGATAGTTAAAGTTTCCATCTATGAAAAATCCTTTTCAAAGTATGAGATGCAACACTTACATGTTTCATGTGGATGTAGAACGATGAATGTATATATGTTTGGTAAAACGATTTTTTTACAGAATAAAAAAATGTATGCTTAAAGTAATGCTTTCAATACAATCTTTTTGCCTATAAAAATGTACATGAAAAATAAAAATATTAATTTAAAAACTGAAAAACTTAATTGCTGGTAAGACAGATCGAATAATTAACACTTACACCTTTGTTAGAATCAATAAAAAGTTTGTGAGAACAGTTATTAAAAAAACTACACAATTACCATATTTTTATTATAAAAGTAGAAATTAAATTAATAATTTTGCTTAATACTAAAGATAATAAAACTATAAATTGTACACTTTACAATAAAGTATAATTGATGCAATATTATATTATAATTATTATCGCTATCATTAATACATAATACAGTCAATTAAAAACAAACATGCGCACTGAAAATTTAGCTTATAACATCACTGATCTGATTACTCATTAAATGTATCAATACATAATTTTATACATACCTATAAATTATTCGTGATGATCGTGTGAAATTAATAAAGTCCGAGATGCATAATGATTTGTTAATGATGCATAATGTTAGTATTGTGTAGTTTGATTAATAAATTCAAATTTTCATATTAATGTAGGTTGAATTTTTACATTATATTAATGTTATTACGTCAATTTAATGATAATGTTAATTATGCAATATTTACATTATATGTGATTCTCGATATAATTTCACTGCTTATTTTAAAATAATTTACAAGGAAATATTATTATGCTATAATTTTAAGTTTAATATCCTAGCTTGCTTCGCACTAAATTTTTGACACTAATTCAAGCAATAAAATACTAATTTTAATAAAAAAATGTACTTTTTTTAAAAGTAAAATAGATTTGTCCACTGAATAAAAGTTACTCCAGTGCTGAAACTTTATATAAAAACGTTACATAAATAATCGAAACATATTTAATATTCTATATTTCAATTACATTGGTAAATAAATTGAAAATAATTAATATTTTCAACTATGAACAATAGGGACACAGAAAATTTTATTGTTAACCAAATATACCTTTGTTCCTTTATACATAAATCAAGGTACACTTTTTTTAATTAAAAAATCGATGCGTATTGTACATAAAATATTACCTTTATAAATTTTCCGGTATTCACATATCATAAATTAACTAGAAGAAATTTTAAAGTTTACTGCAGATTTATGTGGTAAAGTTATAAGAAGTCTAAAGTGTTGAAATTTGCAAGTGCTTACAAAAATTTCAAACAAATGTAGTCACTTAGAGTAAAAATATGATATCGTTTGTATTGATTGGTGCGATCATTTAAATTGTAATTTTCAACTAAAAAAGTGCATGATCAATCCGTACGACAAAAAGGAAATCCATATATTTCTTTCATAATTTTATGTTCGCGATCAATCGTATAAAAATTCACAATGATCGGTTTATTTTACAATTTCATGCAGCGTACACGTGAATGACAGTATTTGAATAATGTGTATTTCACTATAAATTGATACAGGAGGATTTATTTAATTAATTGTACGTTGATTAAACAAATAGCAATTTAAAAAGATTTTGTAAAAAAAGTATATTAAAATTAAATAAAAAGGATGGAATAACATCCGAAGAAAGATAAAAGTTAAACCAATCTGGTATGTTGTAATAAAAATTAAAAAGTACGTAACAAGCTAATATCACCGGCAATTATAAAGCTTTTATACGTGTGAGTCGGTAATATAGATACCTACCCACGGGAAATACGATATAATAATAGTAGTATATATAGTAACGACGAGCGGGTTAAAAGGGCGCGCTTGCGATTAATCACATCAATTAGAACAATGGATGAATATTAGGCGTCGAGAGTGTAATGATGCCTATTTCATGGCACAGCGACGAAGGAGAGAGCTCAGGAATCAGCGATAATTCAGTGAAATGCATACGGTAATTATCATGCATTATTAATGTATTCGGTAACCACTGTCAAGTGATTAATAGCCAATGCGCTCGTATTAGCCTGCCAAACAATACCACTTTCTATCCAACTTTAACAGCTAAGGAAGTGTTTAATTTGCCATTACGGGATGTAAATACAGTCAAATCTCTAAATCAGTCAGTTTAATTCCTTATACGAAGGTAATTTTAGTTACTTATTGCATGATCGATATACGAATATGTATTTAGTTTTCGTCTAAAAAACGTTTTGTTACATGATACTATACTAATATTTTGATTGATTCATGTGAAATATTGTTTGCGGGTAAACAAGTTGACGTAGGAGATCGTAGGGTGATTATTTTACAGATCATTTTCAAAGTAGGGTATAGCTATCATTTATTTAAATTATATTATCCTTTTAAATATTAATTTATGCTCTAAGTAATTAAGTTAGAAAAATGCTTATATAAAATGCTTACCTCGATGTCAATAATAATAGAGATAAAATTAATTATTACTTAGATATTAAGCACCTTAAAAAATTACCAGCCAAACAATGTGTCTAAAAAATACCCTATTTACATTAATTGGAGAATGTTTTGAATTAACTACATTCGCATGAAAAAGAAGAGTGAGAAAATAACCTGCAATTTTTTTGTTCAATATTTAACTACACGCAACTGCTCAGTTACAGGATAAGTGGCGACAAATATAGGACAGACTGAAGTATCGAACAGCTTGTATAACCACAAACTTGTTGTCAGTCAATAACATCGGTGCCGGTTCCCTTGTTACCCTTTTTTACGAACCAATAACTTCGGTATTTTTTTAGCGATTCGAGAGGTACACGATATCTATTCTAGTATAAATTGGATGCATAATTTACATTAAATTATATTGGAAAATTCACGAAAATTTTATTTGACTAATTCATGTTTTATTATGCGATTGTAAAATTTATAGTTATTAATTTCAAATTATTCATAAAGTAAAAATACCAAGTGTTATCGTTTTTGTTTAATTTAGGTGAATTAACATTTCGGATATGGGTCTAATGAAAAACGTTATAAATTGCAGCTTTGCATGTTTAATTGTACTGATGACTGTATAATATATTTTTATAAATCCACTTGATGAAAGTGAAAGTGCAGTGGTTTTTACAAATTCAAGATTGTAAAATTAAGTAAATTTTTGAGGCGCAGGTTTTTTTTTAATTAAAATGATAAGTAGATTCTTGTAAAGAACAAAACGTTAAAGAAGTAGACAAAATTATTTTCTGTATTTTATCAATTAAAAACTACGCGATAAAGATATTTAATTAACACAAAAAATTAAAAAAATCATAATATTGAATAAAATTAAATTATTAAGAAAAAATAGTCGTTTTCTAATTCGAAAAATTATCATAAATATTTACATTTCAAATTTTTATAGGTTTATTTTGTAAGAGTAAACAAACGTGATACTTAATTATGTTTAATAAATTAACTTTTTTAATAAAAGTTATAGTAAAATGAAAATTATTATACTTAAAAATAAAAATTTATATGTGTTATAAATTAATAAATGTCTCATTTAGTTGCACATTTACATTAAATTTTCATTTATAAAAAAAATTTATGAAAATATATTCGTACAACGTGGTATAAATTTTAACATAATGATAAAATGTGTATTACAAAAAATTGCTACAATGACAACTACATTTTTTATAAATATAGTACAAAATTATAAAAAGTATGTATATATTGAATATTAAAGCCCTTGAAAAACTTATCTATAAAGAATGTATCTTATTTACATAAGAAATATGACAATATTGTCCTTTTACGAGAAAAGTAAAACAGGAAAAGTGAAATCACACATACGAGTAGTTTTATATTAATTTATACATAAAGGAAATACGAGTGTATCAGTATTAGAATTTCCAATTGACATGTTAATGCAGCTTTAAGAAATAGCCAATATATTTTTTTCTATGTATGCTGTATTATATAACATTATTTATTTAATAAAGATTTATATTCGAAAAGTATACATACATAATTTTATAGGATATAGTAATCTAAAATGTAATAACAAAAATGGCTGATGAAAATGAAAATAAAATTGAGTCTGACCAATATTGTATTATACTACTTACTGATGTCTCGGTCATATGAGATAAAGTAATTGAATACTTATTTTCTTTGTTAAAGAATATTTTTCTATTATATCTTAGTAATAAAATTTGATGTAAAATCTAATTATCTTCTATGATGATGCATTCCTTTTATTTCACAGACAATAAATAAAAAATTAATTTTTGCAATGTAATTAATTTTTACAAATGTATTAAAAGTAATTTTCTGAAATATAAAATCTCATAATACATAGTGCACTCTGTATCTTCAAAGTGTGCAACAATATCTTCAAACAGTCAACGTTATACACAAGCTTATAGTAATAGGAAACTATTAGTTATATATATATATATGCATATATGTTTTTTGCATTTTATAAAGTCAAAGTAACTGTGAGCTGTCATTGAATTAAAAAACTTCCATTTTAGAAGATTACACTTATAAATTTTGGAGTGGCAATGTCAGTGTAACTTTATATAACAAGCCATACGATTTCTCTGAAAATGGTATTACGAAAGTTTTCCTATTTGACAAGAAAATTTCAGTGCAAATCTACATGCGAATAGGAAATGAAAATGTGTAATTTTTATTTGAACATTTTATTGCTATTGTAATATATACACAATGGTACAAGAGCATGCCAAACCTTGAAAATGGATTCTTTCTGTTTTTAAAAAATAAAACAAATGACTCATTCTACGAGTCAATACATTAGATGCTTTTATAACATCTAATCTATACTTGTGAGTTTTTTCAAATTTTTAATTACAATTTTTGGGTTGAAAGGTATAGATCGTTCTTATTGAAATCCAGCACATTTTTAAGAAATACACGATTGCGTATATTTGTTGCATAATACACTATATGAAAGTAGAAAATTATTATTACATAAAACGTGTTACTTTTAAATATTAAAAATTCGTTAAGTACAATGGAAAATTGGAAACGGTTTTGTTTATTCTGAATTAATGAGAAGAAAAAATAAGTAATTATTAGTTATTCAAAATTGTACAAGGATAACTTTTTGTTCATCTCGCAAGTACTCGAAGTTTTCAAGATTAATTGTCTTAAGTAAAAACAGCAATGAATAAACAATTAAACAAGTTCGATCAATTATTTACACCCTAATTGGACCAAACTAATTATAAATTATTTTAAATGATGTTAATAAGGTTAATCCTCTTTATCGTTTAACGTTTATTAATTTAACGTTAATTAAAATTATTGTTAAATGAATAAAATATAATTTAAAACATTATAGCTTGAGGGAAAAAACAGTAAATAAACCAACGAAACGTCGCCAATTCGTTCAAAAATCTGTTTTATATGTTAGAAATGAATGTAATATACAAATAATTGATATATAAATTGACGAAAAAATAACAAAGTAACAACCATTACTAGGTTTGTGGTAGCTTTCACGGTCGAGCGTTTCGTGGCAGTTTGCTACCCTTTACGAAGGCAATGGATGTGCACAGTAAACCGAGCTAAGATCCTAATCACCGGAGTGAGCGTAACAGGACTGATTCTTTGCTGCCCGGTATTTTTCTATTCGAAGCCTCAACGTGTCGAAAACACAGGAAAGGAGGTCTGTTCGATCGTCGAAGGATGGGACAGAGTAGCGAGTGCTCTAAATTTCTTGGACACTATATTAACATTTGCATTGCCATTTTCTCTCATCGTTATTCTAAATTCGCTCATCGTACGAGCAGTTTGGCATGTTGATAGTGTAAGGACGTCATTGAAAGCGAGAGCATCAGCTAGGGATTCGCCACCAGCGGTACATCAAGCTAGAGTTACTAAGATGTTATTAGTGGTATCCAGTGTTTTTTTCTGCCTAAATCTACCAGCTTACGTGATGAGAGTCTACGCTTATCTGCAGGTAAGAATACACCTCTCAGTGATGTTTCAATTTTAATTAATTTATATATACTAATTTATCAGATACATGTTGTACTACCTTTAAATCAGTAAATATATTAATAAACAATAATATTAGCAATTCACATTAATTATTTTATTTTGCTCAATGCATTAACCTATTTAATTATTGAGATTGCCATTATTATTGATAGGCATACAAATAGTGATTGTGAAATTTTCGAAAATGACGAATTAAAATTAATAATAATAGATAGTATCGTTCCATGCCCATTAAAGATAAGTTTGATAAAATTTGTATGCAATAGTTTCAAAGTTATAATAGATATAGTTGATTATTATATATACATCTATCTAAATTTTAAATTCATATTTAAACTTTGCGCATTAAAATCAATTCGTAAACATGAACTGAAAGGCCAAAATATGTGCATCTTATAATTGTCAGGATAATTCAATTTCATAGGCTTCAAAATACTTTCATAAACATATATTTGTCTAAAAAAATGCCGTTATCATAGTTATTTTACAAATATAACACCAAAATTTGGGTATACCAAACGAAATATCTTGATTGAAGGTAATACATATTTCAATATTACCTAAATATATAGATTGCAGCGATGCCATCATTGGAGGATTAGAGGCAAACATATTTAACTCAAAATAAACTGTTTGATCGTACGCCTCACGAGATTTAAACTTGTGATGGGGTTCACTTTGTTTTTATGCGATGTCACAACTAGAAATTGTCGCGTAATGAACGGTTAAAACAAAAGTTTCATCACTGAAGCACGTAGAAAATGAGCTACTTTATGTGTGCCATTAAAGGTACAAACTATTATTAAAAATCTTTCCTGTACATTTGATATACTTTTATCTCGATATATTTACTAAATTTAACAATTTTACATCAAAATATTAACAAGAAATGGACGGATATTGTCAAGTAACATATTTTACGTAATTTTAACGTACTTTTTTACATAAAAAAAATTATTTATCGACACTTTATTAATAAATTCGGATGACAAAGGAACCTTTTGAAGCAGGTTTAATTAATTACATTTAATGAATTCTCGTAGGAACCACTCAAAGAATGGTCGCCAACACTTCTCAGCCAGAAAATTTATCCGCGACTATTTTTCACGCAGTGCTAAATAAACCTCGGCATCTACGGGGGGTAAATCGATGCTCGATCCATTTCAAGGGGACCCATCGATACGTTCGAAAACATATCTTCTGCGTTCTATATTGACCTACTTTACTAAGCACATCAAAAGCAACCGATATCGTTTTTAATTAGTTATCGTGTATATGTTTCCTAGGTCATGATGGCCACTTTTGTTGAGCGTTATATATTGCAGACTAATTAGAAGGCATAAGGATTTTTGATAGTAGATATAGAAAACGGGATGTTATATTATTTGTATCACCCATTAGTATTTGAAAAATTAGATAATAATAATAACATTAATAATGTATTATAACTAAAAATATCATCTACTACATATACATAAATTTTGAAGCTACTATTTTGTGATAGATCAAAGATATTTATATTTTATTCTATCTAATAGTAATATTTTCAATTTACACTTTTTAACTTTTTTGTTTCGTATAATAATTTTAAATAATTATTTTTAAAGAAACCGATACGCATTATGATTTTGTTACAGGGCTGTATTTATTCTTTTAAATATTAAATATGTCTTGAAATATTATGTTCTACAGCCAGATCTAAATACAAATGCATATAATATTTGTGAGTTTACTAGTTTGCTTAATTGGAGTAATGTCTAAGTTCACGCATATAAATATAATGTAAATATTATACTTTTTCCAAAATATATTCAAATCTTCAACATTAAATATATAAGTTTATTCAAATAATACTACAAATATTATTGTAAAAATTATGTATTACGCAGTAACAATTAAATGCGTATTCGCGCAGAATAAATTATATAAATCGCGATTTTTACTATAAAAGATTTTATTTGAGATGTTAAAAAAAAAATAAATATTTTTTTTTATTTTTTTTTATGATTTAAGTTTAATTTTTTACAATTTCAGTAATCTCCTGGTATTTAGTTAAGAAAAATGAACAAAATATAATATAATAATTTTAATAAAATATTTATATAATAAATAACATTTATTGGAGGAATTTGTAACAAAAATAGATTGCTAAATACAATATTTATCTTTATCATTTATTTTATTCGGAATCAAAATATTATATTAAGAATAAACAGTTTAATCATTATTTTGTGGTTCTACGAATTCTATAAATTTTGCTTCTAAGAATTATTTTAAATAATGTAAATATTCTGTATTAAAATATTTTTCGCATTAAAAATTTACTCATTTAAATGACACGGTTCATTTTTTACAGTCGAATTTCAATGGATTTTACTGGATTTGACTTGATTTTACGTATACAAAAATGTTTAAAAAATTAATTTTGAAAATGAAACAAATTTCCAAGAATTGATAGAAAAGAAAAGTAATTCACTTAAACAAAAAATAAATCGTTGTACTCGCTTTGAAATCATAGTACTCAGATTTTTAATGATTATCTATACATTTCTTTCAGTTTTATAACGAAATTATTTAAATGAATTTTGAGTGTGCGTTATTTCTAAATTTTTTATATTGACAAAATTTCTTAGTAATATAAAAAAAATGAAATATACTACGTAATAATGTACTTACGATACTAAAATATACGCAGCAAGTTTCATTTAACGGCAACATACATCTACGATAAAGTAATTGATTAAAAAAAGAACCGTATTTCCTTTTAATCTTTAAAACACTTCCACTTTAAATGAAATAAAGTGGCTGGAAAACTCGAGTATAAACGCGACTCTTCGCAAGATTTCCACGGGGGGACGAACTATGAAGCAGAAGGAAAAGTGAAAACGTTCGTTCATCGTATAGACATACTTTTAATCAATAAACTGATACTACACTCATCGGACTTTATGTAATAGGATTATTTTAATTCTTAAATTCACATTTATTTAACTTTTACGAATATTTGAAATCTTAAAATGTTTATTTAATTTTACAATAATAACAACATTACATTTATAACTTTTACTAAAGATTACGTGTAAAAGTATCAACGTGAAATTAAAATGTTGTTTCTAATTAACATTTTTATCTTTAATAATTACCGTAACTTCGCAAAGTTATTTAGCTATAGATATATTATACACAGAAAAATTTGCATAAAATTTTGCATTGCACTAACTTTCTTAATATAAAGTTTAATGAGTCAAAAGAAATTCTTAAGTAATTAAGCATTTATAAAAACCTTGCACTATTTGTTATGACGAACAGTTTGATAATAACAACTACCGTTGAATATTTACATGTACACGTGTCTTAATCTAACTTTTGATCGCGATCAGTGAAAAATTATATTTTGCACGTGCGGACTATTAGCGTTGACGTTCCATCATGTGTAAAAGAAACTGACTTAAAGAACTGACTTGATGTTTGTAAATTATTGCGTGTTATGTATTCTATAAGCTTTAATATTTAGGTTAATTATTACATCATATTTTAGTTGACATATTATTTCATTTTGCATTTCCCTATTGTTTAGATTTTCTTTAAAAAGTTTGAAATAAAATACTATGAAAAAATATCTCATGAAACTAATGAACAATGTAGAAAACACTTCGATTGTAATCATTATCTGGTTCACTAATATTCACATCACGTAGATAAATTCTCAAAGAGAGAAAAAATTCAATTCTTCAATTTCATTTCAATCAATTACTACCGAATTGCACTGATCAATCGTTGTATCGTTCAAAGCTCCAATCTTTTTTTCCCGAATAAACCGAATCGCTTCTTAATCAACGTCCTAAAACTTGGTACACCACAAAGAAGCACGCCTTGCGATTTCAATTAAAACGAAATCAATGCGACGTTATATAATACCGAAATTGAAAACGTCGGAAAATTCACACAAAGGCCTTATCGGGAATTAATTCGAAACAGCACACGATTAGCTCGACTCTCTAGGACCTTTTCATTGCAATCGTATTCGGGATCTTTTTAATTTCCGAGTCGAAAAGAGGAATTAAACCTATGGCAATCTATATAAATCGTTCCCGGTTTATTAAATTTGAAATTCAAATTCTAGTAACTCGTATATGTAATGTTGGTGAAATAAAAAGGTTGCAAGTGCAAATAAGGCTATTTTCCACATCGCTTATTTAACTGCTCTTCTTTTTGTAGAGCACTTGTAATTGTTGCGTATTTCTATGAATTTTAAATCATACAAACAGTCGAGTAAATTTTGATTATAAATGAGAGTTTATTTGTGGCAAGATATTGAAAACTACTTTAGGAACTCTAATGTATTCAATATAATCAACGGATAATGTAAAACAATTTAATTTATTTTGTTGATTTTAACTCTTTAGACATAGATTTTGTATTTTTATCTTACATATTAAATCCTCTCGAAAAAATAAAAATAAGTAGGATTTATTGAGGAAACAAAAAAGCTTTATAGATTCCATTATCAAAAAAAAATTAAGCAGCTTAACACCACCCGAAAGTCTATATTATCTCTTATAACGAGTATAATTTTTTAAACGATACGTATAAAAAGAGAGATACAAACTTGAGTTAAACTCATGCACGTAATGAGGCTAACGGACAATTTTTACAAGCATACCCACGGGTTAATCAAAACTTTGAACGTTAATTTTAACTTCTCGCCGACGTAGACGGATTTAAAATTAGGTAAGCAAGATGGCATCATAGGAATATAGAAATAACAAAAACGGAGTAAGAGAAAACGGATAATAAACCTGAACTGCGGCATGAAGGAAAGTAATTTAGTTTAAAAAACTTACAAGTTCAAAAGCTAAAATATTTGATATATATATGTGTAGTAATCGCATAAATAAGATGAACGGAAAAGAATAAATGTTATATCATTAAGATTTACATGAGACGAAAAATTGCTGCGCTTATAACTTGTTATTTTGATAAACTTTTAACTTTAATTATTAGAGTTTTTATAAATTTAATAACGACATTTTATAGCTTTAAAGATACATAAAATAAAAAGTTTCTTCGCAAGTTTACTTATCATTGTATATTACGTCTGACCAAACCTGCAGGTTGACTACTGAAAAAACACCAATTCATATTTTATCGGATTTGATTTACACGAAACATAATTTTAAAAACTTTGATTTATTATAAATATTTTATACAAATAATAATAGTTAATATACAATTTTCCAAAATGAATGCTAAAAAGATAACCAAGTTCTTTTTATTATCTATTTATAATTGCAGGTATAAAATAAACAGAACGAAAATGTTTACACCTTCGTGCCATTAAATTCACCGTTAATCGCGTAAAAATGTCAGTAAAAATAAGACTGGGTTTGATAAAATCGATAACCAGCCTCTTGCACCTGTGTCTACTTTGTCACTATGCATCAGAAGATACTTAATTAAAACAGCACCTAAGCTCCTAAACAAGATAAGAGAAAATTCTACCATAAAACCTGTGAAAAATATTAAGAAGTTTTTAAAGCATAATCCAGGCTTTATACTCTTGTACACAATGCGTTTTATGTTCCATTAAATTTTGAATTAATAATTATCTTACGAGATTGATATAATCTTAAATTTGAATCTAGATTAAACAATATCAAGTATAACATTGTCAAGTGTTTTTTTTTTAATTTTGAAAATACTAACAATTTTAAATTAATACAAATTGCAATGTTGTAATTATAATAGCTTTGATTAAAGCTCACGGGTTAGGTGAAATATTCAGTTTAGTAATATCAAAATTTAATTGAATATAAACGTTATTTACTGCAATAATCTAATTTATTAATAATTAATTATAAATAATTAAATAAAATTGTTGATATGATATGTGTGAGTAATTTTAAAATTCTCTACTTAATTTAAAATACCATAAAACGAAATAAATATCGCGTGTTAATTTAAATGCGATTCGTCAAAAGCATCAACAAAGAGACGTAAGCTTGATAAGTAATTGTACTCTGGTATTTCTACAGAGCGCGCAGCCTTTAATATATCTTAATTAACTGCAGCTTACTTTGAAATTTGAAGTATGTGTTTTTGAAAATAGGAAATGTCAATATTACTGCACTGAAATTTTCGTATAAATTAAATTATATTTGCTTGTGGTTACGTATAAACCGCAAACGTTAATTATTTGAAAAAATTAAAGTGTTTAATTAAATAGATGTATAAGTAAGTGGCCGTATCTCAAAAAATATGAAAAAAAAACAATTAGACTTTGCGCAACTAAAATCTGGGAATTTAATTTCAAACCAATTAATCGACAATCAAATTCAGAATCCACGCGTGAATGTTAGTGGTTCGAGTGAACAGGTGGGTGCTGATCGATCCTAGCCTGTTGCGTGTAAGGCCACAGCGTCGATCTTCGAAAAACGCAACAGCAAATTTACGGCACAATTTCCGTAATACTTGGAAGAATAAGAAAAGTGCCGTGGGTGTCGACCAAGTATTATTCTTTGTTTCACTCATTTAACGCCCTACGAGTGATTAAAATTGCGGCATGCGATGTTTATACTAATTGAATTATATTTTTCTCTTGAGATAGGGGAGAAGAAACAGTTGGTCGACCGTATGTGGTAAAATAATATTTTCATAATTTTTTCTTCTAGATACCAAAATGTTTTCGTCGGACTGTAAATGAAGTTCATTTCTTTATTCATTAGAACTAGTTATATAAAAAAAATATTCAAAATTTACTTAGTATTTAATAAAATATCATTTTACGAAGTTAATCGGTTCGTTCAAGAAAAATATGTTACTAAAATATTTATTATATGACAATTTAACATTATAAACTGCCTTGAATAGTAAATACGAAAATTGCGATCCGAAGGTTTAAAGCTTTCAATTTAAAAAAAAAGATATACATGTAAAGTATTTTTAACAATACATTTCTCCAACTTTTGAGATGATACGTGATATAGAATTCAAGTATTTGATCTTGTATAAAGGTTATTTTAATCAAATAAGCTCTCGTATATGTAAACAAACTCAAAAAATAACTTGATATGTCCCTTTAGTGTCCAGCGCACAAAAAGTTAAAAAGTTCCATATATTTTTTTAACCGTTGAGATAGTCAATTTTACATATACTATGTCTATCTATATACTTTTAGGGTGACTTATCTTTTCATCTTAAAGTAAATAAAACTGTATAACTTTTCGGTACCCGAAACATCGTCATGTAGTTTCAACAAACAATTGCGTTGGTTTCCTATTTATTTTACTTTTTAAAATAAGCTTACGTAATGGATATTATATTAATTTATATTTTCCTGGAGTATTCGTTTATCTAATTATCTGACAATTATATTATTCATTGTTTTATTTTTTAAATTATCTTATACACATACGTTAACGTATATTTATCATATATTTGTTTATTTGTATGCTTCCATTTACTTTAACTGGCAAGTGACTGATTTAAAAATAAATAAGGTACACGAATTTAATAAATTTAATATCACAATGCACTTATAAATATTTACAATTGTTATACGTTGTACTCTTTACTTGTGCTTTGTGTTTTCAGTGCTGATATAATGAATATTTTAACGTGGTATAATAAAACCAAAGAATGTTTCCATTATTTAAAGATCTAAAAATATATTTGTAATAATATATGCGCTAAGTCAATTATCCTAATTTAAATGACGCAAAACAAGTAAATAATTAATATTTCAATAATAACCTGACAATACAATATTTCAGGTGGAAGACGCAGCAACAGAACTTGAAGTACTAACCCAAAAGGCCTGTAATCTTTTGTTCAACACTAATTTTGGCATCAGTTTTGGTCTCTATTGCGCAAGTGGCCAAAATTTCCGAGCGGCGGTCGTCCAATTGTTCCGGTGTCGACGTCGCCGGCAACTACGAGGCGAACAGTCCAAACGATCGTCTACCAATCAGACCAATCAACACGGTAATAGGAACTTGGAAATGTCGTTATAGATCCCCTCATTTTCTTTTCTTTGACGGCACGTGTCAATTGCTCACAAACTTTAGGAGCAGCTTGATGCTTAATCGTTAATTGTGCTCTTGCGATGGGGTAATTTTACGACACGAGGGGTTATACAGTTATTAGGGTATTGATAATTTTTTTTTATTATTTACTTTTTTTATTATTCATTTTGTAACACAATTTCGTTTACTTCGGTCATTTCTTACTTTTACCTTTATTTTTATTCACTTAAGTGATATAGACATTTATTGCAGAAATAAAGTTACAAGCTTCCAACAATTTGCATTATCGATCAAAATTATATTGCGTTAAAAAAGTATAAAAAAATATGTTATAATTTTCTAATAATATTAGTTAATTATCTCTAACATTCTGCATTGCTTGACATTAAAAAAATAAATTAATTAAATTGAGTTCACGTAGCAGTCGAAAATGTTATATTATTTAAAATTCTAAGAAGAAGAAAATAACATTTTGTCATTCTCAACATAAAAATTAAATTCCTAATATTTCGGTATAAAAATTTAAAATTCTTAGCTGGATGACAAAAACATGAGTATTCCGAGTATAAAAAGTGTTTCATTTAATTAATCTTAATTCCGACACAATTCTGATATGAATGATATATATCTGATGAAATCGATATTTATTCGCTTTGACAGGTACCGATACGATAAGAATAAGCGGATCGGTGTCTGGAGATCACACGATCGTCTTTGATAAACCGTGGAAAGACTCGTTCCAGATGAGACCATATCCTCGACCCCAACGCCCAGAAGAAGATGTACAAGACTGCTATGGAAGCATCGCTTACGCTCCAAGGAAAGACTATAACGCGCGCCTCTAACGGATTCGATTTACTGATAACGCGTATAAGAATCAACAAGACGATACTTATCCTTCAACAGTGAAATATATATGAGCGGTTCAATATCGTCTTTAAAAGATATTCGAGTTTGCGAGTGTATGTGGATTAAATTTTACCTGCGGTTTCCGATTTCAAGTGGTTAAATCTACATTTTAGAATATATTGATTCTTATTTTGTTAACGTTTTATAATATCTTTATATTTCTCAAAAATTTTAATTATTCATCTTTTAATTATTTAATATTTACTGCTAAAATACGGATATACTATTCGTATACTATTCGTTTACAGAATTTATATGAAATATTGATTTCTCTTAATTATATACGTTAATCAATTATTAAGAACTGACACTATCAATCGATACTATCAAAATTATAATCTTATAATGTATACATACATTTCTCTATTAATGTTAATAATCATATTGAAATTAATTTAATCACACGAATACTAGTTGGATTTTCTATTCAAAGATTTGCGCGTAATTTCTGATATACAAATTCAAAGTTACAGACACAGAATTTTAAGCTTAAAATACGAAAATGACGATCCACATAATGGTAATGCAGAAAATTTTAAATAAAATATCTATTACAATTATCCGAGTGTGCAAAATATGAGAATCAACGAGATCTTGACACGAGGGTGTATAATTAGGTATTATAAAATCTTCAAGTTTTATAGACATTTTCTGCGTGTTTAATTGTATCATAATAAATTTTGTCATTAAATTGTATGAAATTTCAATTTGTAAATACTTCAGGAATCTTACGTTTTCGAAATGTAGAAAAGCGACTTGAAATTCGATACTAATGTTGAAACATTTAAAAAAGGAAGTATCCATTTTAAGGGTCATTTTCTACGATAATTAAAATGTTCATTATAATTAAACTACATGTACTGCATACAAGAAAAACACAACTATAATTTTTAACAAACTATAAATTAGTTGTTTAAAAAACGAAAAATATTATCATCGGGATATCGACAGATGTACATATAGAATATTTTTAAGCTTCTACATAAGCCCAAACAAAAGTGAACGCATCAAAACAAAAAACGAAACTGAACATACCGAAGATTACAAAAAAAAATGTCTTAACGACGAAATAAACAAGTTATCGTTTAGTATATGTACTAATGCATTAAAAGCTTTAATGAGCTTTCCGTATCATCATTTCTTTTTTATTTCTCCGAAACATTATTAAAGGTCTATAAAATGCGTTGCGGATACGCATTAATGAGCTTTCTAGTAGATAAAAAACCAAAGAGTAAAACTTAATAGTATAGAAGTAGATTTATTAAAAATGTCATGGCACGCGATAAGCGTAAATGTATGAATTAACAAATTACATTAAATTGATCAAGATTTTTTGTGTACATTTAAGTTACATAACTTATTCTGTTGTAAAATATCAATATTGAAGTTCGAAAATCATAGTTTGGTGAATTGAATTTCAATGTAATATTGAAAATATAAATAAATTGTTATAATTTATGTAATGTAAACGAAACGGTTACATATATAAAAATAATGTGGAAACAAAAATCTTCATCCAGAAAGTATATCGAGGAGCGCGAATCTGTTGCGTACTTTGATTTTATACGCGATTCGTTTAAATTAACGCTGTGGCTCGTTACTTAAAAAAAACGAACAAAATAATATTTATATTCAGCCGTCATGTATATCTGTATGTGTATGTGAATATACATATATTCGATGACACTTTTCACGACTGAGTTACTGCGTTATATTTTTCTACTTTGTATCTGCTATTAAAATGAATATATACATGTATAAGTGAGTATAAAAAGTCGTTTCTTATACAGTATTATTTGAATAAACTCGTCGATGAGTTTGATGATGAAAAATAAAAATTGTTAGCTAATCGTATAAATGAAAGTAAATCATTTGTTTAAGATCGATATGTATGTTGTACTTTTTCCTTCATCCCCGTGCTACAATTTCTTTTATGTATATAAAGTTAAATATGAAAATCTTATATTTACTTATCTTATTAATATATTTTACTTATAACAAATGAAAAAAAAACATTAATTATATATTATGTATTAAATTAATTTCCTAAATTAAAATATTCTAAGTTTTTAATATTATGCTTTACTTAACAAGCATTAGTATTTTCCTTACAATTTATTTGTTTGACCAACTATAATTTGAAGTTTAAATTCTTAATTTTTCAACAGCATTACAGAAAAAATTTAAATACTTCTTGAAGTAAGTTCAATTAAAAAACTTGCTCATAATCCACTATTAAGTTTATAACATTTATAAAACAGTTGATTCGCGAACTTTTCAAAATTCTCAAGTTAAGAATAATAGAAACATTATTTATTTACATTATTTTAATAATGATTATTTCGTATTTCTACATTAATCGATTAAATGAATCAGTAGCATACAATTATAAATTGTATACAATTCAAAAATAACACAATTTGCTTACAAAATCAATAATTAACAGCGATAATCGGTTGCGCATTCATAGTCACGGAAGGTGGAGTGGATTAATATAATATCCACTACATGCTTAGGAAATGAAATTTCTGATAGAAATTTCACGGTATTGCAGATCTGCTTAGTTAACGCATCACGAGTCAAATAAAAAGATATAGAATTAAATGATTTTAAAAATATATAATGTTTTTGTTAATATTAAATTTCTTACTTCCTACGTGACGTTATGAACATTGTGATGTAACACATGAAAGTAACATCCATCATTTGAGGCATTTTATAAAGTCTTTTTAGGTTTTCATTAATTATATTATTTCAAAGAAATTGAGAAAAGTATGTTTTAATTAATTACTTCATCTAAAAGTTTTACAAACAAAAGGAAAACTTTAAAATAAGAGGTTCAATTAAAAGGGCATCCAGGTTGATATATAACATATAAATACATATTTTACTGTGCAAATGTATAATTAAATTGTTTCATTAATTTCATAAAAATAATTGGAAAGATTAACCGATTGTCTCTAAAATTACCTATTCGATTTATATTTTCTAAAGCAACTTTTCAAAAACACTAAGAAATTAATTTTATTAAAATACTAAACGAGTGTAATCGACCGAAACAAAATCGAATACATCGAATTGGGAATTAATTGGATTCATTTAAATGCCAATCAAAATAATCGACAGCAAGCCAAAGGTAGGAATTGAAAATATACTCACCGGTGTCGGACTCAGGAGCAGGAAGAGGTCGTACATTGCCAAAAAATCGCTGGTCCAGCAACTGCAACAGCTGAAGCGCGGCGTCGTGGACCGGAGCTCTCGGACATCCGGTGTTCATCAGCGTCACGTTGATGATACTCGTGTAGTGATCGCATGGATATTCGCTAGACCGGAATAGGACAGAGACAAATTAGATTTATGTGAGATTTCGGGAGAATTTCATCAGGTGGTTTGTACATTACCATATTTTTAAATTTAACAACATTTATCGTCAAAAAAATAAGCTTAAATGATCGTAAAATTAATTAATATTGCAAAAATATTGGGTTAATTTACTTTAAAAAATGTAAATATGTATGCATTAAAATCCATACGGAAGTAAAAATTGTTCGTACAACTATATATATTAAATGCAGTATTTATTTCAAAAAGCTGAATCCGAATAGCGGAAAAAATGTCCCTAAAAATTGTTACAGGCATGATATTTGCAAATATTAATAACAGTTTGATATTTAGCTATATATAAAAGAACTCGGAAAATTCAAATGAAAATGTCATCGTACTTTGTAAAACAAATGCAAATAGTCATGTACAAATAAAGTATAAAAAGTAAAAAATAATATTTCCTGCACAATAAGCGATTATTTATCTTGTTTTATTTGTTTAAAAAATATTATTAGCCAAGTTGACTACTCACCGAGCACTGAATATTGTCGCCAAAGCAAGAAAACAGCCATCGGCAACTTGTGGTAAGCCGGTGTAACAACGGTCAACAACCCAATCAAGCAAAGCTCCAATATCTGGATTACCTTCGAGTAATAGTACAACCGTCTCGCGTGCTAGACCATAAATCTACAAAAAATAAATTAATTTTTCATATAAATATCGTTAGTTTACATTAGAAAAACCTTTGATGTGTGTAATATAACCCATTCAACATTTGAAACAAAGAATAACACCCGTATTCAAATTGAACTGATGCAACAATAAAATATTCTTTGATCTTTAGGAGTAACCAAACTGTATATACATACACGTGCATATACGAAAAGTAATAAAATTCTATCGCTTTGTTTTCATGTAAAGTTTTAACGCGCAAAACGATGTAACCTAAACTTAAACTTTTTTATACCGTCAAACTCGACGTGAAAGTGATAGAATAATATTATCGTCCACCATAACAATTGGAATATACAGGAACTAAATTTTTATTACATTAAATAACTTTAGAAGTAAATAATGAAAAAATTGAAAAAAATTATAGAGTAACATTACCAGACGTGGTTTTCAAAAATTCAATATCTCGATAAATATATATTTATCGACTTAAGTATTATTTGAACGCGTCTGAAATTCATCAAATTATATATATTGAAGTTGTAAATATACGAACAAAATACATATTGCTTTTATTGAAAACGTAAATGAATGTAAACAGATTTAATGAAATAAAAAACAGATGCGTTTAACATTTCTAATTTGAGATTGTCGGGGTAACACGTGTAATTGAGGTAGTCTCAACACTATAGGTTAATCTCAGAGGATCAAGGTTACGCACTCTAATGGAATCCAGTTACCGAGATAATTACTAATTACGAATACCACGCGTGCAAAATTCTGCGAATAAATGTTACAATATTATAAAATGTTTTACAAGTTTTTTTAAGTAACAATTGTAATAACATAACGATTAACTTTCAAAGATAATACTTTCATGACCATTACTAAATCCAAATGAAACTTTAAACAATAATAACAAAAATATTTTAATTAAACATCAATTATCTCTTAGGATCAAAGACCATCAAAGTGAATTATGAGATGTGTAGTTCTACATTAAGTGTCATAAAAGAGACCCTTGAATCTAATTGAGATCTGTATAACGGACGGACCTGACATTCATTTTATTAGATCAACGCCTTCTAATAAAATGAGTGCTTGACGTGTATCTCAAAAAAAAATTGTTTCTTTACTAAGTGACCATTAGACACGAAGTTTTAATTGCATCAATTTTGTGTAATAATTTTCTATCTAATTCCTTTGTTTAATTAACGTTTGAAAACTAATAATTATTCACCCAAACATATTTATTTTTGCGTAAGTGTAGAAATAAAATATCCATCTACGTAATGTAGTTGTATATTTTATCTAAATGGTGCATTTTGCTCGATGTAATATAAATGTAATTAAACCGATTCATCAACCGATTTGTATGCATTACTCATATTGAAACTTAAACGTATTAGTATTTTTTAACCGAAACACAACGAAAAAAATCAGAAAGCCAAATAAACATTTGAACGCCTGTTTTTAGTATGCAAAAATATAAACAGTAAAAATAAAAATGATATGAATAAATAAGGTTAAAACTCACCTTTTCGTCTTTACTAGCCAATAAAAGATCCAGCCATTGATACAATATCGAACCTTCTTCGGACAAACTTTGTGGATTGAAACAGGCACCGCAACATAAAAGTCCACTCATCGCTTGCAACGCTGAAAGTTGCAAATCTGAGCAACGCTCTTCTTCTTGTCCAGCACTAGTAGTAACGGTCAATGGTTTGCCATAAGTCCCAGCCCAGCTAGCAAATAGGGTAAACAGATTTCGCCGTAAATCGCGCTTTAGTAACGTGTGACAAGCATCCACTGTAATCAAATCAATTCAAAGCATTTTTCATATGAAAATTTTTATCGCTTTAATTTTATATTCTAATGGGTTATTTAATGTCTTTCCTCGCACTCGTAATGCATGTTTTTCGTTCTAAAAGTAATTTTTTTGTTTTCAATATGCGAGTTGAATGATTATTGTATGTTAAACAAAAATGTAAGAAATAATGCGACGTTTCAAAACGTTATAAAGATATTAAATGTAACATCGTCGTAAAATAATCGATAACGAAAAGTATAATCAAGTTGTAAAAAAGAAAAACTTACACGAAAAACTTTTGAGCATCTTCCGTATAAAATTACAAAAGTGTAATTTAATATCCCTCACTGCTGGAGCCTCTTTATCAGTCTCATTCTCAAGATACAAACGAGCACCATCAATGTACTCAACGAATGTAGGATGAAGGGACTGTGTTTCCCTATCTAACACCGCAGGACTGTAAATAAGCAATGTCAATTTTATTGCGATAAAAGGTGAGAGTGTAATAAAATGTCATTTAAGATCTTGGAGCAATCCTTACCAGATCCCGAAAGTTCCATACTCGGCGATAAGTTCCAGGAGTCTTACAAGTTGGAGTCTTAAAGCATCACGTCGTCTGCGTCGTCTCATATTTTCTTGCTTGCGGTCGACAGCTTCGCGGATGTAAGGCACCAGTTCCTCCATCAAGTCTCTGGTTAAGATGAGAAATTTTTGAATGATATTGTTAACATTCTATTTGTTTTAATTACACGTATACGTTATAAAATTTTTTAATGTTTGATGTTAATTTAAATTCACAGAACGACATTTTACATTAATTATTAATTCAACGAAAATATTAGAAAGAATATTTTTATTAAGTATAAGCAAAGTTTCGCAATAAATTCATATAATATCGGATAAAATAGATAAAATTGAAAATATAAAGTTGACGCGAAGTCTGTCGTATACCGCAACCAAAAGATATAAATATATTGAAAACAAAATTTAATAATTTATTTCTTGGAGCAGTTTCTCAAGTGTCAATATCGTAAAAAGAGTATTATCGATATTGACATTTTGATATATATACGTACTTGAGTGCGTCGGCATTGACTTTGCCGATCGCTTGAACCGCAGCATCGCGTACGTCGGTAGTTTCGCATCTTAGTAAAGGCACCGTCAGCTTGTACAAAGCCGATGGACTGGCATTTGTTCCAGGTGATTTATTGTCACCGCGTTCAGCAGACAAACTATCCGGCGACGAACTGCAAGAACAATTTCTCGGGATACTATTGCTTTCTGCAATTTCTGGTTTAAAAAAATAATTTCTTACCGACCGAGCCATTTCATGATATGTTTTACCAACCGTTAATAAATTGGAATATCGATAACGTTTTTGTTACTTACCGACTCCTCATTTACTTGTCAGTCGTAGTGAAATCATTTGAATTGATTTTTTTTAATTACTTTAAAATCATACGTAATTATTGTATCGTGTTAATAATTTGCAATTGGCAAGGATACGTATTGTTTAAACGATTAATATGAAAAGCAATATATACTCTCTAATTAACGTAATGTTCGATCGGTAAAAAATTCTTTTAAAACAAATCAATTTAACAATCTTTTCCATTGCTACCTATAAAACTATATAGATGAACATGATGAAAATGGTTTTCATTATTAATTTTGAAAATAATAACGTCTATATAGTGAGACTGTAATGAAAATAATGTCTTGTATGTATATACATGTACACACACATGAATACATGTAAATATATATATATCGGTGCAAGAAAATGAATCGATCGGGAACGGTTTTCGCATAATGAACTAAGCGATGCAGAGTTTGCACATAAACTATAGACGTGCACAATTCTACGTAAAGCAGCATAATACTAATAAACAAACCTGTCATGCATTTTACTTTATTAAAACTTATGTACGTACCAATATTAAAATCTTTGATAAATTAAACTACAAGCTGCAAAAATCGATCAAATCCGAGAACAATAAATTTATAGATTTCAATATTGGTTTGAAACTACAAACATATACCAAGAACTACTATCAATCAATAAAATTCAATAAGAAAATAAAAGTTTTATTTAACATATACGCATGTTAAATATTTTTAGGTCCTAATCATAATGCATTTATCTTTTTATTGTAGTATATTGAATATTATACGTTACTAAACAAAATTATTCTTTAATATATATTTGCAAATACTTGCAATAATAAATTTCTGTTTATACGTACTTTAAAATCAGTAAGAGATACTCATTTTTATACCAAAGCTATCTTAACGCTTAAATAAAACAGCTTTTCTTTTCTCATCGAAATATTATAAACCCATACATACACATCGTAATACACATCTATCCAAGTGTATTTACACCGTATAAGTATATAGCTGGTGTGCGTGCATGTATCTATATAGGTATGTGAAAATATATCTGATGCGTGTGTATGTGTATGTGTGACTGTAAATATTAATATACATATATATGTTTTTGTATGTGTACACATCTTTCCACAACCCAACCCCCGTAAATGAAAGCGCAGCATCGAGCGTGTTTGTTTTTTTTTTTCAATTAGTACGAGCTCACCTGGTCCTTTTGTGCCTGGTGTAGATGCCGGATATGGATGGTACGGAAAATCGGCCCGGCAGGGTTTGGGCCCCGCCGAGGTTCTCCAGGCTCTGACTCAACTCCTTACTCATGCACAACACACCAAACTCCACCGTATGCTGACCACTATATATTTAGAGTATCCGATACAGTGTACCACCAACTTTTTTTTTTTTTTTTTATTTGGGGGAAATTTTTTTGCACTTTCGCTATTTAATGTTAATTGAGGACCATTTTTTTCTTTATGGAGTTACAAGTGTGTGATAGCTACGTACATGGTTTATTTACCCTTTTGGTTTACTCACTTTTTAGGTGTTATTCTATTAAGTAATTATTATCCTATATCTGGTGGAAATTGAAAATTGTTTTGGAGGATACTATACAAAAATTAATTTGGACGGTATACTATGCATCTATTAGAGAGTCGACTAGAGTTTATTTTGTGTCGAAACATTTTGTTTACGCAATTTATTAATTAAATATATACCTATATAAAAGGATGCATATAATTTTAGTTACAAGCAATAATTATAAAATATTCGAAGAGTTTCTCACATATATTGTTTAAAACGGTAATATAACGATGTACCGTTTATTCATCACGCACAAACTGAAAATTTCTATTCTGACTGTACGTTAAACTACGTGTATAAAATTTTAAATAATATTACAATCATGAAAACAGCACTTCGACACAGAAAACTACTAGCCGTAAAAGTATCCAAGATATATCAACTACATTTTTGAACATATAACATATGATTGAATGTCTACTAGGGCAGAACGTTTATTTTTAAGGGAGTGCAGAATTAAATCAACTGTTTTATCATTGTTAAATTACAATATCGAATGGTTTTAAATTTTCTTCTCTCCGTCAAAACAAAAGACAAATATAATTTGTTTTAAGAATTTATTTATATATTATCTTGTTCTTCGATCGAATTTTAGGACATTCTTTTTGTAAAAATTATATAAATCTAGTTATTAAGTACTTAATTTTTTAATAAAACATAGTTTATCAATTATATAACGAAAATAAGTAAAAAAGGCATAAATACTTTTTTTCTTTTTTATATGAAACATCCGAAAAATATCAGTATATTGGAATAAATGATTAAATTTACTTATTATTAGTGTTTCATTGCTATTTACGTTTTCTTCTACACTCCTTTAAAAATATTGGACATGTAAGAATGACATTTCTGGAAATAAAAAGTTCAATCAATTACTATTGAAAATAATCAATTTTTTTGTATTTGAAAAATGTAACTACTGATTGCTGGGATATATAATTAAGTAATTATTGTTTACTTCCAGAAATAATTAATCTACGATTATAAATATATATATTAAATTTGACTAAAACACATTAATTTAAATGAAAATATTTAGAATTGTAGCTATGAAAAAGAGATACTACTATTTTCTGTTTGTAAATTAGCTTTCACACAACACACTCATAGGATAACAATTAAAAAAAACTGTAAAACAACGATGATTGACATGCGGTGTTAATGGAAATAATTGCAGGCGCAAAAGCAGCAAATACTTGTATGCTTCGACAGGCAGATTTACACAAATAGAATTTTATAACAACTAATTATTTACTTTCATTTATTATAAATAGTCCTTAAATGAGCTGATACAAGAAGTATTAATAAAATTATGTTTTAAAATTCTTATTGTGCAATGAAATTTATAAGATTAGATGCCTTTGATTTAAATAATTCTATGAAACGTATTATTTCAAGCCACAAACATCAGTTATAAATTTCTCACTCCTGCGTGAAGTAAATAATCGTACTGCATAGTTTTCTGATCTACTTATAAAGATAAGTAGAAAAGAGTCTGCAAATATTCGATTAAAATAACATGATATCTGCATTATTATATGATAATTATAATAAACTACCTATTGTCATTAAATGTTACTAAAACTTTTGCAGTGCCATAAAATGCAATATTAAAATAATATTTAAATAATAATTAGTAATGTAAGGGAATTATAAAAATGATACAAGCATATAAGACCCATTATTGATTAATGAATTAAGTACCAAGTCAAAAATATGTATTTGCCATAACTAATATGAAATCGATAATTATTACAATTCACGTACTATGAAAAAAATAGTCAATTTTCATAACCATTTCACCAAAAACGCTAGACTCCTGCACCTTTATTCTTTTACCGATTTACTCGGCTTGATTTACACATATCTCGTAAGAAAATAATTAATTAAGAAAAACATATGAATAAATATATTTAAATTATTTTACCTTAAACTGAGATCCGGACTAGCGCAGCGAATTATCGGACTTGGTATTGGGGGTACAACTCGATATCCAAAAGTTAAATAATTTTTCCATACATGCATGTAAACATCTCTTTCATTTACCGGCTTACGTATTGCCGTCGAACTTCGTAAAAGGGACGCTCTATTATCATTTACTGGACTAAAATTTAGAATAAACTATTTAAAATTAATTCAAATATACTTATACTAAATTCATTTAAAAAAAACTTACGTCGGATCGACTACAGTAAATAAAGAGTTAATGCGATTGAAAACAATTGGCCATGAATGAGCTACAGCATTCGGACACAACGTCAACACTCTATCCTTTTCTAAAAATGCAAATAAACAACTGCTCCAAGGATCAGCTCCATTTAAATTTAATAATGAGGAACTCTTTGTGCTGTTTTCGTCATGGAATCCTGAAAATAATTATATAATTAGTATAATATTAAACTTTTAATTAAGTTTATTTTATCAGCCATTAAACAAAATACATACCAGCTGTCCAAACACAGCTGCTCCTATCTGCAATCCATTGTAGATCAACATTAGATGTCGATGCAGCGGCCGCTTTTTCCGCAGGTGGGAGCATGTGATAATACTTTTCTAACACTGCTGGACAGCAAGCATCGATCACATCAATCACAGGTTGATCGTCTTCTAGACTAGCTGTAAAGCACATTTTATTGTATATTATTGTAACAAACAAATTTGTGTTTATTATAAAAAATAGTAGACAAAATTTATTACCAAATGTTTTTAGTAAGTGTTTAATCTCTCTAAGAATATGTACAGAGAGTCGTCGTGGATACAAACGACAATTACACAGCATAACGAGTGCAAAACCTTCGACAAGATGAAATACACCCGAAATTGGTTCAACTTTCTGACCAGCAGTATCGGTTTTTTTCACTACACCTTCTTGTGTCGTTCTAGCTCCAAGCCGTAAATTTTCAGAAGTTTGTTCTTTTGCCTTCGCACTTGGATTTGCTAAAGCATTTCTCCAACAAGTTAAAAGTTGCAGCAGCATACGCAATCCATTATCCAATAATTGTGGGAACGTGTCCTACAATTATAAAATAATTTTAATTTTTTTTAAATTAATAACTTATAACGCGTTTTACTTGAGGTAAAAAATTCAAAATTTAAGTAAAAAAATGTCACCTGCACATCCCGAGCAAGGAACTGAGTAAAACCAAGTACGACATCCTGTCGCCAGTCAGGAAAATCTAGTACAAGAGTTTGCAAGCTCTGATAAGCTAAGCCTCTCAGTTCTTCATCCATATGGACTGTAAGTCGTGCAAGCATATCAACCAACTCAGTGCCAGTCATACCATCAGGTATAAGACGTGGCACTGCAGCCACACACGTACGAAACAAATCTATTCGTGGTTTTCGTTCGCCTGTTATCATTTCATCCGGTTCTTTATTTACGTTTTGAGTACTAGTCATCATCAAAGGTCGACCATAGTGCACATCCAGTGCACGTAAAATATCAACAAAAACCCGGCGTACATGTGGAAAGTATGATGACATGCCGATGCTTTTAGCTGTATCTTCCGTTAACATCTAAATAAATTTACAAGATTTATTTTTTTTTTTGCAATTTACGATTTTAAATATTAATAGTATTAGTGAGAAACCTTATTCAAATACGTCTTTCTGACGCGCATTGTATTTCCACTTGGTAATACGCCCATAGTACGTGGCATAGGTGGTTCGCCTTCTTTTTGCTGCAGACTGTCAGCGACAACGAGGAAAGCTCGGAGTCCGATACTCATGCGTTCAGGAGTAAGGATGATTTTAACCGGTCGACCCACTGATAAAAGATCGAAAACGATTTCACGCATTGCAAAATCTAATCGTTCCTGTGCTATGAACTGAATGATTTTTACAAAAATGTTGAGAGGTGTATCTCGGGGTACTACTGCTTTTGAACCTTTGGGAAATAAAGAATTTACGATGCTTTGTAGCCGACTTTGTGTTGCAGAGTTGCTTTCGCATTTTATACGTATCATGTATACCCATAGTAAACGGTAGAGAGCCTCTGTAAAAGTAAAATGTTTAGCTTCAAATATATTGAATTGTACATTATATTAAATGCAGTTAGTAAAGTACCTAGAGCAACTCGGCACATTTTCGGATCACGATTTTTTAAATGAGAGAGACACATCGCCAAAAAGTAATGCCAATTTTGTAGGAAAAACGTTTTTTGACTAACGCATAAAAGGCATGTGACCAAAGGGAAAAGCGCAAGTCGATGTTTATTCTTGGTGCACATGTCCAATGTTGTAGAGTATAGCATTTCTACAAAATTTTTTAAACAAGGAACATTGACTTCATTTTTCACAGCCTGAAAAAAAGTTTTATTACAAATTATTTATACTTTAAAATAATTTGATTATTCAAAAATTTTTATTATACATACAGCAGCTACAGGAACGAGAATTTCAACAAATAATCCAGCAAGCGCATGCTTTACATCTTTATCTTTAACTTCTAAAAAATATTGAGCACATTCTTGCATAAATTGAAAAGATGCTTCAAATTCTTCTATCGGTACCATCTGCAGTTCATATGTTCATATTATTACAACGACAAATTAAATCATTACAACTACAGTTAATTTATAGCTTACCTTAACTCTAAAAAACTTCATACCCATAAGTAATGAAATTATACTTTGTGTTGTATGTGGCCCAGGTTCCTTTGCTCGTAATTCCTTTAATTCAATCATAAATCGTTTACGAACAGACATAAAACGAGATTGCGCAAGCACTCCTATTACTTCAGCATATAAGTCTGCTATAATGTGGATATTTGCAGCATTTGGTTCATTTTGTATTCTAAATATTAATTTGCATTACAATAAACAATTGTGTATTAAATTTTATATTAATTTTTTAAGATATTTAATTACTTACCCCTCTCTGTACTTAAAATGCTTAAATGCAATATTTTCAATATAAGAGACTAAATCTTCATGACCCGGATGAAATGGTAATTGTCTTAAGATTTCAATTAACATTAAGCAAAATATAAATTCGACAGCTAAATCCCTTCTTTCTTGTAATAAATCTGCCTCACTTTTTTCGACTGTTTCTACACTTCCAGATACTATTGTGTACATAATACTTTTTCCTTTCTGATCTTCTTTTGCAGCAGCAAGTTTCTTTTGATCTGTACCATGGTCAACTAGTTGTCTTTCATACCAATTAAATAAAGCACGTAGTATGGAAGGAAGACAATGTTCAGCGACCGATCCAAACGCTGATAATAGTTGATCAAATTGAAGATCTTCACCTCTTTGAAGGACTTTAGAAAGAGATTTTTCCTGAAAAAGATGCATAAAAAATAAAGCTAAGTGAAATAAAAAATACATTACGAATAAGACATATAATTTACTGTTTCAGTCATGACAGCCTCCATTTTCTTTTCAGCTTGCGTTGTAAAATCAGTAAATAAGGATCGCATAACATACTCTCCAGGCCTCAAATCCATTTCTCCTGTTTGAGACCTCATTGTTTCTTTTTGTGCACCCCAAGGCAATACTACAGTAATAATGCTCACTCTACTGCAGTTAGATTCTGGAAAATTTTATTATCATTTAGGTTACTTGTAATTAGGTAACTTGTAATTAACTATTACGTTTGCAGTATTTTTTTATTTTTTATATAAAAACATGAGCTAATACTCAGTTATCATAAGATTGGAACTAAAAGTTATTTAATTTTTGGCTTGACAAATGATGTGATTAGATAAAATTTATTAAATAAGTTTAAATTTATATGTAAAAGTACTGTAAAGGAAGTAGTGCAATGAATCACATAACTCATAAAAGAGAATAATAAAACTACGACTATAAAAGTATAAATTAAAATATTTTGAATCATTGTTGTTTTTAAAAAATTTGCAAATGTAATTTTTTTTATTAAATTTAAATAAATTAATACTACAGCTATAATAATCTTTTTTGATTTAACGATTAGATTGTCTAACAATATTAATTGTGCATTAATATAAATAATATTGGTGTTGTATGACTCATAAATAATAAATTTAATTTTATACAATTTCAACTATTCAAAAAATTATATAGAATATTTTATTCATTGCTTTTAAATGCGAGTAGTTCATATAATATTTATGAACCAAATATATTGCTATGCATAATTTAGTTTTCTTGAAAAATTTAACTATTAATTTCAAGGTTAATGCACAAAAATAAAATAATTAATCTAACCATTGCCTGAAATTGATGTGCTAGCAGTATGAACACTAGCTCCATCGCTGCCTTCCCCTTGTCCTAAACCATGTATCATTATTGTCTCTTGACATGGTCCAGAAAAGCTTGTTGTTTCTGTTGTTCCCTCGTGGAGACCTTCACCTTGAATTGCTCTAGATTCAGCAGGTTCTAAAGCAGCAAAAGACAGATAATTAACCACTATGAAAATAAAATAATATTTATAATATGTAATTTTGTTACAATATTGCACTATTATAAAAGTGATGTGGTAAAAGAGTTAGTGCTTCCTAATTTTGCACATTGGAACTAAGAAATGAAGCCCCATTTTGTAACGTAACAGATGCTCACAGTGAACCTTAACTCAATTAAATCTAGTTAGATACCTGACTTTGACCGTATGCTAAAGCTTATGTATAGTCAAAGGGATAAAAACTTAAGGCTAGAGTACAATTATAAAAAGAGTTTTGTACTTTATTATATTAAAAAGTTTTTTTAAATATAATTTTAAATCTTATTTATGCTTTGTATATACATAAATTTTATTTAAACACATAAGTCCTAAATAATTAAAAACCAAGTACAAGTAATTTAAAATTACAAATACTAATGGGGTAACATTATAAATATAAATTCTTACCAGCTTGTATTCCACCTTCGCCACTAGGTTGATTTTCACCTCCTGTAAGTTTGAAGCAAAATTAAAAATTACATATTTTTAAGGAAAATTGCAGTTTTTTTAAAAACTAAATATTCATAAACTATTTTTTTCAAATAGATTTGTATATATTATTAGATTAGAATGATGTTCAAAAGATTTACAAACCTTCTGTCATGTTTTCAATATTTGCCTCTATTTCAGGCAACATCTCTTAGCTTTATTGTCAAGCCATCTCTGTAAGTAAAAAAACTATTTAATAATAAAAAATAATAAAAATTATTTAATAATAAAAAATTCATCATTTAATATTCTATAAAATTAATAAGAAATATATTTTTGTTCTTTTTTGTCAGTATATAAAAACTTATAAAATATTAATTATAAATACTAAAAGTTGCATAGACCTACATTCCAAATATATATATAGCTTAATTATTAATATTAATAGACTGAGAAAATATATTTTATACACTTACAATTTTAATTGCAACCAATTTTGTATAAACAATTAGTCAACCAATATGAATTAATATTGATAATAATAACCAGATACAGTTGCTTAAATAAATAATAATGTTCTTGTTATTGATGGTGTTCAACACTTTTAAAATAACTATTTAAAAAAGAATCTTTAATTTAAGAGTATTTAGGTTCAAAAATTAATTATATACATAATGTATTACTACTTCTTTTAATTTTTGTTTCATTTTTATTTTCTTTTGCTTTTCTCTATTTTTAATGTGAAATTTAGAGACTTAACTAACAATTTGCTGTAGACACAGAAAAACCATATCAAGCGACTCACTTACTTTTAATATATAGTAAGTTAATAGAGTCTAAAATTTTAAATATTTACTTTAAAAGAAAATACTAATTAAAGCAGTTAAATCTTGATAATAAAACATAATTAATTAACAAAAGCTTACGCCCCAAACAGATTCAGTTTCTTTACCGACCGTAAGCAACATAAAGAAGACAATAAAAGAACAATACATACCACCCACGTCTCAAAAAAACCGATATAATCTGTCACTACACATACATTCACTTACACACATACGCACCGTTAATAAATAGAAAAATCAACGTCAAAAAATGTAATGATGCCTCCAAAGCGAAATTAGATTTCACAAACTTTTACCATTTTTAGCATAAGAACTAGTCATCGACGTAAGAATTATTTGGAAAACAAGTACTGGTGGAGACAACAACAAAAACACAGAGGGCTTTTATTATCGCGTACATAGCAGTCTCTTTTGACACTCATATTTAAGGTTAGGTTTGTATATTTGACAAGTTTCTCGATATATATCACAAATGATGAATCGTTGAACAAAATTACCCATGCGATGCGTCACTCGGTTTCAAGCTTCAAAAGTATAAAATTCCCTGGTTCCATTACGCCCTGCAGCTCTTATTCGCTTATTCACCTCTCCTACTTTTTATTTTTCTTTTTTATTACTCTCTTCGTAGATGTACATACTACATACACTGTCCGGTTTTCACAGTTTGCCGGGAACTGTCGAACGATGGAGCCACTGTTGACACAATGAAATCGAGGTTGGCCCGTTATATAGTTTTGCGCTTAGAGTTAGAGTGAAACACCGTTATAAAGGATTATTGCGATTTTTTTTATACTTTCATCGGTCTAATATTGCTGCAAAGTATAATTTTTTTCTTCTTCTTCGCGTATACATAAGTATAGTAATTTCATTTGAGAATAAAATTGATATATTGCTTTTACTTTTATTCTATACATGCTTAGGATATATTTAATTATTTCATAATATATGTTATATACGAGTATTAAAATTAGATTTACTGAAAATATCGGTATTTTATTTAAAAACTATATTTATCAATACATTGAGATATAAGTGAATTCACTGTACCATTTTTTTACACTTGAATTTATTTTTTATCGTATATAGGTAGTGTTAAAAAATTAATAACTATGTTTATTTATAATAATCAAATTAAAATGTATGAAACATAGTTTATTCATTTCCAATCAATAATTTAAATATAGTGTTATAATTGCGTAATAGATCAGCATTTTTTTTATATACTTCTGACAACTTCTGTTCATCTTTTTACAATTTTGTTCGATTTATATAAAAATTGTAAAATAATCGATCTACCAGGTAAACATTCGACTGAAGTATATGAAATCATCGAAATAAAGAAGTTTAACCTTAATCCCACTTACGGAAAAAAAATTAATGAAGCAAGTGGGAGGAGAGTTCAAGACGAGTGAATCCTTCTAAGCGACATCCTTTACCGCTTTACTTATTGTCGATTATCTTCAGACTACGTTTGGCGATTTGGCCCCGACATTGAGACACCTCCTTTCTTCTCGCATTTATGATAGTTTTATTTAACAATATTTTTATCGCACACGTGTAAACTATCAAAACGCGCGACGCAGCGCCTGACGCAAGTATAAAAGCGCGTAATATTATAACCATCATATATACAGCTAACTAGCCGCTCGATTTTTTTAGTATTACGACTTTCCACAACACGCAAATCGTCTTTCAAATTACTTATTATCGTTAATCGTTTATGTATAATTACTTGCGATGCACTTTATTTTCATTATGTACAAAGCTGAAACTGTATACCGCGTTTGTATTCTTACACTTTTTTAAGTATATTTTATACGTTTATTAAATGATTTAGAGTACGTATATGTTTATATACATCAAAATGAATATAAATAATGTTATATACATTGTAATCAATGAAATAATTTACACAAATAACAAATATATATATCAAGGCCCTACAATACCTAAATTTCTAAATTAAGATCGAAAAGTGGCATTGCAATTTTTCAACTGTGCGCGGAAGCGTATTTAATCAATACTTCAAGATCAAATGATTTATATATATTAAATACACCTATCTATGTATACCTATGTCGTCCAAGTATTATAGACATATTACACACATATATGAAGAAGCTCGTGCAGTGTCTTCCCAACTTACAAAACAAAACGACAAATTTAGACTTAACTAACGTCGGTATATTGCAAGATTGCAGCCAATCCACGCGTAGAAATATTTTTAGTTGAATATTTATGTCTAGAATACATGTATCCAAAACATCTAAGTACTTCTTATTTCCTAGTCCATTATCCAAATTTGTTATTGACCTTTCTTACTACTGTCAGACGTTGTTTTTATACATACAACTGCATATATGATATAAACACATATTTATTTTATTTTTTTATTTTAAATATGTTAAAATTAAGATTAATTTTATTATTTAGATAAAAGAATTTTAAAAAAAAAGTTAAAAAACGGTAAAAAGAATTAAACGTTTTCTTACAATCTCACTGCTAACACATTGTAGATCAAACAATGATAAAAGAATATTTAGAGCATTAAAAACGATTGCCTTATTTTGTACTTGCAAGAATAACTTGAAAGTCAGGTAAAGTACTTAAAAATTCACGTGATTTAAAAAAATATATATGATTTATACGTAAGAACTTATTTTTAAATTTCTATTTTTATAAGTAAAGTTTTTTATATTTATACCCTTTATGTAAAGTCAAATTATTATTACGTATTAAATTAATTATCACGTAGATTATAATTTATTAAATGATATATTGTTTAATTATACAGTGCATATACCATAATTATTAAATACATTTCAAATTATTGAATTAAATCTTATAATAATGCTTCAACAAATATGTAACGTGTATACAAAAATGTATCGTAACGAAAATAAGGGTGCAAAAAATAACCACGGAAAAATACATCAGACATCTCCTTTTTAGCACATTGACCGAAGCTCAACGCGTTACGCCGTGTTTCCTTACACAATGCACATTTCTTGCATGCCAGAGCGATAATGGAAGGCGATTCGAGGTTCGTTTGATTCATGGTACACTCAACTTTCCGGCTTTTTGATTTTTACTTCTTACTGTTTTCACTTTTATTTCTAATGCAATTGTAGATAAAAAATTGACGTCATACATTTTTTAATGTTACTAATTTTTTAAACATTATTTTGATAAACTACGTTAATTAAATTAGCTTATAATTTTTTATATAGCCAATTATAATAGAAATTATAACACTGTAATGAAACAAGAATGTACATGCATACACATCCGATTATTAAATTATTATCAAATCAACGGTTGGAGGTATATATATGCGAGTCGGGAAGTTTGTGCGTATTTCATCGAATCTTTATCATGAAACGTTGGGACACTCGATATATTTCTCTTCATCTCCTTAGCTTCAGTTATCGGTTGGATTAATCTGCTACATCAAATCTCAATTTGAATATAACCGGGACAATAATACGTCTCTTCGTTCACAAGTTTTATACATGCCTATCTCGCTTCGATTATATATTTTATTCTAAAAATTTTATTAACAAAATCATAATAAAAGTAAGATAAACTTTTTCTTATAAATGGTTAATTGAACTTTAGCACTTTGTTTATGTATAATTTTTTGTTAATTAATGAGAAATGATATTTATTCGATTGGTAAAACATGTGTAAAAAAATTATCTATATATACTTTTAATTAGTTCATATTAAATTATTTGCTCGTTATAAAACAATACTCTTATACTGAATCATCACACCATTCTATTTGAAATTAAGATTTTATAAATAGAATATTGTTAAAATGTTTAATCGATAAATGTGATAAAGGGATACACAAAATACAAGTAAAGTAAACAATTGAATGATCAATGACAAAGGTTTCAAATAATGAGTCGAAAAATCGTAAGGACTTGAGTGTATTCTACGTTACAAAACCAAAACATCACTGCCAATGTTCACTCAATGCAGACACACAAGTATATTTTTAAATGTTTGCTAATGATTTAAATAGTTGGAGAAACGTCAGAGTCGCTCGAAAACTTTTACAACCCTAAAATACGTTTAGTTTCGAGTTGAATGCATTCAATTTGGATTTCCAAACAATATGTGCCTACATTATTTCCTTAACCTTACCTACTTTTTTTTGTTTCTTTGAATTTAAAAATTGTTTTCCTATTTACAAAATGAATAATTGTTATTCGTAACAATAAATTTATAAAAAAATATTTTGATGTTTACAAAAATGTATGCAGCCTAAAGAAAAATAATTATTAATTATTAAAAAGAACTATGACAAAGTTTACTTGTCACTACACTACTAATTAATCTACATCTATAATAATAAAATAATTCAATTTGTCTAACTCGTTGCGCATCGGATCCTCTTATCATGTTCGCACGTTCTATTATAATTAATCGGAAATCAACCATACGCTATGATGGAAAAAGTGCATCTTATCTCGTAATATGTATACATACATATATATATAGATAAGGAATGTATACTGCAAACACGTAAATGGGTATCTAAAATGACTTTGAGACAGGCTTATTTCTCGTCGATGTCAAGTACACATGCGTTAACAGGTGTAAATCTGATTGCGTGTGCGTGCGTTTTTGACATTCGACGTAGACAAATGTAGAAAGTTACAATTTCATATTATATTCTAATTAGATTATTGTTTTACTAGATTGTTGAATCAAATACTATGAGCAGGTGTGTATAAGCTACTCAAAAATAGAGAACATAATATGTACGTGTTAAATTAACATACGTGAAAGACGCGTACCACTGTTTAAATATACGGTCGAGTGATAAGAAAATCTAGTATATATTATGGGAACTTTAAATGACATACTGTAACGCGATTATACGGTTAATTACATACACCCAAAATCACGAAACTAATTAATTTATATCGATTGCTGGTATATTTTATAATAATTGATCTATAGCTGTCCACGTATTTGTTCGATATGCGCATAAAATCACGATAGGGGGGAAAATCTATTTAATATTATTATGATTATTGGTTTATGTTATTAATAAATATGTGCAACCAAAGCGATTTTCATTTTACGCGTGCGTACACTTTCGAAAAATTCGAATGATTTTTGTACTGAAACATTATGTGTATATCAAGTTGGAGGAATGGAACTATTCAGCTGTTCGATGACGATGATCTTGCTTATCGATATTGATCGTCAATTTTGAAGTAATGTCGAGCGTCTTCGTTGCTGTCCCCATGATGTATATAGTTTATATTAGCTGACGCAATTGCACTTGCATTTACGAAGATATATATATGCAAAAGAGAAAGGAGAAGTCGCGACAATCGATCTGTCCTGAACTCTATATGTCGAGTAGATATAAGTTTACAAATTAATTCACATATAAGTATATATATTCGTACTTGCACAGTCTTGAAAACTTACTATTTGGTCGATCGACTACTCGTAGTTACAGTATTATAAATATTTTTTTTATTTCATTTAGAAGATTTGATTGTTTATCGCACTACCGGTAGATTAATGAAAGTGATCGATTTTATTAACGTTTTTTTAACGTAAGGCAATTTTTATTAAAATAAGTATTTCAATAATTGTAAACAATTTACTTAAAATGTTATACCGAATTGATGGATAAGAATAATTTTTAAAGATATGTACCAAGGGTAGCGTTCTGTCCTTGTACAAGGTCCAGGAGTTAAGTAAAGTATAAATACTTGGGCGACTCGACGTTGCTCCATTGAACTTTGGCGGCGATGTGTTAGAACTGCTGGAGCATCGCCAGGGGCCGGTTGTGCAATCGCCTCGCGCCCCGTTGACCTGTTTCCATCGTACGCTCGCGCGAGAGATAAGACTCACTCGGAACGACTAAATTTCAGGATGCAGGAGAATTTTCCCTTTTTTTTTATACTCCATATTGCAATCTGACTTTTTATTCTGATTTTAAATATTACACTAACATTTCATTATTTGGGGCAAGCTGAAAGTTTATACTTTAATTTTTATTTAATTATATTTAATTATTAATTTGAAGAAATATGTCTGATAATAGATTTTATACAAGCTCATAACGATTAAAATAAAAATTGAAGTATACTAAGGTGATGATTGTTAACGAAAATTAAACGTATACTTACTTGATATGCATGTATTAATTTCAACTAAATATATGATTATAAAAACTTACAAATAATCAAATGTTAATATTGATTGTACACCATTATTGGTTTATCTTCAATTATATTAGATTTAACAGTGAAGTTACGTTACATAAACATATGATTATATGTTTACTCACTATAGTAATATTTACTTAGAGCATATCGTAAGACATATGATTGCTTTGAAAGAAATTGTTTATTGATACAATAATATCTGAATTAAATTGGTGTAAAAATGAAAATTAAAACATACAGAAGAAGGTGGTGAAGAAGAGGGAAGAAAAATAAATGGGAAACAGTTGCGAAAGAAGAAGACTTGACCTTGCCACTAGTTTCACGATCACCTAACTGCCCTCTAATTAATTTAGTAAGAAATTCATTTATTTGGTAATTCTTTAATTATTAATAATTTATAACACTTCGTTTTCTTTTACATCCTATTTTTAGTTATTAATATTTTTATACCTCAGTTAAAAGCAATTTACAATCAATAAATTTTCGTTTTAATAAAATTTTTGTTTAAATAATAAAATAATTCAATGACACGTTCTTCATTCCAATTAAAAATTGAGTACAGTTTATGTCAATTGAATTTATTGTATACTTATGTTTGTATATGATAAAAAGAAAACAAGGTTGTACAAAAATGATTATATCCAATAAAATTGTATAGTCAATTTTCTATTATAAAAATAAAAAAAAATTTTTAAGCATATATTATCAAAGTAATCGATGATTATTATACAATATCCCAATCAACAAAAAAATTTACAAAAAGTTACCTACATCCGTGAATAAATTTCACTGTAATAATAAAAAAAAATTGAACGCAAACGCGAAACCCGTTGTATTTTAAACAAATCAACGAGTCTCTAAAACGGTAAGACACTTATGGACGAATAACGCGATGCAAATAAACCGCGGTCCCTGACGTAGTAGTCGCGCAAAGTACGTGTGACGTAACCCTGCGATCTCTAATCATCGATCGGCAGAACCTCGAACACACACGAGGGCGGAATGCAGATTCGCGTGTAACTATATATACATGCACTCAACAATGAACATCTCGGTCACGAGCTTGAACGTCCCTGAGACGTGGCAACCTTGCGTGATAGTCACCTTTGTCCTAACCCCCAAAATTGTACTAATTTTTACAATATTCACGAATGTACTTTAGCTGACCGATTCAAAATAAGGTACGTAAGAGGTTTAGCGGAAAATTGTAGTTTTTTAGCGGTACAAGCGGTTCCGGAAACTCGGCAAATGGCAACTGTCGCTCAGCAGCGTTGCCAAACGTTGAGAGTAACGAACTTGACATCGGCAGTGCAATAGCGCGGTAAATTCAAATCTCGATGAACATTGTTTATAGATGCGAATAATTGGTATTAGATCGCGTAACTTGAAATTTGCGGAAAGATTGATGACATTGATGAATCCTCTGTACAGAGAGACGTACACGAGTCATGAAGGTAAAAAATCGAAGCTCGTAAAGGCGGTATATCGAAGCCAGCCAAAAATTGCGATCCCCTCTCGTAGGGAGTGTAAGAAACGATAGTCGATTGGTTAGAGAGATGCCGGAAATCTGTCGAGTGAGCGCGGGAATTCGAACGATAAACCGGTAATTCGTAAAGGAGAAGGTAATCCTGAGTAAAGATACATCAATCGAAAGGTCAATCGTCATAGAGAAGTCGTTATTGAATAAAGTTAAATGAATCAAGAATAAGTTGGAAAGTAACGTCGTGATAAGTTATCCGTGCCGACCGTACCCCTCTACCGCGGGCGTAGGCTGCGCAGAAGTGAGCCACGTGACCTGCGCGTCTATTCTTAGCGGAGGCTCCGTAAGCCGAGAAGAACTCGGACTCGCTCACTCGTCGTCCGGCGCGCGTCCGATACAGGAGTCAAGACTCTCCTCTCTTCCTCTCGTTTTTTAACCCGTTTTACTCTTCTCACACTACCCCCACACACACACACAAATAGCCATGGCTGGTCTTGCGGATCCCGTGGCTTTTGCCAAGGATTTCATTGCTGGTGGTATTGCCGCTGCTATCTCGAAAACCGCCGTAGCGCCGATCGAGCGTGTCAAATTGCTGCTCCAGGTCCAGCATATCTCCAAGCAAATTGCTGAGGACCAGCGTTACAAGGGTAAGTTACTCACTCGTTATTTCTATATTGTCAACCGTCAATTGTTAACCGTTTGACAGGGTATACAAAATACAACCGTACAAGTTATGTAATACCCGTTATTCGCGAATTATTATCTCCGTACAAACCTCGCAGGGGGCTGACGTTTCGTTTCATCTTATTTTTTTTATGTAATCGTGTTCGAATGATTACGTAACGTAAGAAATATATCGAACCGTACCAGGGATTTTTCGGGCGTTCGAAAAGCCGATGGAACGTTCGAGCGAGGTGGCAGATGGCACACACGCGCGCGCGCGTGTCCGATCGATGACGATGCGGTCCAACATGGCGGATATTTCCGCCACCGAAGTAATCGAAACGTGTTTCTTATGGTTATGGTTAACACATCCATTTTAACACACCGTTTCCCTCAATTTTTCATTGTTTTCAACATTATTACTTAATTTCTCGCTAACGATATTTCAATAGTTTTTGTCACTAGTTCAGATTTTTTGGTTGTAAGGAGGTATAGACCGTATAGGCAGCGGTTTCAAGAAATTTCATAGAGTTCGATATACATTTAATGTGAAATTCAAATGATTATCGGAAAGACAAGTTTAATATACTTTGTCTCGAGGCTAGACGATCGATCATGTAAAAATTAGAGCACCTACTTCTTCGGTGCAGCTTTATCTCGGTGACATTGATTTTTACACTTTACCTGGTTCGATATCATGTTTATCATGACTTAAAGATTTAATCATTTGAATTCCGGTGATCAAATTTCGCAAGTGCTTCAATTACTTAATTATTTAGAGTTTGGTCGTTGTTAAAATTCAAGCTATAACTCTTTGAATTTTAACGTCAATAAAATCGCATAAAACGCACTTAATTGTTTTAATTAATGCTATTGTTATAAGACTGGTTTAAAATGTAGACTATTTCGTAAAAGTAGCCGTTTTACGTAATCGTGTGTCTATGAATAAAATCGCACAAAACTATATTCTCTTTTAATTTCCAAATTTAATTTCCATTCTTTAACGATCTAAGTACTTCGGAATAGGTATATTTATATATATACAAGATGCTACCTTTACGTAACAAAAAACATTTATTTGTATTCATTTTTGAATTCGCAATTGGATACTCTTTTACACACATGTGTACAACGTGTAGGAGTTTAGTAAGAAATTAATAATAATAATAAAATATACAAATAATAATACCTTTATAATAATGTAAGACATCTTATAAATTATACTAGAAATGTTTAACATCAGCATATCGTTAAAAAGAAACTACTATGACTAAATAAATAAAATTACCTTTCTTCAACAATTACAAAAAAGTAAAAGATTGTTTAAAACAAAAATATAAATGTTAGAATGTACAATTATCGAACTTGGTCGGTATATTATATATAAAATGACTCTAACTTTGTCTAATCGATCGTGCGCATTGCAAACGTGCGGGAAGCGCAGCCGCGCTCAGGTCCATTAGGTTAGGCCGTGACCTTGGGTCTTTAAAACCGAGCCTCGAACACGCGCGCGCCACGCGAGCTTGGACGACATCCAGAACTTAGGTTTTCTGGGTTACCGAGTCGACGCAAGCGCACTTTTTTTTGTCATATACTGTGGTGGGGAGATACAATGAAATTTTTGAAGGGGCGCACGTTATGTAATACAAAGATTTTTTTCTTCGACAACTGTCAAATTGGAGTAAATTAACGTAAAATGATACGTTCAATTGTTGTATAATTTTTGTTTTAAATTTTATTAACAATCGTTTGATCAACATTACAAATTGATTTGCTGGAACTAAATTATTCATTGATGAATAAAAATTATTGTGAAATTCAAAAATTTTACCTTAGAAATTTTTTATTTTTCTACAACATAATAAAAATGTAATTATTCATTTATTTGTGTTGCCTTGAACTTGGTAAATAAAGTATTTGTAATTCAAAACTGTTATCATTACAATGATAATTTTGATGAAATTTATTTTTCGTATTAATGTTCTATAATTGATTAATGTAATACTCATTGCAGATGCAATAATCTGCAGAAAGGAAAAATCTCGTTTTAACATTGCAAAACAGAGGTGGTTTAGCCTTCAAAGTCTATTTCTCGCTGTCTAGTTTTGCTATAGTATACTAGACTGTCCAAATTAATGACATTTTCTTTAAATACTTTAAGCATTGTAAACAACAGATTTTGTAAATAATAAAGCTTTATGTTTTGTTAACTATTTTCATTAAGTTTTTTAATATAATAATAATAAAATGATTTATTTTTCTGTTAATTACACTAATTGATTAGTAAATCACTTGTTGTAGCATTTAATTATATTATAAATGTATAATTATCAGTAAATTAATAATGTTTATTTACATTAAAAATTATTTTAAAAAATAGTAAGAATTTGCTAGATTTATTAAGTTAGGTTTTAAAACTGTCTTAGAATAACTGCCCACTCTTTAATATAGTTTTTTTTTCTCGCGATCGCGTCAATATCATGGTACACCTTGATTTTAGTATCTGAATTTTCCCAATTTTTTTCCGTTAAAAAATTACCTTCTCCTTTCGTTAAAAATTATAAATTAAATTTAGTCAACTCTTCTATTACTTTTTCATAAATGGTTAAGAATAAACAAAATTATTAAAAAAATCTATTTATTCTACTGTCGACATATTGTCAATTTATAATTATAAAATAATTACGAGAAAATGGTGAATAAAGATTTTTTTAAATTTCTTTTTATGTTATAATTAATTATCCAATTATAATAATTAAAAATGATTATACTACTCGTATAGCGAATCTTATCGTTATAAAGCTTTTATAAGTTCTTCAATTTTTAATTGATTTTATTTAAGTAACATTTAAAGATTAAATGATAGTAATTAATTTTAATTACTGTGACCTAAACCATAGATAATAAAAAAAATTATAAAATTCATTGAACTTGATCTTATATATCTTAGGTATATCCCTTACGAATGTAAACGAGGAAAGTTTTGGAGTCACGCGCGACTTTAGTACACTTCGCGGTTTTTTTTTAATATCATGAGTCTGACGTCACCGTGTCCTACGTCGTCCGCGTCATTCAACGCGCGTGAAAAACGGGCGAGAGGAAAAGCGGTTTGATAAATTGCGTGGACTGGTCGCCATCTTGGAAAAATTGTGCCAAGGAGAACTTTTTGAATACACGGGCAAAAATGACGAAGGTGACTTTGTGTTTTCGGAATTGCTTTTTATGATTTTGTATCATCAAAGATTGTAAAAAGCTAGAAATTTTTTGACAATTGATCAATTTCTGTAAAGAAATAAAAAGAATATTTTTATTTAGAGTTCATGTAAAAATAGCTTGTTTATAGTGCTATTATATCATCATTAATTGAAAAAAATTGTAATGTTTATGATTTTTTTATGCAGGCATTTATAAAATTTCATATTAATATTTAAACGTTTAAATAAAATGCTCTTTTAAATAATTCACTAGAATATTATCTTAAAACTTATAATTAACACCCCATTATCTGAATTTTATCATTCTTGAATAATTATTAAACAAAGTTTGTTAAAGAGCAATACACTAGGTATATATAATAAATGTGTATAATAAATGAATTGATCAAGCAAGAATGATGGCATAGTATTATCTAACAGAATGACAATTTAATAACTAAATATGTTTAAAAATAAATGTTCTCAAGGTATAAATGACATAATCTTGCATTCTGAAAAGAATATTTTTGAACTTAATATATACATAACAGGAAGTATAAATAAAGTATTTGGCTTAAAGCAACAGAATAGTATATAAAGTGACAAATCTAAATTATTCTGTCTTTAATATACTGATTGTGGCTTTTAAAATTGTTATAAAATTGATAAATTTATTTTTATCTAAAATAGTGTTCTGAAAGTTAAAGATATTGATTGATAATTATAAAAAAAATTTTATTTTTTAGGTATGGTGGATTGCTTTATCCGTATACCCAAAGAACAAGGTTTTCTGAGTTACTGGCGTGGTAATTTCGCTAACGTTATCCGTTACTTCCCTACACAGGCGCTTAACTTCGCCTTTAAGGACAAGTACAAGCAAATTTTCCTTGGTGGTGTTGACAAAAATACTCAGTTTGGACGTTATTTCCTTGGTAACCTCGCGTCTGGTGGTGCTGCTGGTGCCACTTCCCTTTGCTTTGTCTACCCACTTGACTTCGCTAGGACCAGGTAATTTTTATTATTGTTGAACCTTCATAAATATTATTATGTATCCAATGAATTTTTTTTTATTACATAGGTTGGCCGCTGATGTCGGTAAAGCTGGAGGAGAGAGAGAATTCACGGGTCTTGGCAATTGCTTGACTAAGATCTTCAAGGCTGATGGTATCTCCGGTTTGTACAGAGGATTCGGTGTATCCGTACAGGGTATTATTATCTACCGTGCAGCGTACTTCGGTTTCTATGACACAGCTCGTGGTATGCTTCCGGACCCGAAGAAAACTCCATTCCTTGTTTCATGGGGTATCGCGCAGGTAAGCATTTTCGATATTACACTAATTTTTCAATATCTGATTACTTAATATATTTAATTCGCAAAATATCAAGTCCGACATTTTGTACGGATGTATAAAAGTAATTAATAACTTATTTAACAAGTTTCTATAAACATATATAACATAAAGATTTTCTTTAAAAAATTTGCAATTATCTAAATCAGAAAAGAACACTTTAATATACAAGAAAAAAGTTACTTAACATTTAGAGTTAATGTAGTTCAAGTGCAAATAACGCTTATAATAAACTAAAAATTATATAATTAAAGACATGTCTTAAGCAAGACATATTTTCTATAATTTTATTAGGGGGCTATTGTATTAATCATCTTTAGACAATAAATCGATATTTTTCGTAATACTAAGATAAATTGAGCTTTAAAGTATAATTCATTTATTAATTAGATTTTCATTAAATCATTAAATTATTGATAAACGACATAAATTTTAATTACTGTCATTTTTGTAGGTCGTGACCACCGTCGCCGGTATCGTTTCCTATCCATTCGACACCGTGCGTAGGCGTATGATGATGCAGTCTGGACGTGCCAAATCTGAGATTTTGTACAAGAGTACCGCTCACTGCTGGGCCACTATCCTCAAGACTGAGGGTGGCAGTGCCTTCTTCAAAGGTGCATTCTCCAACGTTCTCCGTGGTACTGGTGGAGCCCTCGTACTTGTACTCTATGACGAGATCAAGAAACTCCTTTAAGAACCGCCCGCAGATTATCAACAAAATCAAACTAACAAAAACGAACAGCCCGTGTCGGATAATAGGATTTTCGAAAAGATTAAAACACCACCAAACGGTCTTCACGTCATTGCTACACAACCGATGAACTTCTTATAAGTACCAGAAACAAAAATGAACAAAAAAATGGGAAAAAATATTGTCACGTTACACTCCACAATACTGCCCCACCACCAACAACAATAACCTACCCACGCCATCATTTCCGGTATATAAAGTTTAAAAAAGAAAATGTACACAAAAAAACGTAAAAAATATATAAGCGAAAGTATAAAGTCTCGAACACTTAAAGGACACCGAGTGGCGGGACTTTAGTCGTAAAAAAAATCATACGCACGCTCTCGACAATTTCATGAATAAACTCGCGAGGAAGAAAAAGCGGGGCACGCGAGCGAGATATGACACTCACACGTACATTCGGTAGCCGCGGAGTTACATATATAGAAAGGTAAAAAAAGATAAAGGAAATGAAAAAAAATTATAAATTCGCTTTAACTTATTGCCGGATTCAGTATTCGCATCATTCTGCGCTACCATTGAAACTGCACCATTTCTCCTCCTTGCCGACCGTTCGTGTAAACTAATCGAAATTATGTTAAAAATATCGTAAAGACACACGTAAAACGTGCGCACGAATGCTAGGATGAAAATATTTAAATGTAAAAAAAAGTAATGTGTATATGTTGGGGAGGGGGAGAACGAGCCAAGAAGACGCGTTTCAGCGACTTTATTCTCGATCTCTTTGCTCCCCTGGTGCTCATTGAATTGAGCGCCTAGTTCAATTTTATTTAAATGCAAGTGTAATAATCGCCACAATTTAATTCATTCGAGGATATTTGTGAAATTGAGCATATGTTGTACAATAACGGAGCTTTTTCATCAAGTCGCGCGCGTCTTGCGAATGGAACATTGTTCGTTCCGTCGCTCGGTGGGTACGCGATGCAAAACGGCCGAGTTTGCGTAAGACGAAAAAAAGTGAACTAAATAGAGAGAAAGAGTCATTGAACCTAGGGACGCGCGACGTAAGATCATTTGAAACCAAAATCTAATTAATAAAAAATCAACGGAACGGCGATGGCGGGGCGCGTAGACGTGGGCCGCCCCCCGCCCTTAAAAAACCTCTCGGCCCATTGTAGATAAATTAAAGAAATAAAGGAAAAAAATCTTAAACTTGAGTCAAGCAATTCTTTTTGTCAAGATTGTGAATCGATGGATCAATTCAAGACGGATGTAACTGGAAAACAACTGATTATAATCAATGAATGAATTCATTTTATTTTGCACCCGTAACGCAGAGACGATTCTACGTGTAATATACGAGAAGAGAAGTGTAAAACTCTGTGAATAATGTATACATCTAATCTGTTCATGTTAGGATGTATGCAGGGAGGACAGATAAATAAAAATCGAAACAAAAATTTGACATGCCTAAAATTCGTTTTTTTACTCTTTCTTTTCATTTAAATATTTTTTATTCTTTAACTGTGTCTTTTCAAGATATATATAATTTATAATTGTATTTTTTTAACCTAATTTTTAATTTATTTTCATATATCTTGATATACAGACATATATATATATATATATATATATATATATATATGTCGAGTATTTGAAAATTGATTTAAAAAAATATAAACTTAAATTTGGTTTTAAACTTTAATTGCCATTTGGCGTTATAAATAAGATTTATAAAATTAAAGAATATGTTCTCCATTGATGAGATCATTATCTATATAATACAGATCAAGGTCAATTATATGGTAAAAAAAATAATTAGATCCACTTCTACTAACATTAATGATTCATATTTTTGCTTAAGTATATCACTTTTGGAAAGTAGGAATATAATGTGAATAATTTATAACTAAAAAAATAAAAAGTAATCAAATAAAATTACTTATAAAGTAATAAAAAATTAAAATGAGAAAAAATAAACATTTAATCTTAAAAATCATGCAGGAATTTTAAATGACCAGGGCGGTATTAAGAATCCTGAAACAAAAAATATTTTTTGAAGTTAAGTATCTAAAACTAAGATTTGATTTATTATTTTATTTTATTTAACAAAAAAGATTTCACTTTAAATTCTGTTCATTCTGTTGAAATATTTTCTTTTTTTAATTCTTCAATGGCAGTAAATGAACATTCCATATTTACTTAAATTATACATGTTCAAAATCATTTTGGAATGAATTTATGCATTTACTATAGTGTTTTTGTAGTTGCAGCGGAAAATATTCATCTAATATATTTAGAAACTACAATTAACAACCCTTATTTATCTATAAAAACTGTATAAAATACACACCACGTCGATTGTTTGCACTTCCATTCGCACATAGAAAAAGTTATTTAGAATATGATGCGAACAAAAATACAACATTCAAAAAAAGAACATACTAATGAATGATTTATATATACAATTGAATAGTGGCACAATGAATGATAGATCTTAGTAAGGTCATACTCTTGTTCTGTTTGAATCACCAGCTAACATATCAAGAATTCGACTGATGCCTGGCATGTTTAAGAATGTGCCAAGGACCGGAACTCTTCGAAGGAAGTTTATTGCAACTGGCACGAATCCACTAAAATTATGCAAACAAAAATATTTTTTAAAATCTAAAACAATACATTTGAAATAAAATAAAAATGAAGTAGAAATCATTATAAAAACCATTGTAATAAAAATTATTTGGCCTTTTGCTATCTTTCCATATATGTATATAAAATATTTTAAAATAATGTTAATTCTTACCTAAAAAGAAGTATAAATCCATATGTCTCAGAAATCATGCCAATACTGGGCCAGCCCATTAAAACAATAATTATTCCACCTATAAAAAATATGGTCCCTCGAAATTTATGCCTTTGAAAGAAAAAAGTAAAAGTCCTCCTTGGACCAATGACACATCCCAAACCAGATATAAACAGAATCTATAAAGGTAATTTATACATTAAAATGCTTTAATTAAAAATTAATAATAAAATCATACATCATGCTGTTAAAATTATGCTTTAATATGTTAAATATGTTAAGCAAATTATCCAAAAAGAGTTAACTTACATTGCCTATTGCAAGAAGACCTCTGTCGAATAAAAGTAGAACACCAAGAAATAAAAACGATAATCCAAAAGCAGCCAGGCCTACGCCAATTTCTATAAAAAAAATAATAAAAAATTAATAATTACAGAAAGTTAATTAATAAGCATTGTACAAAATTTTTGTTAAGTCATATTTTGAATTTATTAAAAAAATACTATAAATACTTATTGCATTGTGTCACTTACTCTGGGTATCTGTGACTTCAAACATATTTACAATGTAGATATTATTTAATTTATCTTGATTTTTACAACATATAATAAAAATAACTTAATACTAACGCGGCGCGAAAATGTTTTCGCGACTAACGCGACCTAACCTATTTCCACGTCATCTTTTCTTGGTTATGCAAAACACCCGATGCAAATTTTGCATCAATTATTTACTATGTAGCAGTGTCAAGCACGCTAAATACCACTATATAGTAATAATTATTTTTCAATTGTTAACTTAAAGATTCTTACAATGGTAGTTAAATACATTAAAAAATGTTTATATTGAGTTTTGACATAGAATTTTACATATATATATATATATAAATCAGTTTTATTTTTTTTAAAACTATTGTTGGCAACATGAGAAAAGTATAATGGTAACTGCAATCTTGCCAAGCGCAGGGGATAATTTTGATTTAGTGACATGTAAATTAATTTATAATATAAATCAACAATATATTTTATTACTTACTGGTTAATAGATATTCGCATTTATTATGATTGTAACAATTATTATTAATATTATATAACATGATATTATTCATTAGAATAATTAACATGAATAATTATTATAATTATTTAATAAGTACATCGCAAATATTTTCAGTATCGGTTTAATTTTATTTCTTAATTATAATAATAATTAATTACTTTATAATTTATATGTAATACGTAATTAAATTATTTTATAAACAACAAACTGAAATGTGACACTTTTTAATAAAAATATGTCTTCGAGATAATCGATATTCACATTGAATTATCGAATTATTCGACATATCGTTATAGAATGAAAAACCATTTTGCAAATCCATTCAAAATCAAAATTTTTACAAACCACATTTTAGTTTTTTAGTTAATATGTATGTATAATATCAGTCACTTAATTTATTAAATTATTTAGATGTATTAAAATTAACTATTAAATAAAAATTACATGTTTAGTCGATATCCTGGTTTGTTGCAAAGATGGTTTCTTCGAGTTTATCGACATTTATATCGAATTATCGAAATACTCGATAAATTGTTTACTTCGATTTTCAGACCTAATATATAACTGGATAACTGGAAAAACGACAAATGAGTTGGCTCTTGGCTGTACGTTATATAGTTTGGTTATATGTTGATTATTTTGTATGTTAACTTTATAATTAATACCATTCTTTCCAATTTATAATTATAGCTACAGATAATGTTCATTTTACTAATTTTATAAAAGAAATAATTTTATTCATATAAAATGTATAAGTGTAATATTTTGCATATGTAAATAACTATTTTAATGCCTAAAACTGTTCAAGCTAACTACACACATGTAATCATCATGAAGGTATGATAGATGTATTTTATAGATATAAGTGTATTCAAACATAACTATTTGTTATTTTTGTGTGTAATATAGAAATATTTACAATTATTTATATGAAAACTTTTATATAACTTTAATTTCAGATATATTTATAAAAAAATGGGTCGACGTTATTTGGGTTACAACAAAGAGAGTAAGAAAATTAAACAATCTAACAAGAAAGTAAGTAAATATGTTTATAAAAACTAATTTATGTAACACAACATTAATCTTAATTATTTTCACTAGGGAAAAACAGTTCACGACTATCATCCTGTTGCAGGACTGATCAAATCTAGTCGTGTAGTTTCTCTGAATGCAGATTTAAAATTGGATAAAAATTCAATCTTTCAAAAGCAAACAAAAGTAGTTTGTAATAATAAAATTATTAGTGATAAATGTGTTGATGGAAATCGAATTATTGAACTAAGTGATCATATGCGTTTGAAAAAACATCAAGTGAAAGCAGAATTATTGAATAGCAAGAAAGGAAATTCAAAACATGTAGATGTTACTAATAATTTTTCTGTATTTGTATCAAATAGTAATGATGTGAAACTAGAAACTGTTAACTCTGCAAATAGGATCCATTCTGTACCATTAGCAATGCCGAAACCTGTTAATTCTACAATAGATATAAAATCTACTAAAGTATTTACAGCGAATAATAAAACATATATTTTAGTTCCAAAAACAGGGTTTAATAATGAAGAAAAAACTGAGAAGGACAAGGTACCCATAAAACCATATTATACACAACTAGTTAAAACAGCAGAATTAACATCGCATATACCTGGATGTACTAAACAAATTTCTTTTAAACCAATTAAACCAAAGTTAAATGCAAATGCAATACTTCGTGTGTTAAAGCAGCATCAAATAAATGATGTAGTGAAAACTTGTACTCCATCAATACCAAAGCAGAATGCAAGGCAACATAAGATTATAATTCCAACAAACTCTGAAGTCAAACCTACAGATAAAACTATTGTAGTGCAACAAAATCCCATGATACAACCAAAATTTGTAATTCAACAAAATCCTGTATTACAACCAAATCTTGTATTTCAACAAAAACCTGTTGTACAACAAAACTTTGTTATACCGCAGGAAGCCGTTATACAAAAAGAGTCAACATTTCAAAATCTAGTAACAAAGCCTAAGTTTGTGCTCAAAAAACTAATACCTATTGTACAGACACCTCAGTTAAAGCCACAAACGAATCTAGTACAAAATCATACATTACAAAGGATATCTGTTTCCAAGAATTCTCCAGTGCAATTAACACCTGTTTTACAAAATCCAATAATACTCAATAGAAATCCTATAGTTATTAAGGCAAAATCAACAGAAACAAATGTTATTGCAAACATGTCAAATGCAGTAACACAAGATTCGATTGTATTAAATTTTAATTATACTAAAGAGGTTAAAAATGATGATAAAATTCAACACAAGGAAGATAATGGTTCCAATATAAGTTTTGCTGGAATGGGTACAAATTCAGTATTTCCAGTAGCGCTAAAATTAAGTGACTCTAATGATTTCGAGTATGTTGAACTATTAGATAATAAACAAATAAATGAAGATGAAATGCAAATACTTGGAATTTAAATTTATAAATAATGTTATAGAAATTTTTTTACATATTTTAAAGTACTTAAATATTAAATCTTTCAACTATTTATCTAACAATAAGATTACATTTGTACATAATCTTAAGCTTAATAATGTTTATAAGAGGAAAATTATGTATTAAAGATGATATTTAAATTTATATTTGAAATTAAAAGAAATACTTATTTTGTTATGTATATTTGTCTATATTAATATATTACATTTATTAATTGTATTACTACTAATATAAATTAAATTAAATTGTTAAAGTTGACACTACAATTCAATAAATTGTAATTTTTAAACAAAAATTAATTTATGAGTATTTTTATTTGATATTATGTATATTCAATGTTTTACGTAAATATATAATTGTTAACAAATGTAATTTAATAATTAATAAGTATTATAAAGCGTTCTGTAGCCTATCCGTTATGGATATAGAATATGGTGCATGACTTTTCTCTCTGCAGTCTGCAGTGTCTGCACTTTACCAATACATATATATACAAAACGGAACATCTGCCTGCATATATATAGGTATAACATAAGTCATAAGTCTGCCTCTGTGGACTGTGGGCAGTTTCTCTCTTACACAGATATCGCATTGTTTTGTCAATCTGGTTAAATATTTGGCTACGTTTGGATTTTAAACAAAGAAAGTTATAATTTAATTATATTTTAAATATATAATTGCTTTTTAACATAGGAGAATAAAGATGGAGCAAAGCTTCGAGAAACGAATGGATGATATGTAAGTTTAGTATTTAAGGTTATGTTTGATTGGTTTATTTTATAATACTCTAAATATTAAAAATAAATTAAATAATTTTTTAGAAACAACATTGAAGGCGTCGTCGGATGCATTCTGACAGATAAATCTGGACTTTGTTTAGGTGGTTAGTATTATTATTTATGAATATATTTTTATAATTGTAAATAGTTAGATTTTCATATCAACTTTTAGATCTACGTAAAATATAAGTTGTAATTATACTTAAGTAGTGTGATATCTGTATAATTTGATTTTGAGTATGGAACAATTTATAAATATATTATTGTAGTAAAGGGGAATGCTTCAAGCAACAGTGCTGGTGTCATTGCGGCTATGGCTGAATTAGTAACAAAACTGGAACCAGGATCAAAACCTCCAATAATTTCTCTTCAAAATGAAACAAGGTACTTTACAATCATTTTTCAAAATTAATAGTCATCTGTGAATATTTTAAATTGGATTTATTAATAATTTATTACTATATTTTCCAGACAGTGTCTTATACATCAACAAGGTTCAGTTATTGGTGCATTGTTTAAAGACACTTCGGCTTAAGCATTTGTAAATTTATTATAACAATGTGTCTAATAATTAGTAATTATTCTCTAAAAATGTGATACTGGAGGTGTGTTAATTGTCATAATTTAAGTTGTTTTAAGATTAAAACATGAATCAATTGTGTGCAACTGACACTTCACGATCACCTTGGCATAATACTGAACAAATTGAGTTAAACAAATTGAATGTTATTCATTTAGGATATAGTAAATGATTTATTGTTATATAAATGTTTGTAAGTAAATACATTATATATATATATATATTTAGTAATAGTTGAAACTTTGTAAAAAACATATTTTTAAACAGTATAAAATTTGTAAACTATTTTCTTTTTTTATGAACTGCGTATTATATAAGAGATAAATATAAGAGAATTTAAATGAATTATTTTTAAATCTTCTGTATTTATTTTTCCTTCTTCATTATAATGTTTATTAATATTTACTAGTTCAAGTATTAATAATTCATATATCTTAATATTTAAATATTATAAAGCATAAAGTTGATATTTACATTTTTACACATTTTATAATTATATAAATGCTTTACAAGGAACATAATGTTAATAATGTAACTAATTTAAATATGATTATTTTTAATAAATTGCATCCTGTGTTTTACATAAATAAAAATAAACTGCTTGAGTCTTCTGAGGACTAATTAGTAAATAAAAAATTTTAAATGAAAAATATTCACCTTATTCGTGAATCGGTCTGTGTTTGAACTTGATAAAGATAATTTCCCATTTGAAAAATTCATAAAGAAAGTTGATGCTGAGTCAAATTGCAAAGATATTCTTTAGACCAAAAATTATACTAATATAAAAAAAGAAAATTAAAAATTTGCAAAGATTAACAAATAAAACTATAATGAAAACTTATTATTAATTAAAAAATAATTTAAGTTGAAAAATAAGAACAATTGATTATACATTGATTATACAATTGATTGACAATACGTTGAAATGCACACATTCAAAAAGTTCTTTTTTTTAAATTTAAAATAAAATACAATAGTGCCATGATTGGAATTTAGGATAGTGTAGGATATTTAATTACTCCTAACAAAATTGTCCAACGTTTTTAAAATTATTTATGTTTCGTATTAAATTCGAATGCTTATTATATAAATGAGAAAATATTCTGAAAACATGATTGACTATGTTAGAAATCGAAGCATACGATTATAAAAAAAAAAGTATTAATTATTTGATTTCCACGTGCATCTGTTTCAATGTTACAGATTAACGCATTTTCCAAGTTTTCCACACCAACAAGTATTTTCAAAAAAGTTTTAAAAAAGTTACAGTTGTTAATATTGCAAAGCATGTTTAACCAGAAAATATAACTTTTTTAGAAAAATCTCATTTCAGATTATAACTTTTTTCTTAAAATTCAGTTGATGAAATATTCTAAAATTTGTACAGTGTAATATAGCCACTAGCTACTATATTATGTTCTACTACTACATTTTTAACCCATTTGATCGATTAGATTAAGAGATACGAGCAATCAAAAACTTCATCCACAAATTGATAATGCTCAATATCCTTAATTATTTACAAATCTTTTAAACTGAAAATATATACAGATAGTTTTGTTAACATAAATATTACCTTTTCTCAAGTGGATTGAAAGCTATTTATATCCGAAAACTTTTTGTTGTAGAAAACTCAATCTTTTTTGTTTTTATTTTGTTATCGAAAACTAATTGATCGAATCATCTGAAATTTGTACTATGGTATAACACTAATATAATGATCTATTGCGGGTTTTTAAATATTTTCAGAAAAGTAAGAAATTGCAAAAAAAATCAGTTTTAATAGAGATACACTAAAAAATCGGAATTAAGTGCAAAGATTTTTCTATTCTTTCAAAGTACATATGTTCTAAAAATCACCTGCAAAATTCAAAATTTTTAGAAATATATTTTTGAAGATTTGAAAATTGGCTATAAACCCAAAGACAATTTGTAAATTTGACAATTACACAAAAGTAATTTTTTTTCTCGGATTTGGCAATGGAAAAGTAAACTTCATGCCCAACCCAAACTATGTCGGCATGAATGTAGTAATTTAACGCATTAACGCGCAAAAATGCACAAATTTTTCTTAATTTTTAAAGTCCTTATTTGATGGCTAAAACGTATAATTACGCTGATTTTTTTCTAAATATTTTTTGATCTGTTCGAATTCCATCGAGAAAATGATCTATCTTTTTTCAAATAATGGTAAAAAATTTGTTGCTTAATTTTTTTACATTTTTTTACATTAAAGAACGGATCAAAAACTATTTAGAAAAAAATCCGCATAAATATTAGCTATATTTTAGCAAATAATGACTTTGAAAATTAAGTAAAATTTGTGCATTTTTGCGCGTTAATTGGTCAAACATATAGCGGTATTTAAACATACAGACACACACACACACAATGCAGACGTTTTCTAAAAACACGTGTGTGGACTCTAGACGTATTATATTAAAACATATACTTTTAACATATTTTCAGGAAAGCGAAATATTTTACTTTTACAAAGCTTCTCGAACGAGGAACCAAAATACTATCTGATTAAAAGAATTTTTTAACATTAATTCATTAATATATCATTACTTAATTTTTGTTCTTCAAATTTTAAAGAAAAGATAAATTTATTGTCTATTTTAAAGTTGATTTGTACATATCAATAGTCAGTATCCTCAACATTTATGGACCTCAACTTTCACAGTTAAATAAAAAAATGATGAAGAAACGTCAAACCGAGGAAGGCGCACCTTTAGTAGTACGTGAGTATCAGCGAAAATATATATATGTATATATACATAACGCGAGAGTAGAGGCAAGAGATTTTCTTCCGGGAGGTGCGCAGATGCTGCCGAAGCGTCGTTAAAAGTTGAGGGGGTGTCGAATTACCAGACGAGAGGCAGTCGGCACGCGCCTGCATGAAACACAATGGGGGCAGGTGATATTATATTCGTTCAACCTTTATACGTATACATGCATATATACCGAACGGATTGCTGCGGTTTATTTGAATAATGACGTTTTGCTTCTATATACGTATGCGGGTGTGTGTGCGTACGTCTATGTGCATATATATTTCACTTTCATTTCTTTTCTTTCTTGATAGACTTCTTATTGGATTAATTGTATTAATTGGGTATTTAAAATATGTATTTGTGAATAACATTGACTGTAGATTGTAGTTGTTTAAATCTTTTAATTGGTTCATTTAACATTTGTATACGTATAGAATTTATTTTTGAAAGTGAATCACAGAAATTATAAAATTAATTATAAATTTCCATCATAAACGGTGTACAATTGAAAAATTAAAAAAAAAAGATGAATTTGCAAAATGATTTTTTGAGTTTCAAATTAAACATATTTAAATTATAATTGTTAGACGATCAAGTTGCTGCAATAACATTTATATAGAATCTGTATATTTATACACACTGATGAATTAAATGATACACGTCATTTAATATATTTGACAAAACATTTTTTGAAAATTAAAAAATATATTTTAATGTTAAGTAAATGCGGTTATAGTTTAAATTATAACTATTTATTCTGTACAATGTATTAAACTGTATATTTTATCTACGAAATGCGTTATAATGTAAATAAAACAAAAGGAAAATCTAATTCAAAATATGAAATAAAATCTCGAGCTAGGAACCTCCCACCAAGTAATATGAAAAAAAATGAAGAAAGGCTGCGAACATATCTATATTTTCGAATGATATACATATATGTAAATACGTGTGTTATTGTGAACCATAAAACGCGTCCGCGCGTTGGTCCCACGACCACCTTGCATTTGAAGTTCAAGGGCTGTTGCTCCCACGTGGTGGTGTAACAGCGCGGGAGACTTTCCTAGCGTTGGCCCTACGTATATAACTGTATGTGGAAAACACGTGTTCTCGTGGTGCGGCGTTTTCTCCAGTTTCACAGAAACTTTTGAGAATTTTTTTCACTTACAGGGGATGGACGAAGTTTGAAGCGAGCTTCCTCAGTTCTGAGAAAAAATATTTTTTTTTCAATGTAAATTATTGAATTTGTTTGTATAACATTTGTTTATACATATTGAAAACTATCTTTGTTCCATTACAATATTGTTTATTTGTAGATAAAAATTTATTATCGAGATTAAAAAAATGTGATTAAAAATGTAGAAGAATCAAAATAAAATCGTGCTTAGCTCAATTGTTTGTTTTTTAGAATGTTCTTTGAGAAAATGATAATTATACGAGGAAAAAGATTAGGCTTTTTTCAGTGTAAATTCAACAAGTACTTATTCGATAAACGGTTGCTTAAATTTTACTGGCTATTAACGTCATTCCAGGATTATTTTGGGAGATAACTATGTCATACGAAAAATTAGTTTATTCTGAGGTAATTTCACTTCGATCGTAAGCTATATTACAGTGCGGTAAACCAAAAAGTAGCATGGTGCGCTCACGCCCAAGATATTCAGAACCTCCGGAATTTTCGGTGTAGGTGCTCTAATGCTCCGCGCTACTTGAGATTCAGCTTTGCAACTCAAATGGATTGTTCGCATTTTTTGTAAATGTATTGGAAAATTAAATATGCAAAAGTATTGAACAGAAAAAATCATTTATTTAGATGTATATATAGTTAAAGCACTACGCTATATTTTGGTATCGGTATCTTATTTTATAAAAACAGTATGCACTGTTTCAAACAATAAATATTAAACTATTATTCATTATGTTCAATAGTGTTTACTCTTACGAATTACACTGCATACCAAGATATTTTCTTATAGTTAATAAAAATCAATAGGCATCATACCTGTATAAATGATTTACTAACATAAATATTTTTCTTAAATAAACAACTTCCTTAATTTAAGATACACCAGCTCTGTCTATAAATAACCCACACGTTGAATTACCGAAATTCTCAACCATACAAAAAGCCATTTAAATCTTTCGACGACGCTTCTTTAGACTCGTTCACGTTCAACGAGTCACGTCGACTCGTAAACTAAACACAATTAACGAATCTTTGATTAAACATCGTTAAAGATCTCTTTATACCGTGAGATTTAAAAATTTAAATATCCTTACAGAAATTTTCACTTGGACGTACCCATTTCACAACACACATGTTTCGAATTTTTTTCGCCTATACGGGATACTCCAACAGGTTGCCGCTCGAAATTTGAGTCGCACAAGTGCGCGTGAGAAGATGCTTCAGTTTTCCCTAAACTATGGGAATTTTCGAATGCAATTAAGTCCAGGATAGGAACACGCTGTTCAAATGTGTTTTTAGTTTTTATACGTTGATATTTTACATTGGTGGAAATCGGCGTGAATTATCGTTGATTTGAGTTATCGAATTCTGAATTTCTAAATTAATAAATACACATACTTATTTAAGAATGAAGAAATAAGAGAATTTGAAAATTTTCTTTAGAATTTATTATTTACGGAATTAAAGTTAAAATTAAACGATGCCCGATATATTCGTATTCATTTAAACGTAATTTGGTAATCGAAATTCAAAAGAGTACGGTGAAGTATAATCCATAAGTTCTCGTTTATTTGGAATTTATAAACATTACCGTATATATTTTTAGATGTAGGTCAACGCTTAAATAAAAGTAGGATCTTTTCATTTCGTCTTTACTTAATTATTTTTCTATGAAAATTCCGATTTTTCTACATATCTGTGTATAGAAATTTTTATTCGAGAAAATAGAAAAATGAATTTACAATAAAACAAAACTATATATTTTTAATAACATAAGTGATCTACAATTAATGTTATCACTTTTTTCATACACATACATACACACACACACACACACACGTATATATACACTTAAATATTGAACATGTAAAATAATGAAATGATACTTAATTTCAATACAATTCATCAAGAATATACATTTAAAATGTAAACAGTCATCGATGCAATACCACCCAAGTATACATCAAGTAACTGGACAAAAAACATATGCTAACTCTTAAAAAAAAGCGGGAGCCGAATACGGTATATATTCCTTTATTAACCTCGTTCAACTCTTCCTAGTCAGTATCAGATGCATATATTTACTTTAAAAAAATGGGGTACGCGTCGTCGAAAACATCACATCCGGCCGTTTTCTTCCCCGAGTTTTTCACTCGAGAATGACCGAGAAAGACTCCGTTCAAACATCCGCTTTTTCGGGCGTTTTTCCTACTGTTTATTTTTTTTTATTTTGGTAAAAGATAAACGAATTTGTTTATTATGAGCACATCATCCACTTGTACCGTTGCCTTCGGTTTTTCATATATAATTATTTGATCTTTCTACACATGGTTGTAACATGTGTTTTACGTTTTATACTTACAGATTATTAATATAAATATATAGCTAAATTTTTTTTACATATTACGTACTTTGTATAAACGAAAGCCATTCAAAATTGAGGGAATATAATTAAATATAATATACGGCTATACTATTTACAAGGTACCATAAACTTTTCTCACTAAATCATATTTCCTTCGTCGGTAAAAGAAAGTTTTAAACAAACCTTATATGCAGTTAAAGGGCAGAAACCGCATTTAAATTCCAGAAAAAACGTAATTTGCTCTTTCTCTTTCACTCTTGGCATTTCCGTCAAAAAGTGCTCCCTAAAATAAGAGAAAAAAAAGAAAGAAAAAATAGGAAGCTCGAGTATATACCACGAGGGGAAGTCGTAAAAGTTGCGCACGCGCCCGTGATGTATATAAACGCATCTGGTGCGCGTGGCTCTGCGCGATTTTTGCGCAACGTCGTTTTCGTGTATATGCTCACGCACACTCAGGCAACGCATACAGAGAAAACGATGACGGAAGGAGGCCGCCGCCGCAAACGTATAAGCTCGTAAATCAGTGTCACCGAACAGAGCAAACGATTCTGGGTTTTTGTTATTGTTACATTGAGCTTTGAATCGGTGTGTTATTATTATGAAAGCGATTGTAACATTTTTCATATAATTTTTTCGTTTACAGGTTTCGTCGATATTCAAGATTGATAAAATTGTATCGAGATTTCTATGAATTTATCATTCAAAATTTTATCTATATCTTTTATTAGTCATAGTATTTTTAAATATTTGCAATAAAAAAGCATCATAAAGTGCTTTCAAAAAATTTTGAACTGTAACGATAAAATTTATTGCTCTCAATAAAAACTCAAATAAAAAAATGTAGGTTCACACATTGACCAGAAAGTTTTATGCGTCAAGAAAAAAAGTAAAGAAAAACGGGAAGACGAAACAAAACTGCGCGAGTCTTAAAAAAAAAGCTTCGAAATGAAACATCCTTAATTAAAAACACTCTCTCCGGAAATTACAATACGATGAACGAGATTCCCTGACTTATTCTGAGTCACGTAAATATAAACTTTGCCTCCTTCCAAGCTTTCGAAAATGTTAAGATACCCCTGGAAGATGACAATATTGTTGACCTCCGCAAAGAGTTAAGCAATGCAGGAGGCACGCGACGTTTTTTCTCGAGTATGCGCATGTGTTTAGTTATAGCTTTTTTTTCTTTGTATGCGACACGATTCACGATGATCGCTTTTTACTGTCTCCGTTAATCGACTTGTATGTTATAAGTTTAGATTTTTTTAATAATAACAATGAGTCAAGGGGAACGATGGACGCAGATTTGTTTGACGAATCCCTGAATTTTTATTTGTTTTGTATATTCTTTTTTAAGTATAGGTTTCAAGTTTTAGTTCATTAATTAATTAAGTTATTTACGTGTACATATTAGATGTATTTGAATAATATTAAAATATATTGAAAACCTTCAACATTTTTTAAATATTATAATAATTACGTCGAAACGCGTAAATGAGATACCACTTTTTTAGATGATGAATGACGCAATTCTTATATAAAACGAAACGAAACGAAACGAAACGAATACGAGAGGAAAAGCACCTATATAAGAGATCGAGTAATTCACTGATCCATCAAAACACAGACGAACACCCGTCTTTTCTTTAGCAGCTGCCGATTCGCTTTGCTCTATCTCTTTTTCTTTTCTTTCTGTTTCGGTCGCTCCTCGCTCTCGGGGGTCTAAAATTAGCGACACTCCCACAGTAGCCCTTACATGGCCGCGAGCTAAGCCACCGTTTTTTTGTCTCCCTCTAGTTTCTACTATGCTGTATACTCGTTGAGGATTGATTAGTTTCTCGAGGTCCATAATTTGGAAGTAATTTTAAGCTAATTTTCGGGGTTGCACTTTCCGAGTTTTATGTATGTGTATTATGGTGCTAATGTGTTGTTAACGATCGATTAACAGGTCAATTATTGATTAGTTAAGGTGTAATCGATTTTTTACTCGTGTACTCGTTGATATGTCATAAAGTGAGAAATATACGTTATACAGAATAGTGTTATAGGAGTACGTACTCGAGTTGAGCAAAACCCTTGAATAATAAAATTTCCAAATTATATACAATACCATTGGTAAACAAAAAACCAAATACCTATCTAGAAAAATGATGAATAATATTAATTCACGTAAAATCAAATAATTAAAACGAATGAAACCAGTGATCGTTAACTTGGGATTCTAAAAAAATGTTCAACTCCTCATCCCCTCTAATATACAAAACTCCAAGAAAGAAACAGAAGACACTCGATCTGTCAAATCATACACGTGATTTTTTGGCATCCTCCGCATATCCGTTTAGTCGTCCCGCGGGTTAACCAAAGGGGTTCATTGTCCCCTATACGCATATACGCGAACACACGCACACACATGGGCGCGTCTATGTATCCTGCATACATACTCCTACGCGAGAAGAGAAGAAAGTGTCGGCTCTCTCTTTCTCTCTTTTTCGATCCCTTTCGCGAGACCGCATCTTACTCTCACATCTGCGCCCCAAGCGGATGCAGCCTGCGCGCATTTTACGATGCACGCGGCCTATTCTCACCACGCTCTCTGCACCCTCTCGCTTTTATGTCGCGAAGAGCGTAGGTGTGCCTTTTAAGTCATTATGTGTGTAGTATATATGCGGCTTTCTATATTTCCCGGTCGTGGTTATTGGTTTCTTTTTTTTACCTTTCTAGTTAAGGTCGATCGAAAGCGTGGTCCTTCTTTTTTCTTCCCATTCGGCCGGCAAATTTTACTTTGGGGAAATTGGAAAATTAATTGTATTTTGTATTGAAATATATCACACGATAAAAGTGCTCGCGTCTTAGCTTACGATACATCTATTATTAGATTTTCTATTTCTTTACTTTACGTGTCTTCTTTTTTCTTTTGGTCCCTTCCGTTCGAACTTCCACTTCCTCTTCGGTAACTTCATTTTTTACTTCACTTTTTCGAATCCGGAAATCTCGAGATAATTTACTTACTTCGCGGCTGCTGCAGCTTTAATATATAATACACTGTTGCATATGTCGTTGACCTCGGTTCACTTTAACTAAACATTACTCTTCAATTATTATTGTCAATCTTTTTTTATCTCAACGATGACAAAGAAAATTATATATCTAATGCACCTTTATCGTTTTCACAATCTCAAACAGTTAGACGCGCTATTCCAATATTATTAGATTATTAACTTAAAGCCTAAAAATCAATCAAACATATAGCATGCACGTTAGTTTTTTCAAAGATGTTCAATTTTTATATACCTATATATTGTTCGTAAACAATGAGGAACGCTACGTAATAACATGTTTGGCTTTTCGATCCAACTACCAAGAAAGTTAATGTATATAAAATATAGTTCAGAGAGTATTAGTAATTGAGAACGGTACTCATTGCCAATGAGCAACGAACTTCGTTTTATATATAATTTGCGCAACATTTAAAAAGTCAACGTGTCCCACTTGCTCAATGATCGCACCTGTGATGTCCATCTATATCGTTCTAATATATCCTTAATCATTAGCCAAGCGGTGTTGTTGCTGGTCGTGTCCAATCTCGTTCCGACAAACTTTACCGATAAACATACCCTTATATGTTTCTACATATTTTTTTCATCGCTTTATGATTGCGTATTATACAGCTGTTTATTTGAAACAATTGATTCATTCATCTTCTTCGTTACACTTTTTCTTATGCGTGGTTCGAATTATTTCATTTAATTTGAATTAATTAATACTGTGATTAATTTGTATATTATGAAATTGAGTATATATAGTTATAACTGACTTTTCATTACTATTATTCTATTGTTGAACAAGCATAAAATATTATTATCTTACAACTTTCAAAAATGTAAAATTGTGCTACATATAATATAATATAATTTCAATTAATCTCCGAAATATGATGCAATATTTAGTTTTTACAAATTAGATTTGTTTACCGAAATTCCTAATGTACGATAATAATTTGAATAAATAAAATGGTTATAAGATAAATAATTTGAACCTTATGCAACGCGTAGGCGCAAGTTTCCACCGGCGTAGCCGGCCAAGTTCGACGACAATCTCGAAGCCCCGAGCAACTGCAAGGCTAAACTTAGCGACCGTCCGATTTCCCTCGTTTTTAGCATCATCTCTATGAGACTCTCTAGGCCTTCTTGTACACACAAATCTCACTCAATTTTCCACTTGATCCCATAAATTACATGTTTTAACATTGTAAAACAATATTATTCCATGTAACGTTACATTTTTTCAACGCAAATTAAAAAAATTCTTTTATTAAAAAAAATACGAATATGAGAAATTATAATTTTCAGGTTTGAAATCTTAATTTTATATATAACAAAGAATTTAAAGCCTTGAAATATTTTCTTGAAAACTGTATATTTATATATTTACAGACTATACTGACTAGTGGATGGTGCTATACATTACAGCCTAGTTTGATGCAGTAGCAAAGAGTCTCGGTTTTTTAGTAACCCATCGAGTAGCAGACACACCGAATATCCATCTCGTCAGCAGCTACCGTTTTGGTTATCTCAATTACGACCTAGTACGAATTCAAAGCATCAAACCGGCGCCTTTGATGGACCACTTAATTCTTTTCAGTTTTTTCTTTTGCTGCTTCTGCATTATCAACCGTGCTTCAACCTCTTTTTGTAACAGGAAAAATAGATTTGTCATTGTTACCGATTTTATAGCTATTTAATTATCCATTAATAATTTTCACGTTAATTATAAATATACAACGTAATTACAAAAAGCATCGTAGTTTCGATCGATTTTTAAATGTCAAATAAATATGCTTATTGTAATAGATGAATTATATATATATATATATATATATATATATATATATATATATATATATATATATTTTAAATTACTATTTAATATCTATTCTAATAAGTCTAACAAAGGCGTCATCGAGTAAGAATTCATATTTCACGAGACACATTATAATACAAAGTGGTGTCGGTGTCATTAAAAAGAACGACGACAAATGCACCGAAGGGTAGTAGTAGTAGTAATAATGGAGCAATACAGATCGAAGGGATTCGTAGATAAAGGAAATAAAGAACTGAATATAGAAAATGGAGATAATATTCTCTGTAAAGAAATAAATGTAGTCACTCAAAAATGATATATAGATTGAGAATATGAATAACTGAATTGAATTAAATAGTATATTAAAAAATGATTATACTTGTACATTTATATACATATATAAATAATTTTAGAAGACACTTTAATATTAATCAAAGTACAATAATTACACATTAGTATTATACTTACCTAGTATCTACTTTTTTAATATCTAGTACTTATTAAAGATGTGCAAGTAATTAACATTAATTATAAATTAATACACAAATAAATAATTTAATCAATAATTTATATATATTACAAATAAATGTACATTCCAGATCTTCATGACACTCTCAAAATGGATAGCCAAAACATTTGAAATCGAAAAATCTCAACGATTTCCCTTTAAAATCGAGAGTGTAAGGAACCGAAAGAAGAGACGGGCTTTGCGAGAAAGAGAGAATATATACATAAAAGAAAAAAAGGGACGCGTGTCGGTCGCGTGCCGTGGGTGACTCTATGTCGACCCTCTTTACATCCTCTTCCTCCGTCTTTCTTCCGATCTTTTCTCTCTCTCACTCTCCCTCTGCTTCCCCCTCCTCCACCGTTCCTCCCTTCTATACCTTTTTTGCCTTCGTCCCCTTTGACGGTTTCCATTTCCTCTTCTCTGATGGCTGCTGCACCTTAACCAAACGACAATAGAACGACTCGGATGTGGGGTATTTTTTTTTCCTTTCGCACTAAAGATTGGGCTTTGTCGTTAATTTTTGAGTCTGTGCAATTCGATTTTTTTTTCTGCACAAGGAATTATTCTTAATAGTACACTATTAATTTTTTTTTTATAGAACAAATTTATATTTTCATACTTACAATCCTTATTGTATTTTAAGTAAATCCTATTTGCATAGTAACTATTATATAAATTATAACTATGTAAACTTTTAAAGGTTCAGGTACGCTTTATCAAAAATAACTGTAATTAGTGATTATAAATTACAATTAGAATTCGATTAATTATAAGTAAATTTTTATTATACAATTTTAGTTGTTTCTCACTTTTAAAATTAATTGTCATTGTGATTAATATACGATTGTTTTATTACCAACATATTATATTTTTCATATAAAATCAAAAGAGAGTAATGTGAGAAACAATTGTACAACCACGTATCAATGGAATCATTCGAAGTACATTTTTTAATACGATATTTTAAAAGGTTTTATAAAAAAATTAATCAATCTAAAGTTACACTTGAAAATAAACTATTAATCACGTAGCAGTGATCATAAAAACATACCTTAAACCAAATAACTTACATAAATTCAAAGATTATAAAATTGAAACATTACCGAACTTTCTTGCGTCAGCGTAAATTAACATAGAATCACCAAGCAACCTTCCATAGGCGACATCTGCGATTAAACAAAAGTCTTCCAACATCGTTTTGTCTCGTGCCGCCTACAATAGAGCCTTGAGTCTCGATCAAAAGGAGCTAAACGAGAAAGAAAAAAAATATATATACGGATGTATACATGCCGGTAGGAAATTTTTCAGACAGATCGGCGGGTGCAATTGTAAAACGGGGAATTCACAGGTGGCGGAATGTTAAAGCACGTGCGCCGATCAGCTGGCTGTACATCGGTTGCTTCGCCACCCCCGAACTTTTACAGCTGGACTTGGATTTGCGCGTCACAGAATTTTCATTATTATATATTAGGGGAGTTTTTCCTGATGGTTAAGGGGTTGAGATTATGATGGAGGATCTTTGCAGATGCTTTCGATAGGTCGTGGTTCAAGGGCATCTGCTGTGCGTACGCCTTTTTCATTATTCGCCTCTATATATAAATTATAGATAGTCGAGTAAGATTCTGTAGATGCGCTTGTCAAACTTGTGGTGAGTCGGTTTAATGTTTATTTTTTTGTTTTTATAATTTTGGGTACTATATTTTTAACCTCTGATATATGATATCGTGATACATAAAGTTATGTTTAAAGATAATTAATATTTCAAAAGTTTTTATTACGAATTAGATCAAGTTTTAAACGTTATTTTTTATGGATTTTACTACAAAAATAAAATTCAAGAAAATACATAAAATGTTTTATTTTCATTACTTCCTCGGTAAAGTAACGAGAATAACTCTACCTCACAAAAATAATCCGATGCAATATTTATACCAATTTTAATCCACTATCTACGTCTATAAATCTTTATTTTATACCCATAGATAATAAATAAAATAAAAAAAATTAAAACTAAAGGAATTTAATTTTCAAAAGCAACACCTTCTCTTATTTATTCTTACTCCCCCTATATATGCTGTTCATATATAGAAAGAGAAAAGAAAAGCAGGAGAGCATAGCTTCCGGAGATGTACGTTCCCCCTCCCTTTATTTTTTTTTAAAAAAAGCTTTTCTTAGACATCGTGCATGTAGACACAGCCACTTGCGGCTCGTGTCTGCGCGCGCATAAACCACTCGCCGAGTAATCGGGCTTTTTCTCAATTTACATTATCTCTACGACGATGCCTGTCTTGTAGATTAGATGAAATAAAAAATTTTTTTTAGGGGATCGGTATAAGTGTTTGGACTATATTAATATATACATTCGTACATGGGGGTTTGGTAAAATGTAAGGTTTTGGTGTGAATAACGATGTGCAAAGAAATAAATTTACTAAAAGATGTGTCCGTTGTGACGTTTATAATTTTACACGAATTATATAGAAACAATATTTCTTTTATTTTAAGACAATTAATTATTTTATTCTTTACAATTTGACAAAATTAACTACTGATTGAATTGATTTTTTGTTATAAAAGTTACAACATTGATAAGGACATTAAATTGAGATTATTATAAATATTATTATTAATTTTAAAAATAATGTACAGTTAGATTTATAAAAGACATTTTTTTAAATATACCAAGATATTTTTATAAGAAATTAGTCAACAATGTTTTATAAAAACCTCAATTTATCGGTAGGTTATTTGCTTTATTTATGGAACGTGTTTTTATTTTCTAAAATTTTTGATTTTATCTAAATTCACTTTTGTTTATTCGATTATTTTGTATCTTTATTTTATTAATTTTCTGCATTTAGATCAATTCAAAAGATACTTTACTACTAGGGCATAAATTCTTACACCCAGATGATCCAATTTAACAATATCCAGTTAAATGCCAATCAAACAAACATAAAACTAATCGAATACATGTAATCATTCATTAATTCTCATAAATTGCTTTAAAAAACAGCTAGAATGTAGAATCTATACCATATATTTTCATATTTAAATAATCTAATCTAAATAAATGTCAAAATATTATAAAATTTCTGTTTTATTATTCATTAATTAATACTTACTTCTAAGGTCATATGAAACGTACTTAATTAACATTTTGGTTCTGGTCAATCAGAAACATGTGTTTGTGGAAGAAGGAGGAGGGAGGGGGGGGGGTGGTATTAATGTAATGTACTCTGGTAAATCAAGGTTTACAACGTGAACTCAGGAGGTCGTCGTACTCGTCGCGCCAGAAATTCACCTCGCGCAGAATCCAAGTTGCTCTCACTCTCTTCCTTCTTCTTTCTAGCTGACCGTGGCTAACCGGGAGGTGGTTTACCCGACGTGAAGGAGAAAACCGACAGCTGCGCCAGAAGCTCGAAAATAGCCTATACCGACACAACCCCATGCCGAGGTTCTCTATACTCCTTCGATCCCTCGCAAACTCTCATTATTTTTTCTTTTTTTTGTAGGCTCATCTTTTTTTTCGCCACGAACCACTTTGGTAATGTACTTTCTGGTTCCGTCATTTTCATGTGTTGACGTTTGTTTTTGGTCTAGCTTTACTCTCTTCTCGTTTGTTTAGATTTCTATATACTATACGTTTTAACCGGTGCTCCCTACAAGTTTACATTGTTTTAGTTAAAATTCGTTGTAATAGAGATGCACATAAATTTTAGATTTTGCGAACATTATGGGAATTAGTTACGCATGGATAACCAACTTTCGTACTATTGAAGATGCTGTATGCTTCAAATAAATTAATGATGTAAGTTATATTTTAGAAAAGACTATTTCACAAGTTCAGTTAATATCAATATAAGCAAGTTCACTTACTTCTCATTATTATAATAACTTTGTACCTGAAATAATAAACGCATTCTATATCACGATTTAATTGTACATATGTATTCTTGAATGAAAATCGTATTCCAAAAATTTATTGTTTTGTATCAGAAAGGTTTTCGATAAAATAATACATAAAAAATGCTTTTAATTTATACGATTTCATATATAAACAGATATTTAGTATTTGGCAGGAAAGTTGGTGTGAAAACGTGACTTTTCTTTAATAAACCACTAAGATTAAACTGAGCATTAAATTTCTAATAATAGAATTTTTAGTTCCTTATTTCAGAAAAACAACATTTTCGATATGAATCGTTTATAGAACTATACGGATCGATCTTTTTCATTTTTTCGTTAATAAGAATTCTCATTTTTTATGACACATTTATTCTAGTTAATTTAGTCACTTTCTATGGTGAGCTCTCTCTCTCTCTCTCTCTCTCTCTCTCTCGCTTTCCTCTCTTCTCTTGCTTTCCTTTTCTCTGTTTTCTTCAAATCTTTTTGTTCGTTCGAACCTATTTTTATCACCGTCTATCTCGTTATCTTCTCCCATTCTCGTTTGCCCTTTTCTGTCTGTCCGCCTGGCGTTTCGTTATTTACGTTTTTCCTCGCTTTTCGTCTTATTCCGATTCTTCTTGTCATTCCACGCATCTGCGCAAGGTTCGTTTACGAAAGCTCATTGCATGCTGTAATGAATTAATTTTTCTTTTCCTTAATCGAAATCTTGAATTTTACTATTTTATTCAATTAATTGCAGAATGATTATAAATTCGCCTTACATGTATATTTTATTATATGTTATATTAATAACATTTTGTTAATTGATTCTTTAAAATAGTTTAAACAGACCTTGAGAAATGGTAGTGCAACTTTAAACATTTATCATGTGGTATTAATAAAAACTAGATTGGACAATGTCGATACATCCTTAAAGCTGGAATGCGTATTTACACAGCATTTAAACTATTTACGAATGACCTATGCCGATATAAGAATCGATGAATCTGCCGCATCTTTTTTAAATACCCATACACACGCGTGATTTTCCCTTTTTTTTCTTCGGTCGAGGGGAGATCCCACCAGCGGGCGTTGGTATACAGTCGAGAGAGGACAGCCGGTAATAAGTTATAAGGAAGAACCAGGCGTTTCCGGGCACTTTTCAAATAGACGTCACCTTCCCTTTCAAGGTGTGCGTCTGTAAACGCGCGAGTACGTGTGTGTGCGTAAGCGCGCGCGCTGTGTATACGCGGGTGTGTTTTTCCTCGGATACTCTGGGAATGCGATGATGTGTATTACGTTACTTCGTAGCCTGTAAATTGTAGAAAAATCGGTGAATTGCTTATTTTTTAATTTTATTAATTTCTAATCTTATTTTTTACCGGTAGGCTATACTCTAGTAAATTCGGTAGTATTTACTTATTCACGATATAGGTATATATTCTCAAAAAAAAGTAATCCTTCATTTTTTGTTACAATACAATACTTGATTTAATAAATCAATTTATAGACATATTACATATTAATGATATGAACTACAGTTATTCGCTTGTAATGGATATGGTGAACAATGATAGAAATTTTAAGACACTAAATACCAAAATAAGATAGAAAAACATGATTAGTCAAATTTATAAAGTCAAAAATTATGTACCATTTAACTTCTTCTCTTCGAAGTTCCACCCCGCCTTCGGGCTTTTACCCGGAATATCTTCCGAACTTTTTTTTCTCTCTCGTCGTTTCCTTCCGATCTGTTGCACGTGACCAAGCAGAAGAGCGCACGCGACAAAGATCATCCGGATGATGCGGTGGGGACGAAGACCATCCGATGCTTTTTAGGATATTTAAAAACGCCTCGTTTCTCTATGTGCTTGACATGTTGGAGGGAGGGGGCGCCAATCAGAGAATATATATATACATACATCCGAGACTGTTTTTGTAGCTCATGCCCTTGTTTGATATTATTATGCGCTTGTAAGAATATTGTTGAACAATTATATGTTATCTTTATTTCACTATTATATAAGTACTTATAATAGAACAGTCTCGTTGTTGTGTTAATATGTATCTAATTTAATCGAATAAAACAATCATTTTATTCTATAATTTAATAATGAAGATCTGGCTGACATTATATTAAACGTTCATTATAAATTAAAGAATAAGAGTGAAAAATTTGAAAAAGAGCGCGTCTAATAAATCGTTTATGAACTTTCATTGCAGATTGGTATTAGAGGAACAAAATGTAGACATTTTTCATATAGTTTTTTTTACAATCTTAGATTTTCTTTAATTACACTTTTAAGAAAAAATGAATAGAACAAATGTTTTTCAAATTGCGTTTTCTGTAAAAACTCTTACCCCTCAGACGCAGTTGTTCTAAAACCCTAACGTGGTTAGAAAGTATATTTGAGTCACTTAAGAATCTTTTTTTGTTTTTTTTTTTCGTTTGTCAAGTTAAAGTGAAAAGACACGAAATGAAGCTCTAAAGAAAAATATCAAGGGGGACATTCTTACTCGTAAAATGCTTCGATACCTGATAAAGAAACGAGACTGTATGAGTGGCATATAGAGAAATATTTTTAAAATGATATATTACTAGAGTAAAACCCAAACAAACGTAAAATAAGTATGCCGATTATATAATTATTAATATGCATAAATAAATTAATCATAGAAAGGTATGTAGGCAATAATAATCAGCTGAAATTCTACGTATCACAAATATAAACATTAAAATAAAAAAAAATACACAAATTAACGGAAATATTTGTCATACACTACAAAATATGCAAATAGTAAACAACGAACTAAAAAAGACGCTCACATTCCATCGAAAGAAACACTTGCTGATTCGTAAAGGAAAAAAGCCAAGTTGGCGGTGTGCGTCGTCGGCAACCACGTGAAATTGGGGTCTGCGCGATATAAAACCGCGTGCGAGAGCAAAATGTGGGCGCGCAGTTTGCGCGCTTGAGCTTGCGTCAGCGAAGCTTCTCTCGCCCGGAGCTTTATTTTTGGCTGTGTCGAGATAACGACGACCGAGGGATTTGGACGATGCTAGAAGAGGAAGAAGGAACACCTGTTTGATGCCGGGTCGAATAATCAAAAAAAATATATTGTTTCCGTTGCAAATTCGTAGAAAATTGTGACTATAAGGATATTTGCAAGTTTAAATTAGGATTTATTAAAGAATATAGTATATTTGGAGAAAGCTGTACCTTTAATACGGCTAATTAATGTGATCTTAAACTCATCACAAGAAGAGTATTATTTAAACTCCAGAAAATGTAATAGCGGAGCCTTAGGGTATGAATCTTTGACCCACAGTAACTTACCTGTTTCACAGAATTATTTTTTCAATGGACCGTAGAGATAAATACACATCGATATTTAAAAATCTAAGAGATTGCGTGCGTTATGCAAATTAAAAAATTTGAGGTATTCAAATATCTTGAACTGTTTAAAAATTATACTCAATTAAAAATTGGCTCAAAATTTTATGTCCTTTTTCAATATATTATGTATATTAATTTTTTATTATGTACATAACCTGCATCCATCCACTCAATGTAATAAAAATTAATTGAAGCCTTCTTTTTGTCTTTAAATACTGATATTATAAGTTACTTTAACCCTAAGCAATTATAATTTATATAAATCTGTTTCTTCTCTACATTTTTTCAAAAATTATAGTATAACTAAGAGATTAAGTATTTTTCTCGAGCGATATTTTAATGAAATCTCGGAAACTAAAAATTAGCAAGTTATAGAGTAATAAAATAGCTTAATACATTAGAATACAATATAAAATAATAATCGTTACGATTATAAAATGTATCGAAAAAACCGTATCGTAGTATTCTAAGCGGTTCGGGAAAATTTTGTTAGATCACGTGGGGAAATTCCAAATACTCGACGGAATCCCGTCGATTGATCCTTGGCAGAGTGTAAAAGACAGTTTATTGCCTTACGTAAGTTTCCAAGCGAAGGCGTAGGTTTGTATACTTTTGATGTTGAACTTTGTTGATTGATGAATAAAGCTCAGTAGGTGCGTGCACTATATATGTGCGCTTGACTTTTAGAATGTCATAAAAGTTTTGAGAAACTTCCGAACAAAATGTTAGATTGTACATTGTTACTTATTGTTATATTTTGTTTATTTAATGATTTATGTCAGTAACATAAGTAGTATATTATTTTTAATCTTTCAATTTGAGTCATTTGTTGTTTCTAAAATTTTAGAATAGTTAATTATTTAAAATGTTGCAAGTGTAATTACTTTGCTTTGTAATAATAGTGCCAATTCATGTGTAATGCGAAAACATTTAAGATGTTAAGAAATTAAAATAAAAATATTACATAAAGTAAAGTTTAAACAAAATATTATATTATTTTTTTTTATCTCTCTAGACCGCCTTATTTTTAATTTGTAAATTACGAAATAAAATTAAAAATGCTTTGAGACAGCTAGCTAATATAATGAAAAACAAATAGAAGATCGAGAGCGAGAGCGAGAGAGAGAGAGAGACTAAATGGATGAGGTTCTAAAAAGGCGTTATAGAGAAAACGGTTAGGTCGTCGTCTTGCTCGTGGTGGGTAAGCAGGTTGGTGCGTCGCGCGCCGCCGCCGGGCGGTGGTTCTTTCTTGGCTGGATCATCGCCAGGTCGGATTTAGCATCCCGACGCTGACTAAGCCGCGAGGCATTCATTCAAAAATCGTACCGAGAGAGAGGGCTAGACGAAAGAACTGACTCGACATATGTATATACATATATGCGCTTTCGGTTAGAAGGGGTTGAATTTTTCGATTTAATATTTTCTTCTCTCTATTTTACATTCAAATTTTTATAGTATTTCATACAATTGTAGCATACGTTATTTGAGTTTATAATCAAATTTGATAGATTTAAACAACTGAATTAGAATTAGAATAATTGAAATAGTACAGTGAAACAGTAAGAACTCAAAATTAAAAATTGGTACAATTGCATGTTTCTTCGATTATGTAATTAATCCATTTTTGTATACTAATTTGATATTTATAAATCTATTATTAAAATTGAAAATTAATATAAAATAAATATTAGCAATAAATCATTATAAATAATCAATGTATAATTTTATGTGTTGAAAATTACATTGTAAGGAGTACGTTGAACTAAAAAATTCTGATTTGAGAAGGGGAGAGCAAACGATGAAATTTCGACTCTCGGATATGTCTATCATTGAGACGTACTATAGGAGCGATGAAAGTAACTCAGCTGGAACTACGATGAATCATAATTGCCATAAGTTTGCGAGCTTTCGATGCGCTACCTCGCTTTTTTAGCCCCTCTTTTAATATCTTATATTTTCAGATGTTCGAGGAGAGAGAATTGTTTCTGCGTAGTTTTATTATGACTAACTACGGGAATGTTTAATGTTTTGTCGAAATTCTTGAATTTTTGAACAGAACATACTTATACTGACAAAACTCGCAGTATAAAAAAATTATGCGATATTAAAACGGTAAGAAACTCGTCAATCCAGAAAATCCGAATATCCGTCGGTATGAAATGCGACATGCAAAAAGGGCGAAGGCGAAAATAGAACCTCGTCGTCGTCGTGCAACGCGACGTACGAACTGTAATCGGAGGTCGACGTCATATACTCGCCGCTTACTTTCTTTACGTAAGGTACAGGATTTAATTACCGTTGTTCTAGAACGTTTCCATTAATTTATTAAGAATATTTAACATTTGTATCATTTTCATCGGTACACATTAGAAAGTTTTATTTAAATCTTTGTTTCTCTCATTATTAAAAATATAATTGTATTTTATTTATATCTGAAACGATCGCACTAAATTCCTCAAACGTAAAATTTTCTTTTAATGGTTAGTTTTAATTTTTTAAATCGTTAGTTTATATGAAACAAAACGCAAGTTATTGATAGAAAAAAATTAATTTCAATTATTAAATATAAAATTTAATGGTATAAATAATTTATTATATAATCCATATTACAGTGAATGAAAATTTTTGCAAGTGTATAGAGTAAAACTGATTAAAAAACGTATACACATCGAATAGAAATAACTTTACCAAAACATATCAAAGACTTCTTCCAGCACTCGCATGTACGTACCTACCGCATGTACCAGTGTCACTCGACTAAAGTGAATAAAAAAAATGAAGAAGTAGAAATAATAATCCAAGAAAACCTTCGACACCCCCTTCAGCAGTCGAAAACCTCGACAAAAAGACGTACGAGAAAAAGTGCAGCCGGGGTGGCAGCTGAAAGATCAACTCGTAGGAGGCAGGAGGTTGAGGAGGAGTAGGGGAAACCCAAAAATCTCTGAAGGGAGGCTGCGCGGCTATATGTAGCCCCGAGCTGCCGGCTCAGCCACCACTGCGCTTCGAAGCCGCGCGGCGTACGTATCACGGATTTTCGACTCCCTCTCTCTTTCTCTAGTTTTTTTTTCTTTCTTTTGCGCGCGTGTGACAGTGGAATGGTGCGAGGGGTTTAAAACGACCGAGTGAAATTCTATAAAATGCCAAGAGCTTTTCTTATTACGAGGCGGCGGTATGGAGAATTCGAGGAGACTGCTAGGGGTGAGTGTAGCTTTTTTAACACCTGATCATACCTAAGAATATTAATGTATCATTAAATATACATTGCACATCCTGATATCTTGGTTATTCAATTAATGTAGTTGATATTTTATCAAGTTTTTATTTAAATCATTGTTTAGGACTTTCAACTTACTTATTTTTTAAAAGACTCACTTTTAATATATTTTTTTAAAGATGCAATATTATTTGTTAACATATTATGTATACTAAATAAATATTTAATTACACGTGCAACCAATAATAATTTACATGCACATCAAATATAATATATTAATATATGCATTAGTTTAATTTTATTATTAATTACATATCTCACTAATTTAAACAATAGACATTGATATCTATTTAAATCTGTTCAAAAATAAACAAAAAAATTTTAGAGATAGAAAAATTAATAATTACAAAACAAATATTTTAATTAGATAAGTTGGTATACGTACAGCAAACTTTAGTAAAATGTAGGTCATTATTAAAAAAATGGAAGGAAATTACAAAAAGACATGTTTAACAAACATTAATAAACAGTGATGAAATTCAGCTCAATCCTAATAGGTACATTAAAAATAGAAATATCGCATTACACCCATACAAATTTTTCCATAATCATTTTTATTTTTAAACACTATCATAAAATTACACATTTAAAAAATAGATAATATTTGAGTTTAAATAAAAGCATTTGAAAATTAATAATTACAAAAGTATATATATTTTTTTAATTTTGTAACTACCAAAAATATCAAGAATATCCATGTTAAATTCACGTCCGAGAGGTTCTTGACCTCGGAAGCTGCATAAACGTAACAAAAAAACTAGACGTGATGTGTAGGAGACAGAAAAAAGAAAGCGGAACATCCGTATGGACGAAAGGGTAAAGTGCGTGGGACACTTTTTCTCATTAGTAATACGTTAAAAAATAACATTTTTTAATTCTGCTTTATATCGGTTATATAACGTTAAAGATAATTGTTTCATGAATTTCCTGCTAAATTTAATCAAGATTTGGATTTGTTAAGAAATAATTAATTAAGATTTAGTTAATGTAAACTTATAATTTAATGTGACGATTATGCGTTTTTTAAATTTAATATTAAATTATGAACAATTTAAATACGATTTAATATGCTGCACTAATAATTCAATATTCTTATTACATAAGCCTATTGTACTATGTACATTGATCATTAGAATTCAGGATTAATATAAAAATACAATTATTTGTAAATAATCGGTACCCAATAATATTTGCTTGTAATATTATAATAAATATTACAATAATAATAAACCGATTACGGAATAAATATATATATATTTTCAGAAATTATTAGATTTAAAATTATTTCCAAATTGCATTCGCATAAAATAAAATTATAATTTTCCTAAAAATAATAAAAATCTGTTGCGAATAATAAATTACAATCGTATTCATTATTAATGCAATAAACATTCATATAGGTGTATCGTAATGGATCGAGGGAGGTAAAAATTGATGTGCACCGCGATGCCATTCAACCCCGTCGGCCGTTCACAGGAGGTAACGTGAGCGTCAACGCTCGGACGGTCGCGCGGTTTTTCTATTTCCGTTCCTATGTCGAAAGAGGAGCACTCATGTTAAGCTCTCCTCTGTACTTCATGAAAATTTGGTGCATTTTCGTTGTCAACATTATATTCCTTTTCAAACTGAATATTTGTTAAAACATTTATTTTAAATTTAATTACATTTTTAACTAATTTTTTACCACATTATATTTTGTCTTTCTGTATATATTTTTTATATATTGCACTAATGGGTACGACAATTAATAATAAAACTCCATACACTTTTTTAATATTATTCTCATGAATCAAACACATTTACGTTATTTCTTAGTTCTAAAGAAACCTGTATATAACGTTATAATTAGCGGAACGATCGAATTAAAAATAAAGACATTGCGTTAATAAAATTTAATATTTATTTAGCAATGTGTATGGCTAATATGTATTTGTTAAATCTATATTGCTCAAATAAATTTAGAGCGCAAATTTCGTAGTGACGTAACATCCCGCTGTACGTATCAACTTATTAACGTCATTATAAAATTGTCTATAGATGCAAGTTTTACGTCAGTCGTAGATATGTTTTCAATTCCGAAATTATAATAATGTTACACTTGTTTTACTATATGTATAAAATTATATATAAGGACTACATATACAAATATAATATTAAAATAATTAATACGTATTATAGTTTATATAATTGTGAATATAGAAAAAGAACCACTTGTTTTAACTTAAAAACAGACGATTTTATCAAAAACAAGGTGTAACGTTTGAAATTGGTTTTTCGAAATCGAGGTGAATAAGCCTTTGGAGAAACGCCAGACGATGAGGAAGACCTTCGACAATGATTTTATATATATATATAGCTCAAATACAATAAAATCTATTCGCAACCACCTTGCGATCTTATTGCGAATCTTTTTTCAGATACAAATCTGTATATCTATCAACGAAAACTTCCATTCAATAGAAGTCGTTGAATTTAAAAGTCTGAGTTAAAATATTAATTATTGTTATGGTAATTCGAAATGTGAGTTATTTATGGATTACAAGAATCAAATTTGCAAAATAAATAAATAAATCTAAAATTTGTAACAAAATATTTAATTTAAAAAAAATGGTTTACTGCAAACTCCTGTAAATTTTAAAATAAACTCAATATGATAAAATGTATAATCTGAGTGTCAGACAAGCAACTTATTTCTAAAAAAAAACAGAACTACTGAAATATCAAAAATAAACAATAACTTTTGGTTCATTACAGAATTCAGCCCAGAACGAGGTGTACGACTAGCCGAATACGGCGGGGGTCAACAGCCAACATCGGATGGAGCAAGCGAGTGTGGTAGCGAAAGCTCAAACGAATGCCCGGAGGAACTTTATAACTTGACGAAACTTGCAGAAGTGAGCCTTGCAGCAGCTGCGGGTACTTTGGTGCATCCAGCAACGTTGTGTTCTAGGCCGCCGCATCACGAAGCTGAGAAAACACGTTATTTTTTCGAACAAATTGAGTCCGAACGCGAAAATCTTATCGAACTCAAATCAAGGCGGGTAACCGACGATGTTACGCTAGAGGGCGCACGATTACCCGCAGGCATTAATTACAATACAGAATTTGAGGTATGTAATTTTATTTAAATATTTTCTCTCTTTTTTACGAAAATTTGATGGATAGATAAAATTCTTATAAGATATATTAGACTTCTATGTTAACCCCCAAAAATGAAAATTGCAGCCTGAGACAATAGCTGTTTCGGATACAACGATTACGACTCCACTGACACCGGTAAGCGGGAAGCACAGCCCTACGGACTTACAAAATCAAAACGATCGAATCGACCACCAGGAAGGAAGCGAGGATCACGAATGTCCAGATTGCGGTAAGAAATATTCAACATCGTCGAATCTTGCCCGACATCGACAAACTCACAGATCTCTTGGTGACAAAAAAGCTCGTCGCTGTCCTCATTGTGACAAAGTATACGTTAGCATACCTGCATTCAGCATGCACGTACGTACTCACAATCAAGGCTGCAAGTGTCATTATTGTGGAAAGTGTTTCTCCAGACCTTGGTTACTTCAGGGACACATCCGTACTCATACTGGTAAGCGCGTGTACATTGGCGTGCGGTAACTTTAAGTGTAATAATCGTCTAAACTTTACAAATAAACAAATATACGTTTACAGGAGAAAAACCTTTCAAATGTACTATTTGCAATAAGGCCTTCGCCGATAAATCAAACCTACGTGCGCACATCCAAACTCATTCGAACACTAAACCTCATGTCTGCAATCGTTGTGGCAAAGCTTTTGCTTTAAAGTCCTACCTGTACAAGCACGAAGAGTCATCGTGTATGCGAGCTCATCAGCAGCAACGTACCACTGAGAAACGCGAAGTATCTACTAGTCCAACTTCAACCAATTCAACGAGATCGTCGACTTCATCGAATGCGTCACCTCAACCAACTGCATCACCTACCAGTGTCATCGTTCCGCCTAGAAATTACCAGAATCGAGATTCGATAAAGGAGCATCAACCAATACCAAATTCAGCATTTTCAGCGATAATCCGACACACTAGGACAACGCCAGAAATAGTGGAACAAGATTCAGTAACTAAGAGGCCAAAGTGTAGTCCAGATATTGAAGTTAACCAAAATAAAGATTTACTGTCTAGGATGGTGATAAGAACGTCGGTAATATCACCGAATCCGAAACACGTTGCGAGATACAATGAAAAGAAAATGATGCAACAACAACAAATTCAATCGCAGAATAAACAATCTCTTCATCCTTTCAATTTTAACGATCCTACTAGAATCTCAGCCTTTTCTAGACCGCAATCGATGACTTTAAATTTAGCGATAGCATAATAATCCAATCAATGTTAAAAAGATTGGTGATTTTTCATTGTGATTCGATCGAACGGTGCAGAAAACTAAGAATTTGACTAGTTCATTAATAAGTTAATCGACTTATATTACAAGATTTTACAGTAGTTTTATAATCTGTCGTAATTATAGTTTTTTTGCGCAAGCCAGTACTTAATATACTCTGCAATTCGATGGTTCTATTCTGATTAACGCTTAAAGGCGAATTAGTCAGAATTTAATCGGGAACTGTTTGAATTTTATTTCACAAGAACTGCTCATGATACATTATTGATTTATATGGAACCGTATCAAAATTTTCCATTGTCGATATAAAAATTTGAAGCACAGTATTCCGCGTGGATCTCGATTATTTTCTAAGCCCCTTGTGGATAAAAAGAAACAACAAACAGTTCCGGTTTGACGTGAACTATACACATGAATTGTATACAGCAAATTTCCAAAGAAATATTTTATTTTAAATTAGTAACACGCTCTTACTTGATACTTTATAAAAGTAACTCTGTAAATATAGAATTATACCTTGAAATATTATATATAAAGGTCCCGTGCGTTACGTAATTCCTCTTTTCGATTTCTTAAAAAGGTTTTACGAAAATCGTTGTTGTCGCGAGAGGATATTCGAGGTAACTGTAAGAGGTAATATTCCAAATATAACTTCCTAATAGGGACCATCTAGAAAATACATTAGCAATAAATATATTAATAGATAAGCTAACAAAGTGCCTAATTTTATGACGGACGTGTAATATCGTCATTACGTGCCTTGATCATTACAACACTCGAAGTGCATTGAAAATACCCATTAAAATCAAAAATATGTATTTTCGACACGTTAAAAATGCATTACTTTTTATTGTAAATAGTTCGGATTAAGTTTTTTTTTTATTTCTAAGTTTTACCTTATACGTTGCAGTTATATATAACCCGCCGTAAAAGTGCCCAGTTCAAAGTGCCATAATTAAAGTAGGAAAGAAAGAAAGAAACCTTGATTGTTGTTTCACTTTCTTTAGAAATTGCCCGCGTATCGGCAGCTTATAGAATCACAAATTTCTTGTAAATATCATAATTTTAAGTTGCAACTTAAATACGTAGAAGTAAATGTAATCCGCAAGTGACAAAGCGCGGAAGATTTGAATATATTCAATTTTTCCATTTTACCTCGATGCTTTTTAAAGCTACAACGGCCACACATGTCTCTGCAATAAACTTTAAGTTTCTTTTGTTTATATGATTATTTTCTTTTTTGTTTTTATTTTAAACTCGCCATTAACGGCGATGTGACCGAGTGTGTGAGCTAGTCGAACTCGTCTTACGATCTTTCGATGCCAAAATCGTCCATAGTTTGACTTTGCCAAATATATTTAAAATCTTCTTGATTTATGAGAATTATGTTATATCATATATAAAATAATTTAAAAATACCCTTGACTCATAGAAATTTATTGTACAAAGTAAATACCTAAATTTAATACGAAAATTTGACGCTTATAATAAGTAAATAAGTTCAATCTTGATATTTTAAAAATTGGCAAAGTTAGACCATGTGTACGAGGATACAAAATCCTCGTAATAGTTATCGTGAGGTGAAGGCAATTTTTTTCTTTATCCAATTAAAGTGTGTTAGGTTCATAATGTTTTATCCAAAAAAAAAATTCATCGAGCGGTAGAAAGTGTGCACGTCCTAGTCGAACGACGTATATAATCATTTATTTTTTTTTATTTTTTATGTCGAAAGCAACGAATGAGAATGAATTTGCACTTATTAGTTTGATCAAAAGAACCATATGCGTTTAATTAAATATTTCTTATTGTACGAGTATATATTTTAGATATATTATGTATAATTTAGTGATACTTTCAGTTATATGTGTATATCAACGGATAATTCTATTATTAATTTATTTATGCAAAAAAATATTTTGCAAGCAATTATAAGAGTTTTCGTATGCAACAAAGTAAAGGATGTACTTTGAGGAATTCTTTTTCGAAATATTCTTTTTTATATTGTAAATTTTGTTGAAATTTCTATATATATAATGTTTTTGTATTCATAGTCAACGATATGTGACTTAAATATACCTTTTATTATGAAACAATAAATGAAATGATTAAAGAAACTATTTATTTTCTGTTTATGAATTCAGCATCACCCATGATTTATAAATTGTTTAATCGTCAAATCGTTGAAATGGCAAATCGTACGAAAAAAATGATATTTAAATAAAAAATGTGAGTAAAAAATTGATTACTTGTAATTGATGTCGTTTTCTTCAAAAGAAAAAATAATAATAACTTTCTAATTTTCGATTAACGCCGAATATAATTTATAGATTAATAAATAAAATAAACTAAAATCACTTAACTATTAAAGATACATACTCTTACAATGTACATCAAGTAGATATGATCCGAAAATAGTCAGACAATAGTTATTAACCTTCATCATTTTCTTGAATAGTATATGTGATTTGGAATCCGTAATTATTATTTAACAATATATTCATATTGTCTTACCTACTAATTAGGCATAATAATCTCTGAATAAATACTATTTATATTTTCTTGTTGCAAATATAAAAGGTTGAGCGAGACACAAGCCTCTGTCGATAACAAAAAATTTTAGGCATATTTTTGTAATATTTTATCATTTTTCGTTTAATTATATATATACGTCACCAAATATATTTTATGCATACACTTATTATATACATACTTTCTCCATAACTTAATACATTTATTTTAATATATCCTCTGCTGTATTATCGTTTGTGTGATTACAGAAATCTGCATTATCGACTTGCAGTATAGTTACCGAAAATAGATACAAAATTTTTATATTTTTTAAAAATCTCTTTCAATAGATGGCGTTGTATGTTTGAGTATTATGCCTTGTGCTTCATTTTTTAATTATTTTGATATCAAATTATTAATATTTTTATACCAAAACATAGATTTTGCAAAATTACTTAGAATTTTCAAAGATAAGTGGTATAGTAGTTTAAAGGCATCAATAAATGACATCGGAAATTTTTCACTCTAATTAAAATGTTACAATAATCAAAAAATATCAATTTTAACTGCATTATAAAAAAGATTAAAATTAATAATTCAAATATATATTATATCTTTTTAAATTATCTACTCTCACAATCATATTTGCGCACGAAAGAAGGGCATATCATACAATATTTTTAAATTTTGATTTGCACAATAAAAAGTTCATAAACAATTATACTTATTCTATCCCTAGTAGAATTTTGAGCATAATTGAAACGGTTTTTAAGCCAGAAAATGACGAATTAGCATAAAATGCTCAAAATATGATCCTAATATGATCAAATTACAAAATTTGTCTAACCTTAAAATGCTCAATTTCTACTAGGAATAAGTTGAATCAATTTGGTTTTGTGTAAAACTGTAAAATAATACGCATTCAAGCACATTTGTAAAAGCAAGCGCTTTTACGCAAATAAACGTTATTTCATTGATTAACTAACAAACAAATTTAACAGACATTTGACATCTACTCTTATTTAATAATGTTAATTTAGTTATTAACTTTGAAGTAGAGTCCAGACTTTGCAATCAACAGATTGTTTCGAAACTGCTATTAAAGGATATGATTCTTTGATCCAAAAAATGTACACATCACTTGGAAATTTCGCCAGAGAGAACTGAAGACCAAAATATATGAACTTTTCGTAATAAGCATTATAATAATTGAAATAACTTTGTTTTAAAAAGCTTCCTATAATCACTCAGATCAATGGAAAAAATTTTTAATTGAAACTTGTAGCTGATTTTTAAATAGCTAAAATGGTTTAAAAGTTACGTTTATCTTTTTATAACATTTTTCTAAAAGTTCTACAATATATATCATTTTACTAAATATTTTTCAATTAAATATAATTTATGTACCTCTGTCGAAAATCCAAAGACACGAAAAATTTTTGGTAAAAGAAATCATATTCTTTAAGCTTTACATCAATCCGTTTTTTGTATAAAGTCTAAACTTTTCTTGTTAGTATTAACTTACACAATTTACTTTTAGTTCTTTAATGAAAATAAATAATTGTTATACTACATTATTATGAATACGTAATAAATAACGTAATAAACATTATAACTTAATTACCATGATTATATTATAAATATCGTATCTCATTTTCAAACATTAATAGCGAAAGCTCTAAAAAAATGTGCAATCAATAGGAAGAAAGCATCAAAAGTAAAAGAAAAGTTCGTACACTTTTGACATCAAATGCGCCCGAAAAGTAAGCTACTCAAAAGTATAAAAAATTACCGCTACGGCAACCAACTCACTTATAATTCATTTAACCGAATTAAAAAAAAAGGGAAGTGAGACGGAAAAACTCCGACTACCGTATAGAACGCGCGTATTCCCTTGGACGACCCTCTGAGCTTTTATCATTCCAAAAGGTAGACGACGAAAGAGAGACAAGAAATACAAAAAAAGAGAAAAAAACATCTACCTTGGCAAAAGGCGTCTCGGGACGCATTGTTCGAGTCGCAAAGGAAGGTAAAGGCTCTAGCTCTCTTAAGAAACAGAGAGAGAGAGAGAGAGAGAGAGAGAGAGAGAGAGAGAGAGAGAGAGAGACGACAGACGGAAATTCAAAGGCAGCCCGGATTACGCGCTCGCCAAAGAGAGAGGTGGTTCTTGATAGCCCACCGAGAGAGAGAGAGAGAGAGAGAGAGAGAGAGAAGGGAAAGAAGAGAGAGAAAAAGAGTTCAAGTCCAAGATTTTGGGTGTTACTATATACTCTGGGTTGAAATTGAGCCTCTTGATAACATACATACGTGCAAAAGATGACCAATGATTAATGTTGAACCAGTGCTCATTATGTTGTTAATTTTTATGCGATAAGCCGGAAATGATAGGTTATTTTGTTTCCAAGCTGTTTAAGGTTTTTGCGTGTTTTTAAACAAGGGGTTGTGTGCACGTAACTCATGCCTGATTTGGATTAATTTGGGTGTCATATTTTTTGCGACTGGGTATCAGGTGTGTGTTCTTCTCATAGCCATTTGGATCAAATATTTTCTGAGTTTGATAGGTATAGAATAATATGTTTTTCATACAAAAACCAAGGAATGATTTATTTACAAAAAAATTATTGTTCGATATCTTATGCTACCTTAGTTTCGTTGTATCGATTAATTTATGAAATATTTTAAGTAAACCTAGCTAACATGTTATTTAGTATAATTATAAAAAATGTTCATAAAATGGTTTCAGAACTTTCGATAAGGAAATCATAAATTATACCATGCTTAAACAAATTATTTAACACATTAAATATATAATACTTTATTGGAATTGTAAAGACATTAATTATAAATTTTCGACATAGCTGACATATTTTTTATAATAATACAGATTAATATTAATAATAAATTACCGTTTTTGTCCTTTTTTTCCTTTTTAAATGTGCAGATGTTCTCGACTCGACTCTATCGCATCGAAATAATGCAGATTAATAATTAGATGTTAATACAAGAATGTTCGAACGTCGGTTCTTTCTGAAGTATATATAATAAATAAGTATCGAATAATAATTTAGACACATAAGTCAATATATCGATTTTTATAATTAGATATGTATATAAGAATATGAAACTATGAATTATGTTATTCTTCGGTGCATTTTTCAATTATAATTTAGATACCGATATAGAGACGTTATGCGCAAAAGGCAATATTATGTCAAGTGTAAAATTTGCCTGATTATTTACTAAAGTATTAATTATTAATAACAAATACTATGATTCGACAAATTCTTAAATATTGAAAGGTAAGCAAGTTTCTAGCGAGAATGTACCGTTGAATCATTTAGTGCGTTATCTAGGTTTGGCTGGTGTAAACAGTAATGATAAGTTCAAAACCTGTTAAGCTATACGTAACAAATTGATCTTTAGCGTCATGTTCTATATTTTACTGCTGTTTTTTACTAAATATTAATTGACCAAAAGTACGCGAATTATGTTGATATAAATAAAGTGTGCGTAAACTAAAAAAATATTACGATTGATTAATTACGCGTAATTCTCAACGAAAAATAAGATATATACATATATTAATATTCGATATACTAATAATAAATAGTAAATACGTGTTTTAAAAAATTGAATTTAAAGCAAATTCAATCGAATAATTTGCATTAAAACAAAATTTGGTCAGATTAATTGATAATGTGACAGGAGGGTTACAATTGTGACCTCATTTAATGGGAAATAAACAGCAAGCTCGATAATCTGGTTTCAGAGCAAAAAATCAATAAATTCTGTATACATTGTAAACTTTAAATTGTTGTTCAGCGCTTCTCTCTAAATTCATTGAATTACTTTGATTAGAGTGAATTTTTAATCAAATGATCGATATATAGTACAATAAAGCGTATTTTTTTTAAACTAACTATATAAAAAAACGTTTGCGCAAGATTTTTTTTCTAAATTAATATTATTGATATACATAAATTATATTTTATTGTTATGAGTTTATATATACATTTTAGGTTCTGAAAGACACATTTGTGCAACCTAATTATGATAAACCTTAAATTAATCACGAACGCACAATAACATCGCACGAATAAATGCATTACGAAACATCATCGCGTCATTTCCCACCACCTTCAAAGAAAAATGTTGTAACTACTCCATTGAAAGAAAAATTACGAGCTCTCGAAAAAAGGTCAACCGCAAGACAATCCCAACACGTGGAAGCACCAAAACACTTTCTTTCGTCACTAATCTACCCCTATGTGTATATATCTGTCTATCTATCTATCTATATATACACAGCTTTCTAGCGCTGAGGCACGTACAATCCAACGGCGTGCCAAGAGAGCCGGAGAGAGAGAGAGAGAGAGAGAGAGATGAAGCGAGAAGGGGGGTGCAGGCGGCGGTGGCGAATAATTGGACGAGCGCGCGCGCGGATCGTTTTGCGGCTAGGGGGGAAAGTAGGGAGGAAACTCGCGAGGGGGATGACACGTGGGGTAGAGAGAGGGATGAGAGACTCGCGCGTTTCGCGGGTAAAAAGGAAAAAGGCAAGTGAGAGAGCGAGAGTGAGAGAGACAGAGTGAACATGGGGGGAGACCCCTTCCCTCGCGTCGCGCCCTGTGTAACAGGTGGTTTTAACTGCTATAAAGCAGCTTGCGTGGCTTGAAACTTGAAAGGACGCAACCCCGCCCGCGTTAGAGTTTGAAATCGCGAGTGTCTCCTGGATTTAGTTTTTCTTTTTTATGGCCCATCATTTCGTTTCTTCTATTTTTTTTTCTCTTTTTCGTCAGACCTTCCATATTCGTGTGTGTATTAAGTATTTTTGTAAATATGGGGTCAAAGAGAATGAGACAGCAAGAGATTTAAATGATTTGTGAGTATTCCTATTAGATTTGGTAGGTGATTCAAGAGTTTGCTTAACGGGGTTCGAATTGTTTATACGGGTTTTTAGTGAAATATTACTTATTCTACTGAATTTAGTGAACGAATAACAATAATGCTTTTATTAGAGATATACGTCAATAAGTGTTGCTTAATTAAAGAAGCTCCTGTATTGTTGTCTGTTTGGCCAATTACAACCAATGTTTGTGCAACCTTCTCGCTATCGCCACAATTTTGGACGTATAGCTATAATTAATATTCGATTATTATGTCAGTAACTTTAAAAATCACGAAATTCAAAAGATAAATAAGGAATTACACAGAGAAAAAGTATGTATACCTTCATTTTATTAAAAGTAATTTGTCAAAGTATGTACGCTACACTATTGCCTGAAATGTGCAAATCTCGACGTATATTGTATATATATATATATGTATGATGTATGCGTACGTAGATGTAAGGAAGAGAAACTATATAGAAAAGCGACCACAACGACAGATGACGTCGCGCTCGCGCTGGCGAATTCGTCCCGAGCAAGGGAGCGTTTATGGGCAATTTACATTAATGAAAGATTTATGAAGCGTGCGCTCGCTCGCGAACGTACAAGGTACAGAGGGAGAAGCAGCGCGCGCGAATTACGCGTCGTCACGATCTTTAATGCTCGTGTGAGTGTTCGACCCCCGGAAATGCCTGCATACATATTCGAGCTAAGGGGTGCAATACTTCTTTTTTTTTAGTTTAAAAACCAGAGTATCGGTTTCGAAGTCGTATACGATACCGCTTACATTTTTTGACAATGTAAATAATGCAACAATACTATCACTTAACTATGTCATTTTAAATTCAAGATACATGTATTTGTGCGTACTTTTCATATAATATACCCACAGAGAAGTATAAATGCGTTACTAAGCTTTAGTATACGAAGCTACGACAACAAAAAATCAATATAAATTAATTTTTATACATAAAAAATGTTATTTTTGAAAATATAAATGCGTGTATATACAAACGATCCGATCCTCATCTTTTATGTGCCAACCGATTTTTCGTTATTCATTTTTCATCCAGCAAATCCACGCAGTAAAATTTGGATCGATTATACGGATGTCGCGTGCCCGCCAAGGGGCAGCCCTTTGAGGTGCCGCAAATTGCCGAGCTTGCTAAATCGTTCCCTAAAGAGCCGCACCTGCGTTGCGATTTTCGCGCGTGCAAAATAATAATTATTACCATGAGTTCTGGTTAATGGATTTTCGATTAGTTGCATGCTAAAGATGTGTACGCGTACGCGTTCGCTTATTTTTTTTTCTTTTGTCATGTTTATATATATAAATATTTTATAAAAAATACTGCTCTTTTTGCTACGGTCGCTACCGCGATTATTTCATCCTTTACGATAAATTTAACCACATACATTTTCGTAAAATTTTGAATAATTTATATTCTATATAACTCCATTTACATTACAATTTAAAAATTCTATAATATTTCCGATTTGATTCTTTCAAAAATTCGTTGTAAATTCATATATAATTAAAAAATTGGTTGCTACGCGAAATGTATATATATTTATGAACAAGTCATGAATTTCCGTATATTCAAATACATATATTTGTTTTTTTTAACGTCGCCCTTTTTATGCTCCCAAGTCGGTGCTAATCAGCGGCGGAGGTCATACGATGTCTTAGTGAAGAAAGCACTTGTTGAAAATACATTCGCCAGTAGTGCTTGTATCAATCGACCGGGGCCGGGAATCAAACCTGGGACCTCCAGATTACGAGCCCGACGCCCTCTATCGCCCTCGATCGCAGGCCTCTAAATATATATTTGTGTAAATTGTATTCGTAAAAATTTTATAATAATTTATACGTTAGAAACTTCAGCTACTTGCGGTTCTTCATATCTCTGTCTGTAAAAGAGAGTTACTGTTAATTTAATATAACGCGTATGGATAACAATTGATGATATACTTTTTTCAATATAAAAGATGATTTGAAATGATCATATAATTATCTAATGTAAATACATATATATTGATTGAAATCTAATATTTTTTGTACCATTATCAAAAAAGAAGTTAATAAAGCAATCTGACTGGTCGGATGAAATCACATCGAAGAATAAGTTGAAGTCACGCGAACTTCCTGATCGACTTACGTGTAAAAGGAAATTCACGATAGATAACTCGAAAAGAATCAACCGAGACTATGTATGTGTGAGAGGATAACAATGTATCGAGGATGCGTGTAAAAGTCTTAGGTCACGAGATATTTGTAAGAGCTGACGTATAAGGTGTGTTTTATTAATGTTGTAATAATTGGGAAAAACTTAATATGGTTTTGAGTTTTAGTCTGTAAAGGTTTCAATTTAAAAATTTACAGTATTTGCGATTATTTATATTTTTTCACTAACCTACTATACAAAAGAGACAGTCATCAACAGGTAAGCTGTGTAACCTCATGTAAACAAAGCCATTTTTGAAGTAAATGCTGAAATAAACCCAACCCCACTCGTAAAATTAAAATAATGATGTATATTTGAGATCAAAGCCCAAGCTACTTTCGGTCGAATTGATTCCGACTTCTAATCAAGGATTGAAGAAGACGAAGAGAAAAAAGATGATGCAGCATCGATTTCTTATATAGTACGAGGGGCGTCGCCTCCTTGTGGGCTGCTGGTGCTGCTCGTTTCGATGTACCAATTACCGGCGGTATCCCTATTAATCATATTATATGATTTATCTTGTTTTTGGATTATTGAAATTTACAAACATTTTTTAGATTGAAAAAAAATAATTTATAACTAAGTATATATACAAACGTTAAACAACTTCAATTTCTTTAACTTGTAACAAATATTTTAAATAAAATAAAATAATTTTTATATAGTTTGACAACACCGTCTACCTAAAATAAAAAAACAAAATGTATAATTTAAACAATGATAATGAAAAAATTCATTATTCATCACCACAACGTAATAGAGTAGCTTGAAATTTTGCAAAAAGAAAGAAATCACACGAGATACACCCTAAAAAATCTGAAACTCCTTACAGATTCCTTACGGGTAGTTAGTGTAATAGCCCTTTAAAATGTACTCGAGGCACAGCCTCCCTTGATGTTTTCGCACGCGTTCGGAGGAGCCTTGTGATCTCGGTATGGCTAATCAGTAAGAGCCGTGCGACAATTACCGCAAGGTGCTTCCATGGCCGAAATATTTTTCGGGCTCGTTTTTCACGCTGGTATCCTCCCTAAGGAGATTCTCGTTAACCAAGGTTGCTAGTTATAAAAGAGACCCTGAATTTAAACGAATTAAGGGGGTTGGTATGCATCAAGGGGGGTATTATTTTAGGCTATCGTTTTCGTTTCTTTTTTTACAGGTTGTATATAAATTTTACTCAATTTGACGCCAGTTATATACTATTTGATACACGTATGAATTGTATAACTTTTATGTATATCATATTTTATAAGTTAATATAATTTATTTTTGTAACAGTTTATTTATTACTTTTGTATTAATATTTTAAGGAAATAGATTAATTTCGATAACAAAATTTGTCATAATCCCCGCTCTCCATCCCTGGCAAATCGAACTTGAAATTCAGTTTGTGAAATCCAAATAATATATGAATAACTTTTTATTTTAATACTCATTTTTAAATATCTAATATATAAGAATCAACCATTGTCAATTTAAATAACTTTCTTTATAATTTTATGAAATGTTATTGTTTTACTTTTGTATGTTCATCTTGCAAGCATTATTTGGAATTTGAATTCTCAATATATTATTTTCTTTATCATTTACGAAAATGATATACATTTTTATTATTTAATTATTATAATCTATATCTACGAATTTTTCAGGTTATTTTTAATCTGTTTTCTTTAAATTTTGTTAATTCTTCTTAAAATTAAGAAGAAATGTATCACTGAATTTATTTATTCATCGGTCAGTAATACATAATTTTTGTTAAATGTTGCAGTTTCCGCCTATTAATTTATAATTTTAAAAACTACTTAAAAAATTAGTACTTTTAATATCTTAGATAATATCTTTCTTTTTTTTAATTTTCTTAGATAATTTCTATGTCCACAGTTTTCTAATTACTAATAACCGTGAATTTTTTCCAAATGAATAAATGCAATAATTTATATGGAGACATAAATTTAAAAACTGTGTTCTTTTCACATAATTTAGATCGTTAATATATTCTTGAACTCGATGTTCCAAACATGCTTTAAGTATTTTTTTTTAATATTAACATAGCTTAATTACAAGAAAACAATTAAATTGCACACTAAATTTTTATAATAATATTTAAAAACTGCAATCAATTTTTTGAATTATACTCAAGATGCATGTTATACACTAGAGCATCTTGTTTTTCATAAACATTCAAATTTTTGGACTTTAATCTTTCAAATATTAATTGATCACATGATCATGGTGCAGCCAATGAACACTATCTTATTTTGGTTTCACTTATATGCCCATCTCTTTTTTATAAGAGGATTATATGAATTAAATATATACAACCTGTACCCTAACAACATTAAAATCTACCTCACTCTTATCAATCGTACATAAAAAATTATAAACCTACCAAATTATTCGTAAAAATGAAATCGTTAATATATGAAAATACATAGATGAATATAAGATATTCTTTACCAGTCTCTTTCGGTGAGGGGAAACGATGCGCGAGATTTTCATTTCCGCGGCGTAATTAACGAGCGAGCGAACCGACGGGGGAGACGCGCGCACGAAGGTAAAGTTAATTGCCGGAGCGATCGACGCGGTATACATATACATATATATCTATACGGTTGAAATTTTGGTGCGGGACACGCGCGTGCATGAATTGATTAAATAACGAGATTCGTGGGTATAGGCTGTTTATTGTTGTCTCGAATATTTTTTTTTCTTTTTTATACATGCAAAAATGACGTTCGCGTATATTACGTAGTTTTAGATTTTTTGGTTTATTCATATTATTAATTTCTTTTTGTTAAACATAAGGTAACCGTATATTAAACTTAAATATATAAACTTGATCAATATACAAAAATTGTAAGTTCCAAAAGAAAAACATGACTTTTATATACGTAAATCGAATTCCAAGATATAATCGATGAAGACGAAACGAACGGGTACTAACCGGATATCTGCAGTGTATGAAAAATAATAAAAGTTGCCGCGAGTATCATGATATAGTAATTATTAAGTAAATCCCTCTGGTAAACCTTTGGAATTTTGGTGAAGATAACATGTGTATATGACGCATACAATCGCTTATTCATTTTTAACGGAAACACACTGGTGATTACATTAAAAATAGAAAAGTAGTTTGTATATCGGGTTCGTTGTTTCTTTCGACAAACATTGAATTCTATAGGAGCAATAGGCAGATTAGCTCATGAAAAAGTGCTTTTTAAGATTTGCAATACATTTCCAAGATCAGTAGGCCTTTGGTTTTTTAAAAGTATTAAAAAATAACGTTAGAATAGCATTATTATTCTTTATCGTTCATTTCAATACTGAAATGTTACTTTTTATACATTTTAAATATTTCAGAGCCTATTCTAATAATCACGGATTGTTCAATATTATAAAACAAGAAAGACAAATCTAACACGATGAGTATTATAGTCTTCTTCGTCCTCCCCCGAAATATCAAGACTTTATCTTAGGTCGATTAACCGGTCGCACCTGCGGCGCGTGCGACACCGCAATTATCCGGGGTACGCGCGCGTGTAATACCCAAGCGCGTCCGTAATCGATGAAACGCGGACAAGCGCGCGCAACGCGAAGAAAAGGTCCGTTTTGACGCGAACGCCACGCCTCCCCTACCTATACCTACCACCCTTTATATATATATATATATATACTCACATATATAAGGATCCAACCGATGACCCCATCAATTTGAGAGCCGCTCTCTAATTTACACACGCGGTGTGGTTAACGAGGGCTGATTTGACTGATCGGTGCGGTTTTATTATTTCTTTTTTTTATTTTTAGATTTTTTTCATTTTTCGATTTGGGATTTTCGAATCGTTCTTAATTTTCGTACCGACGTTTTTTAGTATGATTTATTTATGAACTAGTAGCATATATTATATACGGTTACCGCTTTAAAGCTAACTTTATTATAGGGAATTTTTAGGTAATTTTGTGTACACGGTTTAAGATACTTTTCACCTACCTGTAAGTAGTATTTTTTACATTTTTTAGTCAAGAGCACAAACGCTCTTAATCAAGATTATAAAATTCATGTTTAACTGTAATGTTTTATGTATTTCAATACATATCTTAAAATAAATTAAATAAATTAAATATTGCTGAAAAGTAAAGCAACTTATATATACAATATATTATATTTCATGTAATAATGCAAATCAGAGCAATAGGAAATTATTTAACATTTATTTTATTGATGTTATAATAATATAGGTATATCATACACTGCATAATGTGCACTTTTAAAAATATTAATACTTACCGTAGTACTAAAGGCATTCGGTCAATTGATGATTGTTATATTTTTACTTTTTAATATTTTTTAACAATGATTATTTATAATTAATTATATAATAATAAGAATAATGATAAATAAAAAAATGTACATAAAAGATTTTAATAAATAATTTTTAATATAACAATTGACTAAATAATTTATATAACATTAATGTATAATCTATATAGGAAATGCACAAAAAATGATTAGAGGTAAAGTGTTTTGAATAAAATAAATGAACACATCGATTACTGCGTAGTTCAATATTTTTGTGTATTGACTGCGTCACTAAGTACATTGAATTATGAGACCGGATCGCAATATATTTAGCAATTACAGACACAATTAAAACGGTGGAATCACGAAGTAAGTCCCTACCTAGAAGTTTTTTCTTTCTTTCATTATACACAAAAAAGATTTTCACCGAAAACGCAATTTCCATTCATTCAATCGTCTTCATCGAAATGTACACATAATAATTAATATATTTCTTTCATTCTTCTTCTCGCTTTCGATATACACCTAGATAACATTAAAATAAATCTATGTATTTATATACTCGTAGTTCAAATAGCGCGCGGTTTTATTTTTTCCTCGCCAATGTGTATGTACAAGATGCGAATTCTAATAATAATACTCACAGGAAGTTAATGAAAAAAATCACACTCGTTTCTCACTAGTACACTTTCTTACAATGTTTACATACATACAGTCGTTTTATTTGCATTGCTCACTATATACCTCTTTTTTTCTCTTCTACTTACTGCTTTTTATCGCATCATATATGCCAAACTATGAATGAAACGACTCAAATTTATTTAACATTTTTAATAAGCCTAAATATTATTTTCGCGTACAATCATGTTTATATATAATGTTTTCATTATTATTATTTTCTTTGATTATGTCGGTAAAATCGGGTATTTGTAAAATTTGAGTCGTTGCATTATAAGACTCTACACGTTTATATCTATGCTAAATTTTTGTAAGCGATACTCAGTAGAAAAATTAGAGGAAACCGGAAACGAATTTCTACGCCGCGATCGTGTGGAGGACGATTTCACTGTTCGAGTCGATGAAAAATAATTTCTATATAGGCAGGGCTCGGAATACTTTCAGACTTTATATTTTCGATGTTTCACTCATCGATACATCAAATTTTTATCGAATGGTTGACTAAAAGAAACAAAACACATCAACTTCGCGTCTAATTATATTATTTTCGTTGATTAACGATGTGAATAGTGAAAATGTCCTCCGACGATATAAGTGCAATCAAAAAATTTTTTAACGTTTACGTCGAATACGAATGCTTTTATAATGCTTATACTTTGTACAACATGTATTAAGTGTTAGTCGTCATTTCCGTTCTGTATATATATTTCACCTGGAAAAACTGCAAATATTTACAAACATAACGAAAAATAATCGTTTAAAGCTTTCTCGATAGTACGGTCTCGATAGTACGGAATTAAAGAAAAATGAAAATATCGATGGATATGTTAAATTATAAAATGGCATAACAAGTAATGGTTAAGCGCATACATTTTGTGCTAGCGATGCACAAATGTCTCAATTAAAAATATCAAACAATCCCATAAATTTATCTCTTACGTGGCGGTGAATCGAGTGAGTGTATCTGAATCTACTTATGCAAGCATTTCGAAATTTATTTGAAACATAACAGCGTTATTATGTTATTTTCGATAAAACTTGAATACGACAAAATTTGCATGAAAGTTTACGCGTTAATTGTATTTTTTAGTCGAAACAGATAAAATAGACTCGAGAATACGTTTAGAAAACTGTTTTTGCTTTTCCTTATCACAAAAAGGTAAATTAGAATTTACCTGTACACAAAAAATTTGCATACATTAGTTAGTTAAGAAATATCGAATCAGATAAATTAATTCAAATGAAAGTATAATCAATTTTTATCAATATTAAATATGAAATGAAAAATATGATAGATGCTGCCTTGCAATAATATAAGGTTAAGAATAAATTTTTCGTTAATAAGATGGTTTGCGAAATACTTACTTTATCACAATGACATTCCTTGTTCAGAATAGATACGCAACGACAATTTTCCTACGATTTCCATAACTATTCCTTCCATCGTTTGAATTTTATAATTCAATTAGATCAATTCTGATGTATTTACACTGAAACATTATATAGAATAAATGATCCAGTTGATATCAGTGAAAATGACTAAATTCACTATGTCGTTGAAATTTTCAAAATTACTAACTTGGATTTTAATTTAATGTTTTACTTCTTTACTTTATAGTAAATATTTAAAATGCGACAAAGACTACACTTTATAGAAGCTTTTTCTATTAGGAATTAAGCTACCTACCAGTAGCTGTTAATTATTTATTAATATCCTATATATACATAGAGACACCCGAAATTATATTATTATTAGTCGTCGGAAAATATCGACTGAACTATTACTGGATCACTTACTCTATTGTACCTACAATATTTACTGAAGCATCATGCATCTAACAATTTTATGTCATGACATATGTGATTTTATGGGTATATAAGGTAAATTTGTCGATAGATCAATTGCAGATCATTATGTTGTTCCACGTGGTTGTCAAAGTTGACGTGAACGTTCATCTTGACGCACTCGTGTCTATTTTACCGAACTTCATTTAATATTAATGGTAGCACCATCGATATTTTTATATTTAATAGTCACGTTAGAATTACACGATGACAAAAGTTTTGCTAATGCAGTACTCGATCACACCTGGAAACGTCACTTGAATCTCGAATTAATGTCACAAATTCGATTTCCTTTGCACGTATGGGCTTTGTTAATCTCGATCGAATGTTCGTTAATTAGCACGACATCCTAGAAAAAGTTTCACCTTACACCGAGTGTTTTAAATATTCGACAACGCATCACCTCATCTCCCAAGCTTTCATGAGCTTTTCGAGAATCCCAGGAGCGCGGGTCTACCAGGGCCGCCACATCCCTTCTTCATCCTTGGCGGGCTGTACAGCTGGCGAGCGTGAAGGATCGGCTGCTCCCGGCTCACTTTCAGGAGCTACCATATCCTGTTTCGGTTTGTCATCCTTAATTGGAGTAACTTCGGTCGCATGACTAGAAACCGGCGGCCTTTCTTCTGGGTAAGCAACCATCGTTGTTCCTGTCTCCGACTGATGATTTTGTTGAGCAGCGAGACGCGCGGCTGCTGCTTTCAATTTCTTCCAACTGCTAGTGGTAAAGTCTAGCGGTTGTTCAGACGGTGCTTCTACTCGTGGACTTTTACTTGGTTTTAATCCTGATGACGCATCGGACCAATCTTGCGAATCGTCGCAAAGTGGCCTTTTGATTAGTTTATCTGTGGCTTTTAACAGGGACATATTGGTAGCAGCCCAAATAGCTGTTGGTGGATTTGGACCGATGCTAATACCGTTAGCCGCGGCTGCTGCTGCTAGTTGTACGTAATGGCTAGGTAGAAGGAAGACAACCTGTCCGTCCGGAAGCCGCGACGGAATCACCTATCGATCAGATGGGAATGGATACGTTAGGTGGGCTTTCGTTAGCTAATTATGATAAATTAATTTGGTTAAATATCTATGCAAAATTATATTTTTTTATATTTTTCATTTGACATTGATATTCTTTTTATTACAGGAATACAAATTAATTTATCTTTCGAATTTAAATATTCAGGAATCTGATGTAAAAATGGCAAAGTAATTTGTTTAAAGTTTGCGAAGAAATAGAAAATGGGTCGTACATATACGTTGTCTGGTTATACGCGAAAACGATATATACTTATATAAAATCCATAACGTCACATAATCCGGTTAAAATTGACATCTTTCAGACTGTATACTGCAGTTAAATCTTTCTCTCCGAAAAATTTGTTACAGTCAAAAAATAATCGTTCATATATTTTCCAATTAATCTAATTATTGTGTTGTTTTAATATAATTCACAAACACATACGAGCACCGAACGATAAATGATTTTAATAATCGCAATAAATACTAACCTGAACGACTGAGAGCATGCTTGAGTTAGGCTGAGCACCAGGTGCAGTTTCCATTCCAGGCATACCAGCTACTGCTGATGGATGTAGCTGCCCAAATGCCGATGCAGGCCTGCTACTGTTGTTATTTTCGTCGCCAGGAGCTGTACTGCTGTCAGGTCGAGCTGCAGCTTCTAATTCTGGCATCTCTTGTTTGATCAGAGCAGCACCTAAAGCTGCGCTACAATGGGCGACCGCAGCTGCAACTGCTGGATGTTGGTGTTCTAATCCAGGAACCGGGCTACCTGGACCTAAAGCTCGGTCCGTAACGCTACCTGGGCTCGAACCTAAGCCTGAGTCAGGTCGGGAACCCAGGTCGAGATCAAGTTCTGATACGCAACTATCAAGGTGCCGAAGCAATCGTTGTTTTACCGCTGGATCCATGGGCGTTGTATTGCCTGTTATTATGTCTGGTGCATCTAGGTATCGGCTTACCTGAAATCACACGGTACATTTTTCTTTTACATATGGGGATGCGATTAGGCCGATTGTTGTCTTTTAAGTAAGCAATTTTTATCTCTACATCAAGGATTATATTACGTAAGCGATTATTATTTGGTACAGTTTGTTCATTACTTTATATATTGATTAATCATTTTTAAGGTGTAAAACCTATATCCTCAACATAATTAACATAAAATTTCAGCAAAGCGCATAATAGTAAACAATTTGTAGCTAAATGTATTATAATTTATAACCATTCGTTATTAAAATATGAAGATAACTCGAATTTCCCATTTGATTATTCCGTTAAATATAATTAACGGAACCTACCCAATGTTTCGTACTCCATATAAATTATCCCAATAATCACTTCGACTTTTCAAGCCAATAAATAAATAATAAACTGCCACTAAAAATTTAAAGAGAAAAAAATGTCAGTCCTACCGCGAATATAAACTTTAATTAACAAAATAGAAGAAAAAAGAAAAGTCGCATATATATATGTACATATATATATATATATGTATATATAGCCATCGGGTAATCATCATCTCTGCCCGAGTCTCGTTCGCGCGCGACTAAGAAGGGAAAGAGAGAGAGAGAGAGAGAGAGAGCATAAGAGTATACCTATATACCCAAGCACTCGTCGCGCCTCTCAATGTCCTCCTCCCCCTCCGCTGCGGAACCGTGAGGGCGGAAGGGGTCGGGAGGAGTAGGAGGGTGGGAGGGGAGGGAAGTCGGTCGTAGCGTGCCGCCGCTCTCGTTACGCCTGAGGCGCGCGCGCGTTCGATCGAGTGCCAGCGAGCGCTACTGGCACTTGCCCGCGCGACGTGGGAAATGGCCAGAGAGGCGCTTGTCGCCGGAGGGGAAAACGCGGCCGAGCCAAGTGCACCGATACGACGGAGGACGCCAAGCGTCTGTCGTCTGTCTCTTTATGCTCGCTCGCTCGCTCATGCGGGCGTTTCTCTCATCTATTTACACGTATAGATATTTGGATTTCTGGTATTTTATATATATTACTACTAAATTTTTCGTTCAATTTTGTTATTTCTTTCAGGTGCAATAATTTGTTGATGAGAATAGGCTAAGTTCTTAAAATTCGACCAGACTAAATGTAATTTTGTTTCTAATATTGTATATTGTTGAACTAAGATCAAATTATTAATAAAAAATCAAATGATTCACAAAAATGTCAATGGTTCAATCAAATTTAACACTTTATTTATGTTTTTCGAGTACGAAGCGACATTTAGCTATAGCAAATGAGTATTGCTAAATCTTTTTGTAATTTTTTTTCATTATGCGTATTGTCAATATACACATAACTTTTCTTCATTTGTTACAAAGGAGTTAATAAATTGACTGTGTCGTATTTTCATAAATTTTGTCTTATATAACGTTTATGAAAGCCTTTATAAAACAAGAAAATATACATTTTAATATAAATATACATTGGAATGCAAAAACTAAGTAAAAATGAAAAAGGTAAAATATATATATATACTTATACACGTTATAGACTATTATATTGTTTAATTTTTTAACAGAAATCAGCATATCACTAATTTTCCAAGCTCATAAACTAAAATTGTATAGTTTGTCTTTATCTAAATATCAATCCAAAATATATGTCTAAAATAATTTAAATTTTAACTATGAAGAGCTCCATTAGTTTGAAAGTAGACGATTCTCCAACCGCGAAGTACGTCGATCAAAATCACTGAAAGGTCTATCCGAAATAAAAGGTGAACCCTCGAAAACATCCTGTTCAATTTCTTGTAGTAAAGGAAAAAAGAAAGGGAAAAATAGAGAAACAGGAACGAACACTGCGGAAAGCCTCCGCAAGTTCGAAATAGATCGCAGGCGCGAAAGTGAGCGCGACGCAAAAGCCGCGCGCGTGCGTTCGAGAGCGGGTAAGGGGAGGGTGGGGTGGGGAGGGCGGCGTGAGAAAACGGCCAGACATCGCGCCAGAGAGATCGGGAGCGTGACGCACGCGCGCTATATTATGCGCGCGTCACGCGGACCGAGCGTCGCCGGGGCTTTTACGGCCCGCTGCCTCGGAATAGTACGATAACCGAATATCCGCTTTTTATCGCTCGCCGCTGATTACGCGCGCTCCCGCGAGCTTCGGTCAATTAGGGTCGATCATTCGGGTGGATGCAAAATTTTATTGGGTGTTGCCATTGTTTTCTTTTTTCATGGTGATTCTACTTTTTGAAAAATGTATCGCAATCACTTTGGGTTGATATAGGTATCTATATGTAAGATAAAGATTCACACTAGGAATTGATACTATTTAATGAATTTTAGGTATCGATTTTCAATCTATCGATCATTTTTACAAAGCTAAATATAATTTATTGAACAAAAAATTGTTTGTTAAATATTCTAATTACTTTGCATACATTTGCTGATCATACCACACTATATATATAAAAATGACATAGATAGTGCAAATACTTTAGTTGTACGTCTGAGATCTACGTATTAAGATTATATATAATATTATTTTAAACTAATTTTGAATGCATATATAAAGTATTGAAAATATCGGTATAGTAATTAAATTATTGATACTGTATTTTCAAAACTATATAATAGGGTAAATTATCGGGGCTAGGTCAGTCATCTTAATACGTTTATATACATTGAGGTATTGCAAAAATACACATCTGATAAATATTCTTAAGCAATAATGATTTTCTATTAATATGTTTTTCCATTTATTTTATGACAATTATAAAACTGTATTATAGATTCTTCTTAAGCCAACCAAAATTTCTCAAACAATAAATTAGAAATTCAAAAATTTTAATATCTACAATTGTGCAACGAAAACTAAAAAATTGTTCAATTATAATTAAAGAAAAGTAGCTCATAAACCTTTCAATAAAATAATCTGCAAAAGCTAAAAAAAAATTCGTCGAGAAAAAGGAATTGAAATCTCAACTCATCAAACTTGGTCTTTCCCTTACACCTTTCAGCAAGAAAACAAGAAGCGCCAAGCGCGAAAAAGGAAAGCGAACGCGGTCTTGGGCGCGGGCGGGTATAAATATCGGGCGGCTTCATGGTTCTCCCCCGCGCGCTTTTATATTTCCTTTTTCGATTTATGGCCGCGAGCGCAGCTGGCCGACCTGCTCCCTCGTAATTCCGCGATAACCCACGCGCACCGGGTAGGACTTCTCTCTCTCTCTCTCTCTCTCTCTTTCTGTCTGTCTCTTTCGCTCTCTTTCTCTCTCGCCTCGTAACTGATTTTTCAACCGGATCGCGGAAAACTTTCTCTCGAATCGGTACTCTATTGCTTTTCCGATGATTTTCACATCCTATCGCAAGAGCGGTCGTCACTTTTTTTAGCTTTCGTTTTGGCTAGAAAAGGTATATTGTTCGTTTTCCTCTACGAGGTAGCAAATTTTTTTTTTCCACTATGGTTTGATATTTAGTTGTTGATAATTATATCCATTGCATTAACTTCGAAAAAATTGATAACTTTAACCTGGTTTTTATCGTTTTAATGATCACTTATAGAATGGTATTTTACAGAAGATCGAATATGAACAAAAAGTGTAAATTTTATGGTTAAATAATAAAGATTGAAAAAGTTGTTAAAGTAAATTAATTTTTTAGCATTTTAATTTAATTGGTTTTTTCATTAAAACTTTATATTTCTACTATTTTCGTCTGTTTATTTATATAGAATAAACATTAGTATAATAAATTATTTGTTACATGAATAATTATAATTTCATACATTATTGTTATATATAAAAAGTGTCTTTTAAAGCCGTCAAAGTAACATAGACATTCATATATAAGTAGGCACTGTATAAAATTCATAAATTATAAGTAACATATGCTTAACGATAATACATATAATTTAAACTTCATTAGCCTCACATAGACGCCTATACGTTAACTACATACATATATATATATATTAAAATTATGTTCCACATGTCTCCAGTATCTTCCTTCAGTGTAAGTTTTAATTGTATAGTATTTTTAAGTCTTGTTTTTAAATCGATCAAGAAGTGCCATCGGCAACTCAAAATCCATCGTATATAAATATACAAAATAGTCGCCAGAAAAAGAGAAAATCAAAAGCTTTGACAACGAATTCGCGCGTCAACGCAAGCCACACGTGTCGTTAGATAAGATAATCGCTTGGTATATATACCGAGACCCCCCTCCGAAAAAATACAGTGAAAAAAATAGAGGAGGGGACTGGGAAAGAGAGAGAGAGAGAGAGAGAGAAGGAGTGAGAGAGTGAAAGAGTCGCATTAAATCGAGCGACGCGTCACGGAACAACGATACGATCGCGCCGCGAGTGGCGATCGTAGATATATACTTCGGCGCGTGTGTGCCCCGAGGCCTTTATCTCGCTCCGTCGTTCGCCAATTTCTTTCTTTTTCATTTTCCATACTTCTTTCTTCCTCTATACTACGTCTTTTTTGCATGTCTGGTCACTTTACTTCAAGCGTTACTTTTCCTTAGTTCAGCATTTTTGATTACACTTAGACTGAATTTAACATGTTATTGTTATTGGGAGTCGCATATTTAATGGATTTTACATTAATATTAATTTCACTCATTTTAATTACACGCGGATTGTGAATTTCTTTGAAACAGTATGGATTTTTTGTAAATATTTTATTGCACATAGAAATCACTACGCGTACAATATGGTGTATCAAAGAAAAATATACCTATACAAATATTAAACATGCACCTGTAGTACAAAGTGGGTGTGAGGATATAAAACCAAGTACGAGACACGTATTGTGATATAGCGAGTTATATACGTGTGAATAGAAGTGTTTTGAAAGAATATGAGCGAATTTGTTATCAACGATTTTACAGTGTAGTAATGCGGACAGTAATATATAGGTCAATATGTCTGGGCTCATTTTAAAGTTGAACGTTAATAATTATCATCTGTTTAAAATTATATTTTGCTCACATTGACCTATTCTCCTTATAATGTTTATTTATTGTCAAATTATATTCGTTTAATTTAATAAATAATAAGTATTAACAATATATATACACATATAAAAGGTGTAAAGTCATTGTCAAAATTTTTTTTCAATTGATTTAAAAAATACATGAGACAGAAAATATATTACTTTATATCGCGTACATGTTGCCTTTGTAATGTTTCACATTTTATGTATAAAACAGTCATTTAATTAATGACATGTGAATGAATATAAATATACCAAATGATATTATTTTTTAAAAACATATACAGAGTATAGAATATATATTTACCTAAGTTGCAAAAAATTATAAAGTTTTTTATTTGTATAAAATGTGTGTAATAAATTAATAAGAATAAATACTATTTTACATAACTCAATCACTATTTCTTTAGAATCTATGATTCATGTATTAAAATCTTATTTATCACTGTATCACTAAAACGAAAAAATAATAATTGATATTGTTTTACAACAAAATGAATACAATACGTAAGAAAAGATATAAATGAAGTACCATAATTTGAGTAATGTAGAGTAAATAAACGAACAGTGCAGTTGATAATTTACGTAAAAGTAAAATAAGTAACGAACCTCTCTGGAGCAATCCTGATAACCAGCCTTATACCTGGACAAACCAGGTTGAGCAAGAGATCGCTGCCTCTGGAGATGGCGTACCGTCAGTTCAAGTATGTCGGCCTTCTCGAGCTTGCTGTGTTTCGTGTTCTCGAGTCGGGCGCTGTCGAGGATCAAGGCCTTCAGCGCCGCCAGCGACTGATTTATCCGGGCGCGCCGTCGCTTCTCCATCAGTGGTTTGTTTGCCTAAGCAACACCAAGAGACCAATACATTAATTATACCAATCGTCTATATATTTTCATTATACATTAAATCTATATCTATAATATATAATATATTACACAAATACGTTGAGAATGTGTACTCGTACAATTATTTTTATATAAATTTAATGCAGTTATAAAGGAGGATCCTCCTACAATTCCTGTTTTGCATTTAATATCGGAAGATATACATAGGCTTGTATGAAAATCATTTTTATGGCAAAATATTTGTGTAATAGCATACATTGCTTAGAATTATACGGTATTGCAACATACTATTTAAATTATTGAATTAATCGCAATTAAAAATTATGTTGAATGCATACATTTATCTACAAATAATAAACTGTTTTAAAATATGCTACGTCAAACGACTGTACAACGCACAAAACATCAAATTGTAAATATTACTAATCAATAAACAGCAAAAGCATATACCGACAAAAAATTATTGCATACAAAAAACGAATGTCACAAGACGTAAACGACGAGCAACTCGCGACAAAAGTTCCCTTCGCTCACTCTCTCTCTCTCTCTTGCAGTAATTTAATTATCGGCCGGTTCTCACCCACACGACCCCTCGAGCCATTCGTATTCTCGAGCGTTGGTTGCACTGCAGCCCCTGAAAATCGCGGAAGCAAAAGGAGGAGAGTGTATACCGAGGATGCCTGGCGCGCGAGTCGTCGGATTCAAATAAGAGAGAAGAGAAGCGCCCCGCAGTCGCCTTCTAGAGTCTCGCCTCGGTTGCGCTTCTCTTCTTCTTTTTCTTTCTCTTCTTCTACTTCGAACTCGCCGCGGCGTCTCCTTCCACTTGGCAAAGTGCCTTGCAGACCGGTTCGCTCACAAGACCCGAGGGGAAGGCCAGACGGATGGTCGAATAGATTAGAAGTTTGTTTTGCGATCGCGCGAAAACCAGTGAGGGACTAACGCAAATTTTGTGATTTTTCTTTTTTCTACAACGGAAATGTTACATTTTTCCTTCGGAATCGTTTAGACCAATTAATTTTTAGTTTGCTTTAGTATTTTGTATTTTTTTAAGAAGCTCTTATGCAATATAAACTTTTTAAGACTTTATATAGTATGGTTCAAATTGTATTCAATATTTATAAATAAACCACGTATGAATTAAAACTAACAAAAATATACTAACAATAATAAATAATGTCTAGTCAAAATTACATCGACAAATATTCACATACATAAAAAAATAAATTAATCTATTTAGAAGAGATCGTTCAACATATATACCTATCATCCCATATATTCATTGGAATATGCTATAAATACAAAACAATTGCATGCTATTTTTACACACCGTTACACTTATACATAAGTATAGGTATATATGTGTAAGTATCTAAGGTCGCACCCCGAGGTAAGTCTATGCATTATATGAATTTTTTCCACCTACTTGTTCTACCCCTCGTAAAAAGAGAAACAAGATCCCCCGCTCTTTGCGAACAATTACAGCAGTATGGTTAGGGAGTCAAATAAAAGCTTTGGGCATAGGGCAAACAGACGGGCGTATTATCGTTCGGCTTCGATAAAATATGAAATAACCGCAAGGGCTTGCCTATATGATTCAACATTGTCACTATAATCTTTATTTTTTTTCTTTCGTATCAATGTCCTTTGAATGCACCGAATCACAATGATGAGAAATTCTCTATATTCGCGGGGATTTTTTATTTCCGATTGTGCAGTTCAGGTAAAACGTGCGAATATTGATTATTAAATAAATTCAGAATTAGAAATTTTAAAGTTAGAAAATGACATTTGTGTAAAAATTTAAGAATTGTATTGGATTTAATGCAACACGAATACTGTATTGCAAAAAAGCATCTACAGTATTTTGTAGAAAACCAAAAAGCTTTAGCTGAGCTGATCGTACTAGCTGTTTCAATTGTTCGAATTACCTAACCATTCGAAAAGAAGGTATTAAAAAAAGCATTGTTATTCTTGAGAAGTGACTATCCAGCCGCTCGAAATAATTCAAAGGAGAAAAAAAATGTCAGTCAAAGTTTATTCGTGCGCGTCTTAAAAATGAAACAATCCGCAGGAGTCTTGTACGGTGTGCGGGTAGAAAAAGAAAAGGAGGAACGCGGAAAACTGTCGGAAGCCGGAACTTTAATTCTGGTAATGAGGCGGTGGCGGTACTGGCAGTAGTTGTAGTAGTGGGTAAGGAGGCTCGAATGACGCGATAACTCGTTGTAAATAGTCCAATTACGGTAAATTGCCAAGGCTCTGCGCGACCGAATCTCCCGCGAAACTTATGCCGTTCGCGTAACGCGCGCAATTGACCGGGACACGCGCGTGAGGATATAGACTCGCGTTATCGAGGCGCGTAAGCTAATAACGTCCTCCTTGCATTTCAAACCCATTAACGGTCGTTAGGTGCGTATGGAGCTTCGAATTGATTCTTTTAAATACATTCTATCTGATTAGCTATATCTATATTATTTTATACAATTCATCAAATGTATTATTTACTGCACGATACATCGGAAGATAATTTAGAGTTGTTATAATAAGATAAGGGCTTTATTAACCATTAGAGCTTCTAAACTTTATGACAATAGCCAAAAATTTATCAAGTATACCTACTTATAATATTTTTTAAAGAAAAATACTTCAATAATATTTGTTATAGCACTTTCTAAATTGTTGTTTTTTAGTACAGGTTATTAAATACTTCCTCGTTTTCGACAAGTTGCAATTCGACTATCTGAATAATTATCTTTTTAATTACTTTCTAGTTAAAATAAAATTCTATTAACTATAATACGAGTTGTAACATTATAAAGAATCTTCACTTCGACATCTTATCCTAAAACGAAAAGGTATAGTAGAACCCAGATATACGAAATACCGAAATATATAGCATATGAAATCATAAAGCATCAAATTAAATATTCCCAACGCCACTTGTCACCAGAGTTGACGAAGAAAACCAAGCGACGACCTTTCCTGTACCAGCTACCCCGAAAATGAACCTCAGATGCTTCTCTCACACGTGCGTAGGGGCGCACGCGCTGCACTTTCGGGGGTGGAAGAGGGGGCGAAAACGAGACACGTGCTCCCTTACTCACAGGGATCTCTAATTCCCTTGACGATAGTCACCTTTTTTTGCTCTCAGAGGGGTTGGAAGGGTTTCGAACGGTGCAGGTGGTATAAGAGACTGGGTGTTTCATTTTTTAGTCCTCTTGGATTAACTCTGAACACATATGTACGTGTACATTTTGAGGTGATTTTGGTTTTTAACACGTCAAGTCAGTAGTGGTAGTAAAATTTTTATTCGTATAAATGAAAGTACTTTTAGTGGTTGACAATTTTGTATTGGTATTTGTCATTTTTGAAATTACATATACACATGTATTATATTATAACATTTTATACAGTTGTATAGAAAATGTGTAAAGTGGGTTATAATAGATTTACATATATTACATGGGTAGGTACTGGTGATTGGCTTTATTGAGTATATTCTATGTTAATATTTTCACTACTAAAACCCTAAGTCACATTATGCCAAATCCAAAACTATGTTGCGACTGTTTAATTGCTTATATTGAAAAAATACTTGAATGCCAATTATTAATAAATAAAATCGAGTTATTAAACATTTCATTCGAATCAGCACAGTTGGCTGATAAAACTAACAAAATTTTCGCGCATCCTGCAGCGTCATTTTAGCGCTTGCATTCATTTTATGCGAACCGCAGAATGCGTATTCTTTCGGAGAATTTTTTTTACTGCAGCTCATCCTCTGCATAACAATGAGCCACCGTTCAAAATGGATCAAAAGTTTAAAAAAAAAATAGCATTACCGCACCGAAAGTTTGTTATCGAAACTCTGCGCACCTATCATGGATAGGTATATTTGAAGATGTGCTGCAGAGAATAATTGCAGATTCTTGAATTTGATTATTTTTTATTTTGATTAGTGTGTTAGTTGGGTACCGCAATTTGTTTTCTACATACATGTGAACCCATATAATTGTTATTGATGTATTAAAATGAAAATCGGGTGAATCATCGTCTGCTACAACAACTATCATAATTAATTTTTATGAATAATAAAGATATTTGAAAAATGCATCGTTTATTTGCACGATTCTCGTTAAAATTACTCTATATGAATACATGTATGTTTATATAATTCATGAGAAAGAGTGTATAAATTTAGGTAGTCCGTATAAAAGTGAACAGTTAGATAGCTTGGGAATAAGAATAATTTTAATGCAAAAATTACAATTGCTTTTGATAAGCCGCTTGAAACTTGACAGCTGAGCAATGTTTTTGTTTCGAGTTTCCATATAACGACAAATGCCAGGTTTAGTAGGACTTATCTGCCAGACGCTTGCGCTCGCGCATCAGATTAATTATTTTTGCGCGTACACTCGTTTGTACATTGAGATATGTAATATATTAAATAAATATAAGATTATGATTTTGCAAAAAAGAAAACAAGATTTCGTACGGCCATTACGTAAGAATATCTAGGCGAATACGAGTATAGAGTTTGATCTATACACTTTTGATCTACTACGTCTCACTAACAATTTAAGTTTATACACAGAATTCTTTTATAAAACATATACATAATTTATTTTAATATTTGAGTAAATTTTATATAAATTTATACAATAATTGTTCTGTAAACTAATAACTAAATATACAGACGTACATGCTAATATACAGAAAGTAATTGTTTTCATGCGATGGAATTATATGTGTTTATACATGAATTGAAGTAATTTCTTTGATATAATTGTAAAATAAAAAGTCAAAAGGTGCCATCTAAAAAATATCTACAAAACTAGCAGCGAGCAGATACTACTGTGAAATCGTAATGTTTACATCGTTGTACCACAAAGTTGGTAGGTTAAAAGAGATAATTAAAAAAAAACTAAATAAATATGAGTAAACGAGTTTTAGTAAGCTCACACTCCGGCACTCGGTATATATACAAATAAATATCCTCCAATACTGCAATGCCCTTTAAAATCCTTTGGAATTTTTGAGCGGGAAAACGTTTGATAAGGAAGGTTGCGTAAAGAACTGTAGGTATGCGTAGAGATACATAGACTATTCGACACCCGCATGCGCGATTAGATAAATATTGTAAGCGGTTTGTTTAAAATTAAAATGTAACGCAGCATTTAAAAGTGAAAAAGTCGATTCGAGTGTAAAAGAGCGCAAGGCAGTATAGAACAGCAGTAGACTGGAGTCACGTGGAAATTGAACGGGGGATAAGCGAAGCAGTAATGATCGGCAGTGGTTACAAGTGCAGTTAACACGAATCGCATCCGGCTCAAAGAGATAGGTATATACTTAAACGTAGAGATCGGTAATAATGTACTCACTCTACGACCGTCGGCGAGCTTAGGCCCCGGGCTCGGGGTAGTGCAGGGACTGGTACTCGATTCCTCGATATAAATCGGCTGGTGTAGCCTCGCCCCTCCAGTGATCGACGATTTCTTGGTGTCCTGGTGCTGCTGCTGCTGCCTCGGCGAGTGTACGCGAGCGGTCATCCTTAGCGGGGCCTCGACTCGCGGGGCTCCTGTCGTGTCTCCCTCGTAGCGGGGCCTACACTACGCATCGCGGATCCTTGCGTGTCCACCGCGCGCCACGTGTTCGGCCACTTGTCGGACCCCCCTTAAATATGTATATACATATATACACAAGTGTATATGTATATATATATATAATATATTTATATATATATATGCGTCTGTGCGTGTACGATTGACCGGTACTTTTGTTTTTTCCCTCTTATTCTCTTTTTCGGTTTTTGCTACTTTCCTCTAAGTACGAATGTATAGGTGTAGTCAAGTTCTCTCTAGGTTTGCCTCTCTGTATACGTATCTATATGCGAGCACAAATTCCCGAGAGCCTCACGCTCGGAGCTACGTCGACGGACTGACGCTCGCTCGGGGGGGCGCCAAGCCGAGGCTTCGACGCGCGCGACCGTATATACTCGAGTCGTGCTACGAGTGGGGGAACTCTGCGCTCGTGCCGAGGGTGTGGGAGTTGCTGCTGCTGCTGCTGCTGCTACTCTGCTGCTCTGCTGCTCTGCTGCTCTGCTACTGCAAAGAGCGTTTGCTCTTGTTTCTTTTTTAACTTTTGTTGGAGTGGCTGAAAGGGTATGGTGGTGAATTTTTTATGGAATATTGCTGATTTTTTGTTGTTATGGTACTTGTTGAGAATTTGATAAATATGGAGGATAGTTCAAGTTCTGAGCACTTACGTACGCGGTAGGTATAGAGTTTGCGAGGTTTCGTAAAGGCTTTACATCCACATGTTTAAAAAACATTTTTGAATTTTTAATCATTTCGGTTTTCAAAAATAGTGTTCGAATAACCTTACTGTTAACGTTTTACAGTACATGTTTTGCAGAAAATATTTAAATATCAGTTATTCATAAATGACTGACTTTTAATTATTATTTGTTTCCAATTCAAATCATTGTTACCAATATGCAAGGTATTAATAATTTTCAAATGTGCAATATTGTATTTGATGTTGATGAACAACAAAAAAATTTTTTAATTGGCGACGTTTCCATGGATTCAATTCATCCTCATCAGGCTTTTTATTAATCTATATATGTATATTATTAACGTGATTTTTTACATAAACATTATTAACCATTATATTAAGCTACTTGCAATTATTGTCAAAAATTATACATTTAAGAGCTAAACTTATGACAATAATACGTCGTTCTAAAATAATGTAAAAATAAGAAAAGAAAGTTTGTTAAAATTCATATTCTATTTGATCAAAGGTTAAAAAAAATTTAACAAGGTATCAATAATATTTATATACATATCGAAAATTAAGTGTACAGAACTCAAAAAGTTGGCTAAAATTATTTAGTGTGACTGTGCTTTAAATTGAACTTTCATTAAGAAAAATAAACTTTTTGTACATATTTGTAGTTACCATATTACTAATAAGTGGGTATACATAAATTATTTAAAATAATTCAAAATTATACACATTGCAGGTATTTTTATAAAAACATATCGCTTACAGCATACAAAAAGCAAGAATTCAGGTTTTCGTCACCCTTGGTCTTAAAAAGGGCCCCACTAAGTTTCTATAGGTTCACATATTATAATTAAGCACATAAGATAATTATTATTCGTACCACACAACAATCCAAAAATTGAAGTCAACCATGCTCTATTCAACAATTCCCCTCAACATATATCAATAACCCTCCTTCTCCCCTAAAAAGAGTCACCCATAAGAATCCATCACCCCATCAAAAAAAAAGAAAAAAAAAAGAGGTGATCGCGCCCACCGCGAAAAATCCAGAAGCGAGACGGAGCGAAAATACAAGCCCGAGATTAAACGCGAGCGACCGGAGATAAAGTACGAGCGAGACTCCCCCTCTCTCAAGTGGAAGCGATGAGCCGGGGGAAGGTGGCACAGGGGGACGAAGTGGAGAGGGCGTAGCGGGTGAAGGAGGGCGGGAGGGACGGTGGGGGGCAGGGGGGGGGAGAAACTCGAGCCAAGCGGCGCGGAAGGCCGCGTACTCCCAACCGTATACCATACCTCGGTGTAGCGTATATAGGTATATACATATATATATACGCTCGACAGGGAGTAGCGCGGGGAGTGGGTGGGAGGGGGCGGCACGTTCTCGTCGGCACGCGCGCTGCCAAGTGCTCTCTCTCTTCTCCTCTCCCACGCCTCGGTAAACCGGGCGTCGGTGTGTGCGCGCCGCGTTGGCACGCGGACGGAACAGCCGCGAGCCATCAACGAGCGGATGCGGAGAACTCGTGTGTGGGTGCCCCTTCTCTCTTACTCTTTCGCGCGCACTCTCTCTCTCTCTCTCCTTCACGCTCTCACTCTATCTATCTATCTATATATATATATACCTACATGTACGTGAGGGCCGCGTGTACCGCCGCCGGGTTTGCCGCTCGCGCGCTTGCTCTTCTTTCTTTTATTTTGGCACGAGCTTTTTTGCGGTGGGTGTGTCGGTTTCTTTTTTGTTTTCTTTTTTTTGGAGGTGGGGGGAGGGAGTGAAAAGTTTGGTGGGCTCTTTGTTTTTTGCTCTGTTTCTAACTTTTCGAGAGGTTTTTGGATTTGAGTTTTTGATTTTGGTTTGGAGTTTGATGTGGGTACATTTAATGGTAGCAGGTATAAGAGGCGTTTCTTTGCTATCGGTGTAGCAAGTTTTAGATCGAAGGTTTAAAGAAATTTGGCGACACGTACTTCGAATTTCATTTTAATACTTTATATATCTTTTAGCGAGATATCTACAGAAATACAAAAAAGAATTTTAGACCAATAAACAAAGCAATTTGTATTGTACAATTATAATTGCGAATTGTTATTTGCCTTTTACGGAAGTTATATTTAGACTTCGACATATTTGCTACGCAGTCTAAAAGCTGTTGAATTTGTAATATAAAAGTACATTGCAATACAATAGTACGTTCCTCCAGGTTTTCTAACTTTTATTACTAATGATTAGTTAAACAAGTGTATAATGTAATTAAGAAAAAACGTCTAAATTTAAGCTATTTTATTCTAAACACTTGCGCAAAGCGGACTAATATGGGCTATATAAAAAATTTAAATAACTATTACATTTAATATTATTATAAGAATAATTAATATTTATACAATTTTTACTATTTTTAAAGGTGTAACCGATCGATAAAGATGGTATTATAAAATTATGTATGTCTTACTATATCTTACTTGTACTACTTAAAGGGCAGAGGCATTTAATTGTAAACGATTCCCGTTAGATGTAATTTAATATTCAAATATGCAGTCTTATTGATTTATCGATCATGTGTAATAATTTTTAATTTAATCTATTTTTAGTGTAAACTATATTGTTGAAAATCATTCTAATGCAACTTTTAAATAATGTTTGTAAATTTTTTGTTTATATAATACCTATTTTCGAATAACCATCGCTGCTATAAGTTATTATAAATTAATTTTATAAATAAGCATTTTATGTTATTTTACGTACAATTTTTAACTATTTCCAATTACAATTTTTTAACGTTAAAAAGGAACTTCCATAGTTGGAATACATTTAAAATTAAAGGAAAAATCTTAAATTATGTATTCAACTTTTATTTAATTTATTTAATTTATAGTAACTATTGAAACTAAATACATATATTAGTGAAAATATTACATTATATACGAAATTATACATGAACAAAGTATAGACAGATTTAATGCACCCAATCAGCAAACCGATTAACCAATAATGAAAAAAAATTAGCCCAAAATGCAAACTCGTTTAAAAAAACCTCACATTTGAAAATTCTACGGTCTCTCGCTGCTACTCCGGGAGCGTCCTTTCGTGCTACATCTCAAAGAGTATAAGAGGAAGAGAGAAAGAGAGGGAGAGAGAGATGGAGAAAGAGAAGGTCGGCTAAGTGCCGCAGGGTAGAGAAGCCGAGCCCGGAGATTTCTTCGAGCGCTTGGCGCTTCCGTTCGCTCGTTTTGCAAGGACGAAGGCCTCTGGCGTTTCGCCGTAATCCTGCCTCGCGCTCTTGTAAAATTTTCGAGAGAGGGAGAAGAGAGACGGAATCGTGAGGCGGCAGCGGCGGCTCGTTTGCATCCGAGACCGCTCCATTACTTGACAGCTTGGGAGGCGCTTCTTTTCACTCGCTTCTTCTCCTTCTTTTACATTTTTTTCCTTTTCTTCTTCTTATTCCTTTTTCTCTTTGACTATGGTCGAGGTGATTTTTTAATTGCGGTACGAGGTTTTTGATTCTTCTCATTTTTCCACGGAATATATAGATTTTTTGTTGAGTTATTTTTATTTAATCGATTGAAAATTGTTAGCATTCTCTAAAACCTTATACATTTGATAATGATTTTGTTTCATTCCAAGTTTGATTAGGCGTAAAAATCATAGTTAAATTGTAACATTACAATTATTCCTTACACTTGTATCTCTCGATTTTTCTCATTATATATTAAGAAATATATTTTATTTGTACTTTTAAGTATTATTACGAAACAAATCTTTATAGATGAAGGGGTAAATAATTATACCCGAAAACAAATCTCAATACAAAGCGTCAAATACAATACATCCTGTCGATTTACCTTTACCCAAGCTAAAAATCTCATCGTATATTTATAGTATTATTATTATAAAAATATACTTCGCTTTCGATAAAAAAAAAATGTTCGACCGCACCATCCCCAAAATTTGTAGAGAGAGGCAAATAAAAGAACTAAACGCATCAGAGGCGTGTTCGCGCGCGTGCGTGCTTATGTACAAAATTCCAGGCGCTCGACGCAAAAGAGACCGCGCGCGGGCATAGCTCACGCTCGTTCTCGCGCGAAACTCTAAATTAGCCGCGGTATATAGAGAAGGGAAACGAAAAGTCGGCCAGCCCGACGCGCGCGCCAGTTTGATTTACGATCGAAAACTTTCGGGTCGCCGGGGTTTTGTTGCGATGCCCACGTGCGTTTCGCTCCTGGGTATTTATTGCGCTTTTTAACCGCGTGCCAGAGGATGCGGAAGAAGAGGTGGGTAGGGGGGTGGAACGGTAGAAGAGTGAGGGGAACTTTTTTAGAGAGAGGGAAAGAGTTGATGATTAAAGGAACGCTTAATTTTTAGTGAATCATACTTTAGGCGCTCAGGAGAGGTTTCGTGGCCACTTTTTCTATCCTCGGTATACTCGATCGTTCTTATATATGTTTTATTAGGTTGTAGAAATCGAATTTTGGAATCACCAGGATCAAATCTAACCTCTTCTTGAAATACCATTTTAATTATGATGAAAATGAAGATACTTGTATTATAAATATGTTCAAACCCAAGAACTCTGCAACCGAAGAGGTCAGTATAACGTTTCTTACTGATTCTTAAAGTTCCAATCATGTAAATTTATTTTGAAGAATGATTTAAACAGAAGTATAAAACCGTCCAGGTACCGATGGGACAAAAAGTGGATATGAAATAATTTTCATAACTCGGACGATGTGATGAATATGAGATAAACTTCTTATTAATAATAAATAAAATCAATTTTATCGCTAAATTAGTTTTTTAATAGCCGTAAAAAGATGGATATTCCCTGCTTGATGCACTATTCTAAAAATGTATACGTTAATTGTTGAAATACATGTCATAAGTTATATTCTAATTCATTCACAGAATAGTGTTTTGCATATCTTAAAAAGGCCTTTTTAATTGCTTCAGAACGTAAAAAAATAAATACCCAAATTTCGTAAAAATATGCACTTGCAGAACATGCTCATCTCGAAGAATTCTCGAAAAGCATATCAACACGTATTTATATAGATATACATATATATGTATGTGTATAGGAAAGGTAAAAAATTCGTAGGTGAAAGAAAAAAAGAAAAAAAATTGACTGCTCCCGACTGGTTAACCTCCTAGCGATCCTTTTTCCTATATACCATCGAGAGAGCTGCCTGAATATTCAAGGCGCGCGCGCCTTTCGAGAGAGGATCGCCTACGGTGAAGATCAATAGGATATTCGCGCGCCGTCGCGCTCGGCTATTTTGCGTGTCCGAGGTGGTTGGCTAAAGAAAACAAACAGGTCGGGGCTTGGTTTCTCGAGCTCTTGCGAAGGCCAGAATGGAAAACCGGGTTTTGCTAGGGTTATTTTGCTGGACCTTTTGGAAGTCAGAGAGATTTTTATATGCACCATCTGTACTATATATATATATTTTAGTGTCAATTTATAAAAATTCATTGTACAACAATGTAAATGTATAAATAATAAAAGTTATACATTATGTACTTTAAATAATATTATATCCATTATTGAACGTTGTAATTATTCGGGGTTGATTGATTAAAGTTTGAGATTTATACAATACATTTTATATAAACATGCAACTGTGATCGCGCTAGGAAAGTTGAACATAATTTACAAATTAAGATCCAAGAATCATTGTTCGAAATTATTAAAATATAAGGTAAATTTAGGCGTTCTGCGAATATTTTTTATACATGGTACGTTATATTCAATTTTAACGATATAAAAAATTTATATACTGCAAGATTTTTGTCTAATTATTTGAACACGAAAGATTTTTACTTTTTAAATATCGAAAATTTTCAGTAGTGTCTATAAAGCGATGAAATTAAAATGATTGAAAAATGGATTATCAAAAACTGTTTGATTTAATCTCTATAATAATAAAAAATTTTCTATGTGATAAATTACGTATCTATAGTAATTTAATATAATAAACCTGCAATTATGCTTCGCAAAATAATAACACATATCCCAACGTGAAATCTCATAGAACTACATAGCAATACGTCCTAAAACGGAATAAGTAATTTCGGCAAAAGCGAACACACGTTTTTTTTCTTTTAAAGTCTCGCGATAGCTCGACCTTCCTACACCTATATATATACATATGTGTATGTGTGTGTACAACTGCAAGAAGCGACGGCTCGCTCATTAACGCCGTCGGTCTTTTTTATATGCTCGCGCGCGCGCGCTCGCGACCCCAAAAAGCAATCCGACACCGAGCGCGGCGGCTGAGGCTTTGAAGCAAGCAAAAACGAGTCTCCCTCTTTCTCTCTCTTACTGTCGAGTGCGACGAGTGGGCGGTCGCGTTTATCGGGAGATTAGGCGCAACGCACTCAGAGATGGCTTGCCGACTTGATTTTGCTCTATAGTTTACTGATATATAAGTATATGTGTGTGTGTGTCTATGTGTGTGTGTGTGTCTTTGTGTTATATATATATATATATATACTTTCCTTGATTTTTAGATTAAAAGATTTCTACATGTGATGAATGATGTAAAGTTGCAGATAATCGAATAATTAGATTTTTGTTCTTATATTACCTAAACATTCCACTTTTATTCGATGTTTCCATAACTGTTTAAATAAAAACTAAACCTATATGAAAAACTTAGAAATAATATAATAATTTAATAGTTAAAGATGAATAGTTAACATTGGCATATGAATAAATTACAATAGAGCGACGTATCCCTGTCCAGGTAATATTACTTAAGAAGTACCTAATAAAAGAAAAAGAATCAGCACCATTTATCCAAAAGCGACCCCAAAGAAAAAACGAAAGAATCGTGCGCCACAACGAGCCTCAACAAAATCTCTCGGTAGTAACCTCGAAACGATCGTCCCACTTCCCGCGTAAGGGAAAAACCAAGCGATGTAAACAAAAAAATACATACGCACACCAACGAGGGAAATAAAAGCGAGCTCGCGGTGGAAAAAGGAAAAATAGAAAGAGACAGAGAAGGAGTGAGAGGGAGAGAGAGAGAGAGAAGCAACCGCACTCGCGCGGCAAGCGAAACAATCTCGCGACGAGAATCTGCAGGCGATAAGGACTCGTGCGCCGGCGGAAAATCAGTCGCCGCTGTCGGCGGGCGCGCAACGTCATCCGACACGAGAGATAGCGTCGGCAGCGCGCCACATACTGTCTATGTGTGCGCCTGTGTGTGCCTCTATCGATGTGTGCGTACACTCGGCACATTGTACGCTGGCTACGTACCGGGTGTTCGATAAACATTCCCGATTTGTTACTTTCATTTTTAATTTATACTTACATTTGAATTATTATTCTACGCATGACATTAGAATGCTACTAGAACTGTTAGGATTATGAAAAATTAAATTATGTGAAAAATTGGAAACCTGGGTCTGTTATTGGATTTTTTCACAATTATTTATATTCTTTACATTATAAAATATACCGTACGGAATATATAGCATCAAATTTATAAATTTATAAAATTTAAGTGCGCATTTATTTCTTTAAAAACTTACTTAATTACTTATATGAATTTATTATCTGTTGGAGAAATGTTAAATACCATTAATTATGTGTTTGATGAGGGGTATGATTTCTTTAGTTTTAGTCGAAGTACCAAAATCTATTTAAAAATCTTGGAGAAGCAGAATTCATAAGTAGTGTAGCACATTGTCAGTATTCTTAAATTGTCATTTATTCAAAATTTTCATAGAGTCTGTTTTATTATTAAAAGTGCACTGACTTTTTAATTAATCAATACTTAAAAAATTCTTGAAGTAAAACGACAGCACGCATAAGTTGTATAATTATAACGCATTAACTATATAAGCCAACAAATGAAAGCGCTAGTGAACAAACTCTACAAGTAAACAAATAACTGTTCATCCCAACCAACAAATAGGAAATATATCTAACAAACTAGCAAACAATAAAATTTACATAATCAGCATTAAATAAACACCGTGTATATAAAACCACAAACAAAAAAGGATATTTGCGGAAAAAAAAGGAAAAAGAAACACAAGAAAGAAGTATACGTGAAATACAGCCGAGTCTTGAAACGCATTTCCAACAAACCCATGTACGGGAAGTCCAGTCGCGCAAAGCGCAGAAATTTCGCACGCCGCCTTATATACAAAGCGTATAGTCGTTTCGCGTGTATACGTTACGTGCACGTGAACGTACGGGGAAGTGTGTGCGTGGCGCTCTGCGTGGGTCGGGCGTATAATGCTTTCCCGTCTCGAGTGCGCCGCGCCGGCAATCATCGGGCGCTTGTGCTTCGGCACATGCCGCGCGAATAAAGAGAGTGGGAGAGATCGAGCCGTACTCTTCTATATATACCTCTCTGTATATGTAGGTACGTGTGCACACACACGCTTGCACACACGTGTGTGCGAGCAGCCGTATATAGGTATAGGGAAAAATGTAGCTCTCTCGAGCGTAATATCTTGATTGTCGCGCCGCGCCGATACGAGCTTGAGATACTCTTTCTCTGTTTCTCTCTCTCTCTCTCTTTCCACTCTCTTACTCACTCACTCTCTTTCCACGGTGCGTGTGTTCTTTTTGTTGCTGCGGATTAATGAAGATTATGTGCGCGCTTGGTCGATGATTGCGCGCACATTTTGATCATCCTGCGATTTTTTTCGAAAAATTTTGTCTTTTCGGTTATTGTATACTTATTTTTTCTGAATTATATATAACATGGGGGTTAATAAGTTTTCTTTGCGTTCATACTCGTGTAAATAAAGAAAACTTGTAAATTTTGATGATTTTATGTTAAATTAGTCAGAACAAATTTGGACAGAAAATGTTACATTATGTTTGTTGATGTTACGTTGGATGTTATATACAATTTATTGCATATAATAACATAACTTTTGACTACAATTCTTATATAAGGTTAATTAGCCAATACCGTAGAAAAGATATGGATTAAGTATATAATTCATAGGTATATCAAAAAGCCCTTAAAATAAAGAAAAGTTGACAAAAATTCAATCAAAAGGGTAACTTTCCATAACCGATGACAGTTATTTAAATATATGATAATTTTATTTATATCGTTATTAGGATACCCAGACTCATCTTATTTTCTTTTAATCGAGCATATCCAGACGATCAAAATGGTCTATGATAAATGTGTCGTCTATATACATACATATGTATAGCTATATACTTACAATGTCGTCGAGACGGCTAGAGTTATTTTGGCCACGCGTGAATCGATGAAAGAAGATTTCTAAAATAGAAGTGGTATATGTTAAACTTGATTACTATACCACAATATTCATAGGTCTACGATATTTGTATCGTGTACAGTCTATGTGATAAGACAGTTTTATATTATTTAACAATATAACCTCTTGTTGTATTAATTGATAATGCAGTTATAAGTCTTCATATAAGGTAAAGTATATATATATAGAGTTGAGTATAACATTTGAATAAAAAATTTTTCCAGCGGTTCAATCAAGTGAGAACTAGACAAATTTATTTATTCGAAACGTCAAGCAAAAGATGGTACGATGGAAATCAACGCAAAAATGTTAGTTTGTAAATTTTTTTACAGATAATCGTGTATAATAGTCTCTTTTGTTTTTTCTTTATTTACACATGATTGTCACTTATATTTTATAAATTACATCTAAACATTAATAATCGCATAATAGTTGCTGAAAATGCAAATTTTAAAATGCATATCTAATAATGAACTTCGTATAGATATACAAAAGAAAAAAGGGGGCCGCGACGAGCATCGCGCGCATAATGGTCGAAAATAAGGACAATGACGATGAGGTATATAAGAGGTTGGATCTACTTTTTTTTGTGGCGGCTCGCGCTTTTCTTCATCCGAGAAAGGCGAGAGCGAGAGCGCGCGCACAACTGCAGCGATTATCGCTTGGCGATTTCCCGCTGTTGGGTTTTACGGTTCTTGCACGGAATTTCCACGGCTAGAGAGCTGATTCTCCGCCTCGTTTTTCGGGGACGTCGTTTTGTTACGGTTTCTTGGCTCGTTGGTATGACGCCTCTTGCGCGATGCTGTCTTGAATTATATATACCATTTCAAAGAAGGGTATACACCGAGTGTCACGTTCCTTTAGATTTTCTCTGGGATCGTTCACTTTTTTTTTTATAGGAATTGCTTTTTTCGACTGGACGGTTATATAGGATTTTTTTTTATTTTAAGAGGTCTAACCTTACTTTTAAACAATCTGGATTTAAAATAAAGTATTTTGTTTTGTTAAAGAAATAATAGGTAGCTTAACGAAATTTTATCAAATTTTCAACAAAATTTTCGACGATTCAAATTAATTTTGAGTCAATATGCTTTTATTGCTGACACAACAATTGTACATTAAACTTCAAGAACTCTTTGTATATACGAACGAACTATCTAAAATTTAACCAAATTTTTAACCATCTTTGCGCACACGAGCATGGAAGTCTGCGATAATTGTTAATTAACAAAACGTAAAGGACGAAAGTCAAACGCTCTCAAAACGTATAGTAATTAATTCTTAAACGAAAACGACTCTCATCGATGAAAAAAAAATCGTTCTTTAAAAAAAGGAATGAACGATCCTGTGTCCCCTCCTCGGCAATTTCTTTTTTTTTTCTCAACACGAAAGCTCCAAGGTTTTTGCCGAGAAGGACAGTACAGAACGAGAAAAAAAGAGAAACGTCAAACGGAGCCCCTCACGCGCGCGCGAGCCAACCAGTCGGTCGGGTCATTATGAGCGCCGAGCCAAAGCCGACGAGCTATGCATCATTAATGCTGCCGCCGGCTCCCACGATACGCGCAAACTATACTCTTGCTCTCTCTCTCTCTTTGCTGACGTGCACCAGCACCTTTCGCTATATAAATTTGCCTGGGACTTGCTCACGCTCTGTGGATTTGCTTTGGTCGTGGATTTGAAATTTTGTTTGGCTGCTTTAACGCAAATTTTTAAAAATAACGTGATTATATATTGCGGAACGATTAATTAGACTTTTTTGTTTATAGTATTTAGACTACACGCAGCTTGCATTTACATCGTTATGCATTTAAGTTCAGGTGTATATTTTGAAATATGTGAGCAATAGTTGTATTGAGAATACTTATATGTCGATTAATGATTGTATATTATTAGGTACTCTGAAATCTTCAATTTCATTACATTTAAGTTATAGTTAAATTTTTATGCAATTTTTTAACAGTGAAATTAATTCATTGAACTATCAAATAATAATCTTTATATTATGTATATATATATATATATCATAATTATACTTATAAATAAACAGTTTTTACACGAACTTAATGTAGTGAAGATAAGGATAATTATTTGCACAACTATTAATGAAATTCAAAGTTAAAGTAAAAACCAAATGAAAATGTAAGAAGATTTAAGTGTATATAGGTATATAACATTAGGAATACACCAATACCGGGGGTCTATTAATTACCCCGGATAAGCGCAGAGACGCGGCGTGTCGATCGGCTGCAGGCGCGTACTGATGAATTATTATCTTATCATTTGAGCTGCTAACTTGAACGCGCGTATCTCGATTTCCCGTAGATCCGCGACTCCATGCACGTTTACTCAGCTAAGTTTATTAGGCCTAAATATGCCTGTTAATGATATTTTTTTATCATAACCATTGAATATTTACAAATCTTTTATTTTTATAATTATATAAGTACGATTTTCTTAATTCATATGCCATTTGTTGACGTATACACAGAGAAAAATCATTTTTTATTAAGAAAAAGAAATTAACATGAGTTAACTATTAATACACCATGTATATAACTGATGTTAAAGTAAAATTTCTTACATACCAAAAAAAAACATGGTGACTCATTAGTTAAGAAATATTCATTTGATGAAAGTATTTCTTTATTTACACAGTATAAAAGATACTTTCTATAGTCTTCTATACATACTTTTGTGACATACTGATAGATATGCTTTACCATAGCTTTCAATATGTTTGGACTTGTAATTAAACTTTCCAGGAGCAGGGTTGCATTTATTACTCTATATGACAACTACGTGACTTTAAAGAATTAAAAAATGAAGAAGTTTTTATTAAAGTTAAATAAAAATTGTATCCAACACTTATTATAATTTTTTCTTTAACACATTTATTGACTTATACTAGTTTTTCTGTAAGAAATAATTTTTTTATGATTATAAAATTAATATTATTAAAAAGTAATATATTTTATAGTAATTTTTGTTATCATCGTGTTCTAAATACCTATATATACTTTAATATTTACTATAAAAAACACAACGAAAAATGCGATAATTTATAAGTATATTTATATGTTATTATTAGAAAACAGTAATTTTTTGAGTGTACTACAAAATTAGCACTTAACACTCGAATGTCTCTCGTGCAAAATACCATATACAACTATCATCAATATGCTAAAGCATCCCCAAAACATTTCACTCCAAATAATTCACCTCCCACTGACTAACGAAAAAAATATAAGTGTAAAAAAACTCGTCTATACGACTCCCCACTTCTCGTCCTTCTCGAGTATACGAGGTTCTCCTTTTTTCCAGAGTATATATCGCGCTCGGTTTCTCAGGCCGTCTCTCTCTCCGTCTCTCCGTCTTTCTTTCTCTCTCGCTCTCTCACCGCGTGCGAAAGCGGCGCGCGGTATCGGCGATAAATAAAGATGAAGCCGCCGCGATAAAATGCAGGGCACGAGCGAGGCCGGCGTTTTCGCGCGTCCGCTTTATAACTGCCGCGCACGGCCTTTTTCTTTCTCTCTCTCTCCCTCTCCCTCTTTCTCTCTCTCTTTCTCTTACGCGCGCGCGCTTTTACAGCCACTGCCTGACTACTTCATAGCTTATTAAGGCGACGACGCGTTGCTCTCTCTCTCGTCTTTTTTTTGGAATGTTTTAGTGGCACTGTATTTTCTTGCGTGGCTTTTTCATTTCATATGTTTTTGATTGAGCGATTTGGTGCGTCTTTTCGAGTTTTTTTTTTTATTATTGATCTGGTTTCGTGGTGTTTTGAATGATGTGTTGCGTAATATTATTATTTATTTTCTTCGGTAGGAAAATGACCTTTTCGTTTGATAATGTAGTGACATATATATTTACTGTAGTCCTATAAACTGTTTTAAAAAATCAAGCTACTATAACCGAAAACAAATCGTTTATGAGACGCTTTTTGGTCATGAGTTGACCTATTGATAAAAAATAGGCAAAAAGTGTATATTTTATGCATCATAAATGTTTTCACCTAAAGTTGTATACTCATTTTTCAGTAGAGTATTGAAACGATACTGTTACGTATATATATTAATTGATCATTTTAATGAACACAATTTATTTAAAATAATCATACATAGCAAAATCTATGATTTTTAGTTAGTTTAGTTGAAAGACATTAAATTAAAAGCAAGTTCGTTTAAAATTGTAGTTACTATATCAGACTGTTCATAAATTTGAAATTTTATTACAGTGAAAGTTACAAATTTTTAATAATTAACTCGTATCTCTAACAACTACATTTTTAAACGGTAAAAATGGTTAAGAGTGTAAATTTCGTGTAGAAATATTAAAATCAAAGATAGTGCAATAAAAAAAATTGGTAATTGTAAAGCATTTATAGATATGAAAAATAAATTAGTTTTTTAATTATATACTTCGAGCGTGTAAAATATATTCAAAAATCAAATATTTCGTATATTAATATATAAATATTTCAGTATTTATAGTATAAAATGCATAAAAAGTTGAACGAAAAACTTTAATTAGTGATACAATAGCTATAAATAAAAACTAGAAATTCTACCAAAAAAATCTGACAAAAATTTTAACGCACATCGCAAATCATTTTTTTACCTCAGAAAAGCCTCATGGAAAAAGAGCGTGCGCAAAAAGTGAGTGACAAAGAGAATAAGACAGAAGGACTGAGTGGGAGAGAGAGAGAGAGAAAGAGGGAGAGAAAAAAGAAGGGAAAGAAGAGAAGCCGGCAGGAAGGAAGAGCGCGCAAGGGAATCCAACTAGGTTTCGAGCTTGACGCGTCGAGCAAGAGAGACGGGGTTGTGACATTCCCCGACCTCTCGAGTTCTCTCCACCTCCTCTTCCTCCTGTCCTCGACGTGGCTGGGAGGGAGAAAGACCGACGAGCTCGTCGTTAATCCGTTTATCGCGTTACCGCGTGGGAGCAGCCCCCGTGCGCCACCGTGTGGCAAATAGACTCGCCCACGCGCTCGCGCTCCGGCACGCGCGATTTTTCGATGGGTGGGGTACACTTTTTTCACTTTCTATGCTCTTTTCAAATGTGCGAATTGATAAATAAGTCCAACATTTTCGTAACTTACTTTACTCGATGATTTTTCTAATGGAATCGGCCGCAACAATGATCTATAAACGATACCTATACGTATTACTTTATTGCCCATAGCATCTCTTACATCTTAAATATATCATACGTAAACTATCTATATATAAATAATATCGTTATTAACCATAAAATTTGTTTTTAAATAAAAGGCTTATTATAATAATGTTTTAGTCACAACTAATTGAAAAAGCTAAAATCCAAAATCATTTTCTACTTACCAAAGTACTATATCCTCTTTTAGCGCTTAAACGTCCGAAGTTCTCTATTGCACCGAGTTCGAGAAACGATTAACGCGTGACCAAGGGAATCGAGGATGATACGCCCTCGTATAACGTATTTGCTTGTGTGTGTCCCCTACAGTCGTTTGCGCTCGATTGCACTTGTGCGCTTTTACGATTTTTCAGAGGGAGAGTTTCAAACGAATGATTTTTGGGGTACGTTCAGTGCAATGATTTGGCTTTTATAATCGATTTGGCGAAATAATTGGTATGCCAGTATTACTATTTAATAACAGTCTTTATGGGTATAGTCCAACAGATTTTCGTTGGGTATGTATTGAAGAATAATGACGTACGATGCTTCAACGTACTTAATGCAATATATCGTTGGTTTCATTTTATAACTCGGTGGTTTTTTAATAATGATTCTTGAAACAAAAAGGAAATAATGTGTTAAAGTTTTTATCACCTTACCTTTTCTCATTTGACTCGGGAAGATCGATAAATTTTCAACAGTCATGATTAATGCAATATATTTATTTATTTATTTCTCTATTTACAATATTTACAACATGCAGTAATTGCAGACATACTTGTACAGGTGAATAATAACGATATATGAATAACGATCATTCAATCTGCTTTGTACATTTGCACCTCCAACTCGAAAATCTCTTAAAAATGTTCCACACATAAAAAAGTTAGTATTACATAAACCCGAATCTCCATCAATTCGAAAACAAAGCCAACGTTCTTAATAAATAAAATTAAAAGCCTCTTGGCTAGCTCATTACATCGATAAAAGAATTCGTTGAAAAATTAAGCGCCTTTTCGAGACTCGAGCGAGACGCCACTCCCTTGGCTCGTGCATTAATCATGTCTTCTATATAGCGCGAACTACGTCACGGCCAGTCGCGGACCCTGTCGTCCGTTTCTCTCTCATATTTCTCCCTTTCTCTGGTTGCCGCGTGTTACGAGGATACCGTGTCTGTCAAAAGTATTAAACCACGTACAACGTGCACCTCAAAATTCTTTACTTGAGATTTTTTGGTATAATATTTTTATTTTTATTTTTGCTTTTAAAAAAAAACTTCTTACCATTTCCTATACAATCGTTGTATCATTTTTAATGGATTTTTCATGTTTCGTTTATCATAATGGAAATAAAAATTTCGAGAGTGTTTTCAATTAACCAAAACACGATACGAATTACTGTTTAAGTACTTCTTGCTTTTGGCGCGGAACATTCGATGTACAATACCTTGCCCAAGTAATTTTTATTTCAAGTAGTTACTTTCGCGTTGCTGGGACAATTATGAGTTATAGATAATTAATCGATTTTGAAAGCGTCGAATTGTATGAAATGTTAATCGATGAGTCGGTGAATTTTTTGATGCTTCGGATTAATTGAATTGGTTTACCTTTCGGGTACTCGTGAAGCACGTTTATACAGTAAAAGCTTGTGTTCATCAATGTATGTAAAAATGTCACATTGATATAACGTTAATAAAAACTACTAATGTAGAGCATTCTAAAAATTTGGTGCACATTTTTTAAATAATTTAATTATTCTTTTCTAGATGTAAAACCATTAAATAAAATATTACGTTAACGAAACAATGGATAACACGCAATGCTTATTAAAATGACGACTCGTCTATATTATTCTCAAATCAAACGTTTACACACCGATCCTGTATAATAATTTATAATTGGTATAACAAGACACATATGTCCTATTTTCCTCGGCAATTTCCCTAAACCCCAAGTTAAAGTTTCAAGTTTCGAATAGAGCCGATAAAACTGGTAAGAGTATGCAACTTCGGTAATTAGAGTTTCTTCAACTCTTGTACATCGTAGGCACATACACACATCTAACTTACCGTTTGCTATTCACGTAATTTATCTAAAAAATATTCATTTACACATTTTCGTCTTGGACGCGACGTATTGATTTTACGCCGTGGTTTCATAGTAGTTCACCTCCAAAAATAAATTGCAATTCAGCGCAAGTGCATGTACATCGATGACTCTCTTTCTCTCACTCGTAAATATAGAAAGAATATTTCTTCCTACCAAAAACCACAGCTAATATACTCCTCGATCGAAGTAATTTTTCATTTTCACACACACACACACAAAAGAGAAAATCTTTTGTAAAAGTAACGTGGTAGGTTTGTTTAAAACCGGATAAAACAGAGGTTTGAATTTTATAAAAATAACACAATACTTACCACACAGTGTAAATAATGTTGAATTGATTTTATACATGTGTGTGTGTGTGTGTGTGTGTGTGTGTGTGTGTGAGAGAGAGAGAGAGAAACTAATTTTATCTGAATTAATAAAGTATTGTTGTTAGTATTGTTTTTGACAAAACTTCCTTAAATATTTACATATTACATATTTTCATACGAGTAATAGAAATTGTAGTTATAGTAAACATCAATTATTTCAACCATGCTTCTTGATGAACGATTCAAAAAAGAAACCTATCATAACTACAGAACTTAAAAAAAGATATATTATATTCATCTTAAATATCCATCTTTAACATCCAATCAACTCTCCGTTTTTTCAAAACCAATACAATTATATCATACAACTATCTATCTATCTATCTTTCTCTCTCGTTCTCGCTTACCCGCTCTCCTACATATATACGCGTGCGCGCACAACCACACCAATACAAAGAAACTGCGCAGTTTTCACCGGAACGATTTGAAATGAAAAAGTAGGAACAAGCTAGAGTGCGAAAATAAGCGAGAAAGAGAGTGCATGGGGGGCGGAGAGGGAGATGAAAAGAGAGAGAGACAGAGAGAGAGAGAGAGAGAGAGAGAGAGAGAGAGAGAGCGAATCCCACCTTCTCGACACCTCGATTAGCGTGCACCCGAGCTGCGCATAATCGTGGCGGACTGCAGCAGGCTTGTTGCGTCATTGAGAGATTAAACTCGCTCGCGGGCAGTGGCGTTAATTAAAGCCGCGCGCGAGATAGCGCGAACGTCGAAAGAGGGAGAGAGAGAGAGGAAACGTCGCTTCCCAGGGATTTTTGCGCCACTGGACGAGTATCGAAGTGGGATTAATTAATCGCGCGCCGCTAATTTGCACGCGCTTCGATGTGCTGTATATATATATATATATATATATATATTATATAAGTATATATGTAGATGTGTGCGTGCGTGTATATATATATATATTAAAACCAACAATCAGGCATATGGGTACACCTATATTCGCTTTTATTTTACTTTGATATATCCTTTGGAAATAATCGTAATGGACCGAATTTGCTTTTCTTTTTTTTATGGTTAAAAATATCATGTATGCATTGAGAATTGTACATTATACATGAAAAGTAGCCAGTGAAATTTATAATTAATTTCAAAGTAGTATATAGAAGTACGTATATAATACGTATATAATACGATAGTCAAAGGTTGCTAAATATTTTCTTCCCAAGACTTTTGCTACAGTTTTTCAAAGATACATCTGTTTTAGACACTCTTCTAGCAATACTAATAATTTTAGTAAAAAAACGAAATGGTTAAAAATTTCATCTATTTCTTTTAGATCCATAAATGTTATATTAAGATTATAGTGTTAAAATACTAATGTACAAATGAAGGTTGTATAGTGAATTTTACTGAAAAATTCTGATTGAGGTATCTTTCGAACCTTTGATAAAAATTCAATTTATTTTGATTTTAGTAAATTCAATTTTTTCAACTGTTGTAAAAGCTAATATTACCACTATTTTGAACAATAATTATAATAACAATCCGTATCATATAGGCGAATTACATGTGAGGTTTAAGTTTTGAAATTGAAACTATATGCATATAGGGCTTAGTTTTCACTAATTAATAAAACGATTATTTATTTTTTTTGCATTATTTCCGCGCATTTTTGACATTAATATTTGCAAGCTTATGTATATAGATGTATACATGAAAAATACTTACATTAATTCGAGAAAACAAAAAGATAAAACAAATTTGACTTACGCCAATAAAAAGCAGTGTAGTAACTAAGTAAATATTTACATGACAAGAACAAAGAATATTCTTAAAAATTATAATTTTTATCTCAAACAGCTAAAAATTAAAAAGATTTTGCTTGTATCAAGTTACATATTATCTTATCTATACCACATATTATTTCTACGAAACATATCAACTTTAAAATAATTGACGCATCCCTATGATATTTACATTTATAGATATAAATTTTTGCATTTTTAAAGAATAAGATTTGCATAGTTGTTGTTGTATAAAAATTAATATATTTCTTGTAAAGTGCAAAAATTTGCAAAAAGTACCTCTTAAAATGAATATACGAAAATCAGTAAATCGTTTTGCTTACCAGTTTGCAATCCCTAAAATGTCTAGAATCTTTCCTTCTATCGAGATATTCTCTAAACTCTCAACACTTTACCATCACCGATTTATGCATCGTCACGATGCGAGCTAACTGTTGCACACAAACCCCTACTCAATTTTTCGACTACGACTTGTATACATATGTATGTTTGTACGAGTTTATGTGTACCCAAAGACACGTGTATGAAATTCTAAATTTGATTGTATAGGTCGCGTGTCGTTGCTCGAGGAGCTGATTCAAAAGGCATATACTTTCAAGGGTGTTTGATTTTTCTGCTTAGTTTACATAGTATAGATGGATAAATAAAAAAGTCATTTTTATTTGTTTATATTTGATTATGTTTTACAAAAATGTAACGTTCAGTGAAAATAAAAATGTAACGAGTACGTTATAAATTGAATTTTAATTATCTTTATACTCGAAGTCGAAGTTCTCATTTTACTATCTGTTGTAAACTGTATACCTAAACTTAAAAATTAAATAAGTCTTAAATCGAGAATTTGCAAACAATTAATTTATATACTAATGACGTCAGCGCACTGCAATTAATATGATAACATTAATCTATTTAAATCGAGTGGTTCGTAGAAGCTGGGCATAAAAAGCGAATAAGTTCGATCGATTACGAAAGCTCGGGTGATTATACAAGTCATCGATTGCCTCGACGTAGATAACCCCGGAAAGCTCACTCAGCGGCGCAACAACAGCAGAAGGACAATAACTTACCTTGCTCATCCGGTGCGAGGCGCAACCGATCATCAATCACCCGTTCCTCGCGTCCGCGACTAAAAGCACTCGCCGATTCGATTCTCCCTATCCTTTTCCCAAGGGTTTATATATTCTCACCAAGGTACCATCCAAACTGTATACGTACATGTTTCCTCTTATTTTCCCGGACCGTAATCGATTATGTATACGTCGGCTATCTTATGTGGGATTTTGGGTTTCCTCTTCCTCCCTTTTTTTTTGTCGCGGTTTTATCTTTTGTGTTAGAAACGATGTCTTTTGTAATTTTTGACATTAGTATATAATTTAGATAACCAGATATAAAATAGTTACGTCAAAAAAATAGAAGACAATGAATATACACAATTACGTGTAAAGTGATGGAAAGCAAACGTGTAGTCAGTTTTTTAATTACTTTAAGAAAATATTTTCTAATTTTTTTTCTACACAATTCTCCAGTTAAATAAATTAAATATTTATTTGTTGACATTACCGATAAGTGTTTAAGTAGATACATTCCGTTATAGTCAGACGTTCAATTATGCACGTATATATAACGTGGTACATTATTTAACTTACAGTAACTCTGATTTTCTCTCGAGTTTATCGTAAATGAAATTAGCTCATAATAACATGTATATTTTAAGATAATACGACCGTAATTGTATTCCTTTAAACCTTATTAACCTATTTTACGATAAGTGTAAGATGTATCATATCGACGTTCATATATTTTTTGTACAGTACATTACAAAACATACTGTTAATCGAAAAATCTTGGAATTATTTTATTACCCGTGTGTATATATGTATATACACAGATATATATGTGTATATGTGTACATGTGTATATGTGTATATACAAACTAAAAATGTAAGCAATTAGCCTTGTTTCGTGTCTCGGAAAGAAAAGTGCAACCCCCGTCAGTAGAATCGCCGTCAATTCAGCTTTCTACGATGAGCACACGCTATAGGCTTCGTGTCTGATGCGCGTAAGCGGCTGAAGTGAGATTAGAAGGCGCAGGTGCCGTCTCGTCCGCTCGCCTCGATGGATACAAATCAGGCTAATTACTCGGCTGACTTCCAACCGAGGGGGAACACAACCGCCTCCGCATGGAATTTCGCGGACGGATGAGAGAAACGCTTCTATGAACGAGGATAGAGACAGAGGGACAGAGAGAGACAGAGACAGAGAGAGAGAGAGAGAGAGAGAGAGAGTCGCACAGAAATCGCAATTAGCGGCTTGTGAGATTAACTCCGTCGCATGATCGGGATTGTCAAAATATTACATTTTTTATTATTACCTGAATGTCAATAATATTTTAGATTATTTTTTAGTGTAAAGCTTTACTCTTAGTTGTTTATTAAAATTTTATGTTTAACATTTATAGAAAAATAATTTAATATCTATCGAAATCGCACGGTGATTTACTTGACGAATGGTAATATATGTCCCGTCGAAAGATAAGTTAACTGTTTGTATAGATCGTTAACGATTATTGTTATGAAAGCTGCAAATTTTTGGATTTTAAGTATTTTTCAATCGATTCCTATCAACTGCGCGTGTCTACGATCGATCGGCAATAAGTACGCATGAATACGATCGATAGGTAGCAACTGCGCATGCGTACGATCGACCAGACTCGAGTGATTATGGGTTATTGCAAAATCGCTACTTTTCGTATTGTTTAATATAACCGTAATAATAATAATAATTTAATAATTCTCTTAGTCAATATTCTGCGTTCAATTACACAGTACAAAACAATAAAGTGTTACCCCAAATTCGGTCGAGTGGAATAGCCGATTGCTCGAAAAAAAAGGAATTGCAAATGTACAGTTTTGCAATATCAAATTCCAAAGTTTCATTTAAAATTTTGAGCTGGTATGGTTGACCCAGAATGCCGGGCTATAGCACATAATCGCGTAGACCTATTTCGGAAAAATCCGCAACAAAAAATCGTGCCAAAATTGCCGGCCGAAAAAGGCGCATCCTCTGGTGGACCAACGTAAACGCACACGGAAACTGATAAACGCAAATCAAACTTTATTTTCAAATGAAAAACCGGCATACACAGAGATAGATACACAAAGAGTGAATTTATAAAGATATTGTGGCTTTGAGGACGCAAATGAAATGTGACGAGGACGATTTCCAAAAATAAATTTTGTATACGGTACGTACAAAAAAGGCTCGGAGGAGCAACAAAAAATAGTTAAGCAATTAATTTACAATTATTAAATTTGATCGAGATGTAGGACTGACAAAGACAAAGAGTTAGTTTTCCGTTAGTTTTACGACTAGAAGGCAACTCTAGTATTTGTGCAAAGTACACTGCACGCACAGAGAGATACGCATGCAGATATCGAAGCTGCACACGCACACCAACTGGCACCCGGGCACCCGGAGTCGTGGAACATTACGCGTCAGAGGGAAATATTTCCATGATCGATCAGCGTATCGTTCGCAAAAAGTGTTTACCGTGCGCACTCACATACAGATGGACGTGCACATGTAGATATGCATACTCACACCGCTCACACATACGGTTCACCCCTCGATGATGGATGGAATCGACAGGGCAGAGAGTCCGGCGCTAAGCGGATTTTTCCCCCTCTCGTATACTTTTATCTCGCTCGCATCGAGGTCTGTTTGTCTCTGTCGGTCGTTAGAGGGTCGCTCGGCCGGGAGCGCGTTGCTCTAATTTAGCGCGTGGCACGCACTGCGATTAGACACGTGGATGTGTGTACCGATGTGCGCGCGTCCACCACTCGGCTCGTTCGGGATGTTGTCGCGGGAGAAATTCGGTGGACGTTGTTGCCTCTCTCCTGGATTTTCGTTGACAAGGGGCTTTTTTTAATTGACAATTACTTCAATACACATACACATGCGTGCCTTTGTCAACGTATGCGATTGCGCGAGGCTTTAGTTTGCCGACAGAGACAGGCAGACAGACAGAGAGAGACAGAGAGAGAATGAGAGAATATCAGAATTGTAGTTGTGGGATTTTAGTTAAACTACAGATGATATTTTCACGTGTAAGCGTGTATCGGAAAATTTTATCTTTTTTTTTATCAACAATAGCTAATAAACAGAAGTTGTCGAAAAGAAAAAGCAGAAGCGAAGGGAAGAAGGATATATCTCGTAGTAAACGGTCTAACGCGTAATCGTCACCTCTCACGCACACGATGGAAGCGCTCGTAAGGATCGAGAGCGTGAGAGAGCGAAAGACTAAGGGGGAGTAAGAGAGTGAGAGAGTAAGAGAAGGAGAGAGTTTCCCTCACGCGCACGGGAGAGCCATTATCGAAATTGCGCCAAGTGTCTGCCGGGGTCTATCGCGCGCTCGAGCCAATCGTCTTCTCTCCCTTCCATCCTCGCTTACACTCTCTTACTTTCTCTAGCTCGTTGTCTTCTTCTTATATACCGACACGAAGCTCGGCGTCTACGTCCTCGTCAACCCAGGGAATGTCGACGACTAGGCATCGATCTGCCGTCGCCCCAACGCCCGGCGTCTTACAGTCGGTACCGAAAGCTTGCCCCCTCGTTAACTAAAACTCCATTTTTACCAAACTTTATTCTTATCCTTTACTTTTTCACATTTTTTACCTACCCATCCTTCTATTACCTTTCAATTTATCCACATCGGTGTATCGTATATAAACGTCGCGTTGTCTACCTTCACGAAAATTCTCATTTGCTTTTTCAATTTATGTTTTATAAGAAATTCTCACAAGAATGCACCTGGTTTATTTACGAAGAACTATATAGTGTTGGAAACTATAAGGTAGTAGTCAAAAAATTACCGTAAAGAAAGAATGGTCCAAGAAAAAAAGAACAGTCGGTCGGTACAAGTTATACATTCCGTATTGTTGCGAACCTCTATGTCATACGGAAGAACATGGATTTGAAAAGTCGACCAAAAGTTTCTCCTAAAATTCTCTCTCTCCTAAAAAAGTTGCTGGTCAATATTCACACACTCATTAAGCTCTAATTTTGATATTGAAGTACATATACACGTATGTGTATAGGTAGACGGAAATGTTGGAAGCAAGTAATTTTGGCGACATAAGCTCCGAGACGGGCGTGCGCTCGCGCCGCGGAAAGTAGATTACGCTTGCGAGTCTCGTGAATTCTCCGACTCTCTATCCTGGTTCGTCGAACTTTTGCTTCGATAAAGCACACGAGAGCGTCTTTTCCATTTCTATCGGGTCCCTCTCAGCTTCCAAGAGTTTTTGAGGGTGCACTGCCGCGCTTCTCTTAGCCTAGTTACTTCGGGCTATATACGCTTAAACGTCTGCGTTCCTAGAAAGAGAGAAGAGAGAAGAGAGAAGAGAGAAAGAGGAAGCTAAGTTTTCGGTAAAACGTGTATAACGTTTGAGAGTTTCTGTATAGTTCTGTGTTATTTTAAAACTGTATATCTATATATACGTCTATATAACTCCAAATTAAATTGTACCTCTGACCTTTGTTTATTAATGCATTTATACAATTAATATTACTACGCCAAAAATAGTAATTAATATTCATTCTAGAAAAACTTATTTTCATACCTTACACTCTGGTCGGCAAGTCCTTCAAATACACAAAATCCTTTTTTCTGAATGGCATCAACCACGCTCTGAGATTTTGTCAGTCGAATCCATTTTTGTTTCAAAGATCTCTTTTAAGTAACATCCTCGAATACTGCACTTTTCCCCGCAGTGAAAATGTCCACGTAGAACGACGTAATAACTACGCGAAAAAAGGAATGAACAAATTTACAACGCGTAATTTGGTGAAAAAGTCGAACTCAAATCGGGCTTCACCTATCAAAAAATAGAAACAAAGGAAAGATCCCGAGGCGAAATAAAAGAAAAGAGATAGATAATAGAGAAAGAGAACATCGAAAAGAGCGTCCAGGAAGCTCGGAAATGATTAATGCATCCCTCTCCCATTTATTGTTCCCTCTCTCTTCGGATCCGAGAAAATGCACTCGGGCTGAAATAGCACGCTTTCTATATAACCACGCTCGCAAATCCCCGAGAGAAAGAGAGAGAGAGAGAGAGAAAGAGGCGACGATACTTCCGCTGTCGGAAGCTTACTCGTTAGAGTCTTCTCGTTACCTCCTCTTCTTCGTCTCTGCCTCTTTTTGCTCCGCCGTTCGTAGACGTATATATATATGAAACACATATATATGTATACACAGGCAGCACGCCGTGCGGAGAATGAAGACGCGGAGCTTTTCGATGCTGGATAGGAATCTTGAGAATCCGCAAGTGATGTGTATCGGGATTTGCGTGTCTTCGTGATACATTTTTAAATGGTTTGTGTGTCAGAGTCTCATTTTTAGGATTGTAATAATTTTTTGGTTTCGCGTTTCTTTTTCTTTTGATAGATTCACCAAAAAATATTTAAATAGAAATTTACCATTTGAAGGTTGGGCTTTTCTTCGTTATTTTATGACACTTGGCCATTTGTTGCCTTAAAAAACGTTACATTTATAGTCATCATTCTACCAGGGTACTACAGACACCAATTTGGTAAATTTAACCAATATTGTTTAACTCGTTTAACGTATTACGATAATACTTTATTTGAATTAATGGTTAATTTTATTATTCTTTTGTAGTTAAAAAATATATATTACATATACACATAAATATTTCATAACTATAAATGAGATAGATTTCAAAATATTATTAAAAGCTATGAAGCAATACCAATGTATTAATATAATACTGTAATCATTTAATATTTTCTCCTTACTTATTAAAGTATATGCTGTGAAAGTAAAGATAATGTATAGATTAATTTATATTCATTTAACGATTGTAAAACTTTTTGTCACAGATAATAGTTTGACACTGATTTAAGAATGAATGAAAAATATATATGAATATGTAAATATATTTATTTCCCAAACATTTTAATCAAATTTATTGTTAAAAAATCATACATTGTTAAAAATATTAATACAATTCTCCATACATTCGTCAGTGCTTGAGAAAGTTACAACTGAATTAATTAACTTTTGCCTAGTACGCAGAATAAAAAATTCTCTCTCTTTCAAAAAAAAATTTTCAATTTTTACGCATACGGTATCTTTTTATTCCTTTTCGAAATGAAAAGAGTTAGGCTTTTTTCGTGGAACACGTTAATCTGTAGTAAAAAAGATTTTTGCTTTCTTTGCAGTCTGATCGACGTCCTGGCAAGTACAGTCGAAAATAGGAGGAAAAAAATGTATCAAGCAAAATTCAATCTCCATGACCGAAAGGAAATTGAAAAAAATATAGTGGTTAAAATTTTCAAACTTACATGGATTATCTGACAGTAGTGTTAGAGAAGAAAAATAATCAACTTTTGTTTTAGATTTGTAATTTTTAAAATAAGAGGATTAACTATCGCGAGTGAATAAGTTTATTTTACAGGGTGAAAACAATATCTAAAAATAACTGAATTTTAAGCTTTAAAATAATATGTAATATGTAATAGTTTTTTAATATTTAAGGAATTGATCTTAATTAATGCGTTCCTTGTCGAAGAAAGTTTATAAATTATTACCAAGAGTTCGCGCGATTGTTTAAACATTAGTTATACTTAGAAATTTCGTTGATTACAAAAAATCGAATAATTGTTGTCAAATTAATTTTGTAATACAATATTTTATAGTAACCACAGAGAAACTGTATAATAAATATTACAAAATCAACGTGAAATTCTCAAAATTTGATACTTGATTTCATAGAGAACTTCAGGCAAAAAAGTACTCACTTGTAAAGAAAAGAAAAAGAAAATCTAAGAAATAGTCTCGAACCGAGAAACTGTATCGATTATAGCGACACGTCGACAAAAAGTTGCCACGTTTGTCGCGCGCGTCTAGCATAAGGAAATGAAGCGGAAAGAGAGCGTGTGCATCTCGGCGTCGCGACGGCGCGAAGCGCCTTTGCAGTCCTCTTGCTCCCTCTCTCTCTCTCTCACCATCTCCTTCCCTCACTCTCTTTCTCTCTCTCTCTCTCTCTCTGTTCGTTCTCCTTTTTATACCCTTCTCCCACGACCCTTGTGAACGCGGCACGATTTTCCTTTTTCTTCTCTTTCTCTTCCACCGTGCTCCCAGGGAAAAAAGCCGGGCGTTTTCTCGAGGATCGCCAGGCGTCGAAAGCTATACCAGTGGAAATTTCCGTGGTAGAAGGAAATTCGAGAGGGTTTTGTTTTCGAATCTTGTGAGAGTTTTCTCATCTAATGAGCGTTTGCGGCTTTTCTTTTTTAATTTCAGGTGTTTTCAACTTTTTCTACTATTAAGTATGTTTGATAATATATTCCATATACTAATTTTTAGTGCTTCTTTTAACTGCATTACAGATGATTTTCAGTTTTTGTATTGCGTATACTCATTTACAAATTTTATTGTATTTTAATGTCGAATATAACGCAATTTTTACTTGAAAAAAAGATTCAAAGTTTGTTACAAGTACTTATGTAGTTTTAAATGGTTTAGATACCATTTTTGCAATTCTAAAACTGCTCCAACGTTCTGAAAGTTATAGAATAAGTATGTTAATCCTCTTTCCATGTATTACAGTTTTACATTACGTACGCATAATGACAAGAAATATATTTGTATGTGAAATGCTGCAAGGAGCTATACTGATATGTAATATATAAAATGTAAGTAATTGAATCTCCTACGCTCGGTAGATAGAATAAACAACTTGTACCTATAGTTCCATATACACCAAACACTTGAAATATCTAATAAACCATCAATCCATAATCAACTTCATACACTCCCAGGCTCATCGAAAAAAATAAAAGAGGATAAAAACCCCGTCGGAGCGCACGTATAGCCGCACAAAAGAAGCCCTTTCGAGCCATAAAAAACAAGCCGCGCGATACGCATCGCGCGCCGTAAAAAGTGAAAAGGGGAAAGAGAGAGAGAAGCCGTCCGTTATCGTTATCGCGTGCTCGCGCGTCGCCGGGGCAAATATTATTGCGCACCGCGGACGGATAAAATTATTGCATCGAGCGCCCTCGCGAGCTTAATGCGTGTGCCGCGGCGCTTTGTGCTTTTAGAAACGTTGTTTCGCAATCCGTCGACCCCTTTCGATATTTATATATATATATACATACACATGAAAAGAGAGAATATTTTTTTATTCTGCTGATTTTCTTTTCATTTAGAGCTCGGGTAATACAGGTGGATTGTTTTCTTATTTAAGATATGCGCGCTATACAATGACTCGATACGTTAAAGTATTATATTACATTACTATATCTTAACGTAGATTTACTTTTATTTATGATACCGTTTGTTGAAAAGTTCTTTGAGTGGTGAGTGTGAAGTATCAATCAGTAAAAAGCATGTGTATGAAAAACCGTACTTTCATTTGGAAAAATTTACCATATAGACTGGGGTAACAATAAATATTAGTTTTTACTAAATATCAGAATAACATTTAATAAATATATGTTTAATTGTATCTAAGATTAAGAAAGTTAAAACTTAAATTTACTCTCAACATCAGAAATCTCATGACTATAATTAGATAATTGTATATTTTATTATTTTTTATTTTACTCGAAAAACACGATTGCACTTTTATAATGTGTACTACTATGCTCAGGTATATTACTACAAATCGTGAGTATTTTTCATCATTCTAAACCATGGATTATGATTATTTGACTTTAAAATGTACCTGTACCTCTCATTTTAATAGTTTTCTCTAACCACACCTAAAGACATAGCCATTCGACTTTTTCTAAGATAAATCTAGGAAAATAGGATTTTATGCAAGTATAGAAATAACTCCGGTTCTAATAATCATCTAATAACCATTCAACAAATACTAAAAGCGTATCAAACCTTTGGCGAATTTTTATAACCAAACTCTAGGTTGTGTTTTCTACTATAAAAATATGGAGAGATTCATATTCTTAGATCCTAAACTAAACTCAGAAAAAAACAAAGATATACATTCAAACCCAAAACCATAAAACAGCTGAGATCAAGTACTTTAGATTAAAAATATTGATTTAGTTCAGAGTTATAAGAATAATAGCAGTTAATCAAAATTTTGAATTATATTTATTTAAAAAAGCAAAATAAAATATCAATGAAACAATTGCATCAAAACAGTTATATCTGTCTAAATTATCCAAAATTCAAATGAAAGCTTTTAAATTAAGAATTTCAAAAATTTCTGATTGATTATTGGAAGTTTATTATAACTGTATTTATTACAATTTACGCAAAACCACTTTTTCCCTCAATTTTTGGTAAATATCGAACATCTTCAAATTTGTTTTTCTGCGTGTAAATTTATTTTTTGACCGTCGAATGATATTATTATTAGACGAGTAGTAAATTTTACTAATACACATGTAATATGCATGAGTTCTAATTGTAATAATTATACGAATGATCGCCAGTGCAATAGTGAAATAATTGCGTTCGAACCACAAAATCAATTGATATAAGGTATTAAAAATATTACTAATGATACTTATGCGAATTAAACATGTTGTACGAAAGATTAATATTAATAATAAAGTTATCAATGTTAATTTTAAATACAGACGCTATGTTCCGCTTGACATATACAGACTTAGATATCAGATTCTCCCATAAACGGTTGAATTTGATTATGTATAAGGAACTTTTAAGATGCTATGCATATGCGTTTAGGTTATTATGCTAGTAACTTTAGAATTATATTTTATAACAGTAATCATATGAAAGACGTTGGAACGATAATTCTGATTAAATATAAATATAAGTATTGATTAAATACCATTGAACAATCTTTTACAAACATAAAAAGAAAGCTATATGATGTTATTTTTCATAAACAATATTTAATATTTACTATATATCGACAAAAAAGGTAACAGTACGTTTCAACTATTTCAAAAGGAGCTAGTGCCGAAGAAATTGAGTATTTCGACTAACCAGGTTTAAAGGTGCTAATTCGCAATTTTTAGACAACAAATTAAAAAGTATTCTCGATGTTGTTTGAAACAGCAGTATTTCAAACGACAAAAAAATGGTTAACATGTGTGTCAAGGTATAATACAAATTTAAAAGCACGATCAGTAGTGCCAACTAAAAATTTTTTGGTCGAAAGATTTTGTGAGAAATAGTTCCTTGTTAAAAAGTCAGCCGAAATAGCACCTTCTTTCGACTACCGTTGAGTTACCACATTTAGAAACACTCGAAACGTACTGTCACTCTTTTTCGCCATGGTCGTCGATATTTATATAAAATTAAATTTTATCATCTTAAAAACTATCAGTAAGTGTATTAAATATAGTAAAACAGTTAAAAGTTTCTTACAGAATTAGTGAAAATTCAAATGTTGAAATGTAAAATTTGGTATCACATATATGACAATTAAATTTTTTCTCGAAAATTCAAACTATTGAATTACACTATGCGAATAGAGTAATTTTCACTATTGCTTTGCATATAAATTACCCTCATATGTATATTATACATGTAATAAATAAAGTTAGATACATATTGTTTTTCGCATAACTTAAGCATAAAAGTGGTTTCGAATGTTAAATTTTGTTCGTTATATACATCCTAGCTCCAAATAATAATTCTCATATAAATATATAATATATATATTAACTTTTGAATAAACTTTGTTTAACTATATTTATTCGCTTTCGTTAGGTGTTTGTTGATAAATCTGAAAAGGTGAAATTGATGCCAAATAATAGTTGTGTATGCATGTGCCTAGGTACGACACCTTGGAAAAGAAGGGCCTCGACTCGTTGAAAACAACAGTTTTCGTATATTAAGCCTGAGAAACGAGTGCACACACCGGAAACTCACCTTAATTGCCGTGCGAGAGAACGAGGGGCTCAACAGATCTCGTCGTGCGATTCGTCACGCGCCATCGGTACCCCTAATCCATCCACACCCCCGTCATAACCCCCTCCCCCCGGCGCTTCACTCCCTCCCACTGCCTTTCTCACTCTCCCCCCTCCCCCATCTCTCTCTCTCTCACTGTCTCTGTCGCTGTCTCTGTCTCTTATGGTCTCGAGAAAAGAGAATCCCGTAGCTCGCAACCCTCGGATAAGCCTTCCCGAGAATCGCGCTAGGACACGCATACACACAGAGAGAAAGAGAGAGCGAGGAGGGCGCACACACAGAGTCACATAGATATCTCGAGGCGGCAGGCGCGCCTCTCACACTCTCCTCGGGGACGTCGCACGCCGGCGTGTGGGATAACGCCCTCAAAACCCACCCTCCGTCCGCCCGAGGGTTTATGTCTTCGCCGCGCGGTCTCCCCCTCGTTCCCTCGGGAGAATCGCTCCGGCGAGGATTACCGCCCGACGTCGTCGTCGTTCTCACTCGAGTTCTCTCTCTCTCTCTCTCTCTCTCTCTCTCTCTCTCTCTCTCTCTCTCTCTCTCTCGCTCCTTCATCCCCCTACACTCCCTCGTATACCGCAATCTTCCTATAGACGTCCGTCTCTCTCGCTCTCCCTCTCTCTCTTCCTCACTTGGAAAGAACCCAGAGTGTGGATGACGACGAACGTTTACTGTGCACGTACGCTCTATCTCTGTGTGTATGCGTGACGACCTTCTGGAGATATATACCCAGTTTTTGTGTGTGGTTGCACGAAGAGCGTCTGGGTTCCTGACGAAATCGTCGGAGATATATGGCTCTCCTTGCGACTCGGGTTATGAGAGCTAAGGAGAGAGAAAGACGGAGAGAGTGCGGGGTGGATTTCAGGCCAGTTTCAGTTCTCTCTTTCGCTCTTTCCCTCTGTGTGGCCTATGCGACTGGCGTTTTTATGAGCTACTGAGTCGTTCTACTCGAACGAGGGGGGAAGGACTTTTTGAGTGTCCAAGTGCACATCTGATTACCTTTGCGATTAGACTTTCTTTTTCTCCTCAAGTCGATACTCTGTTTCGTTTAGTTAGATTATTATCCATTTTTTTATTTAATCATATACGTGTAATCATAACAGTCAATGCATGAAAACAATAATGACTATCAGTTAAAAATATAAAAGATCGTTACATTTATCTCAGTTTGTGTGGCGAATAATCTAGTAATTAATTTATAATTAATGATTACTCACATTATTATTAACTATTGATTTTACAGATATTTATCAGTTTATCTGATTTTAATTAGCGCACCTCCCGAAAATAGACCAAAAAAACTAAATCACGAATCTTTCGGTTAAAAACTATCTTTCGCCATCCCTCCGCAAGCGTATACAACGACCCATCAAATCAAAAAGCAAACATACAATTAAACTCTTTAATAACCGCGATCGCGCATTTATGACGCACCATCATTCTTTTATCCTGCACGCACATACCGTTAATCCTGCAGTAAACGCGCCGCGGAAGCATATAATTCGCACTTGTACACACACAGGCACAGCCACCTATGCGGCACTATATACTCGCACATCCACCAACACCCACACCCCCACACCCATACCCCCACACACACACACGTACACACGAACACACACAGCAATAAATAGCGCCACAAAATAGCCCAAGATCCGAGAGTTTTTGCCAGTTTCCGCGTAGGTAGCCTGCAAACCCCGGCAGCGGCAGCTCCCAGTAAACCTGTGTCTGTGCTCGCGCGCGCGCGCGTGTGTGTGTGTGTGTGTGTGTGTGTGCAAAAAGGCATGAAACGCGCGCGGCGGCGCCTGGCGCTAGCTCGCCTGCTCGAATATTGATATGTAAATATAGCGGTGTGGGCGGCAGCCTGCCTGCACACCGGACGCGCTTCCGCGCCGCACGCGAGCAACGCGTATACGTGCATACGTGTGCACCCGTGTGTATGTGTGCGAGCGCACCCGGTTCTACACTTGAGCCTTTTTTACCGGGGAGTCGTGTGCATTTTTTTTAAGTTCGAAGCGAGGTCGCGCGCGCGTTATACTCTCTTTTTTTTATCGCGATTCCTGTAATTTTCGATGTGAGGAATGAGGATGGTTGGTAGTTTTGCATTTTTCATGTGGAATTTTTTTTTTTTTTCGTGTCGTATGGCTGGTTGAGTTTTTAAGGTGCGTGTCGTAATTGTACGATGTATGTAGATGCGTATATGTAAAAGTATTATTACGGGTATATAGGTTTTCTCTATACAATTATGCATATTATTAATGAATGTGGGATGTAAATCATATTTTTGGTATTGCCTTTAATTGTTTCGAGATCCACATTTGATTTCTGTTTTAAATGATTCGTACTTTGTATGTTTTATACACGTACATTTAAGATTGAAAATTTCATTGTTCATTATAGAACAGATACGAGTTTCCTTTACTATTACAAATATTTATATCGATATTTCTAAAAATTCTTACAAAAATGATACAACATATATCAAAAGAAAATCAGTAATGAGATTATTTAATTCATAAATTTTTTAAAAATTACATTAATTGTCGATATATATTTACGATAGTATTGTAAATATTCACTTGCCTATTTGTTTTTAGAAATTGAAGAAGTAAAAATTATAAAGAATATCATGTACATTCTTCAAATGCGGACAATCTTAAATATTCAATAGTTATAACAATATATTTTACATCGTATATTAACTAATCTAATAAAAATATACTAATGAATATAGATTTTAGATATATATAAATATAATTAATAAAATTTGAAATCGATTACATATTTTATGTAATTTAGTTACTGTAACTGAAATTGTAAAATATTTATTAAAGTTACTACAATAATTGCAATTAAAATGTTTATAATTTACTAATTCTAAATTTTTTATATTTTACACGTCATTGGCAATCGCGTCCTGTAATATGAAAGTTAAAGTGCGATAGATTCGAGCAATACAGGTAAGCTTAACGCTTCATCAAGATGCTCGAGTCGTTACATATAAAATGTTTCAAAAAATTTAATTTTTCTGTAATTTTATAATTGACAATATAATTTTACATAAATTTTAGTGATTTGATAAATAATAACAATTGCAAAAAATTTATTTCGACAAAATATTTATATGTTTTAGGTTTTACATTACATAATTAATTTATGATACGACAAAGTAGTTCAATAATTGATAAATCTTTGCTTAATTATAAGTCAAACATAAATGTAAATTATATGTAACACATTTAACAATAGTAGGAAATAATAAACTTTTTGTTTACACATTTAAAAACGTACCATTAGAAATGTTGAATAAATATTATTAAATGTTAAATTGAAATTAAATAATTAGACTTATATTGAAAGTAATTTACTATAAGGATTTCTTCATCTCTCCAATGTATTTAAAAAATTATACATAACCCCTGCCAAAACAGCTCTAAACTATTATCTGTACTTGTATTTGCTACTGTCAGTACTATTGCTGCCAATATATAAAGAAAAGTAACACACTTCCCCATATAATATTCTTCCATAACTTTCAAATTTAGCTTTTCCGTCATTACAAACGCAATATTATACAATACTTCCTAAAAACACCCTCGAAAGTATCTTCGTCTATAATTTAGTTATGTATTATGTGTAAAGGGATGAAAATCAATTGATTTTTCAACTCTTTTCGGCTATTACATGTCGAGAATTAGACATGATACGTAAAATATTGCATGTTGAGTTAATAAAAAAAATTGCCAATCCATTAAACGAGACATTGTGCACATCGCAATTCGTTTTTAAGTTACGGTAACAATTAATGTTATAAATTACAAAATGTACTTGCAAAAACCGGAAAAGAATGCCCAGATTTTGCAAAAATTTTTTTGCAACTCGACGTTGTACCATTATAAAGAAAGGACGATTCCTCGTAAAAAAGCAACCCACGAAAAACCACCTTTAACACTCGCCTTTTCCATCATCACAAAAATAGTCCCACCCCAGCTGCAAAAAAAAACGTCCCACCTCTCTGCGAAAAAAAGAGCAAGCGCCGTCAAAAGTTAAAGCTCGATCGGCCGCGCGCGTAGAGACACCCGAGAGACTCACACAAGCATCAAGCTCCTGCTCTACGTTTTTACATATATATACATATATATATCTGTGTATATATGTATATATATATATGTGTATACATGTACACTCACACTTTCACACATACAATATGTGTGTGTGCGCGTGTGTGTACACACATACGTACATGTATAGACACATTGAGAGAGACGGAGAGAGGGAGAGGGAGAAAGAGAGGTCCGGATATATAGATATAGGCGCTCAAGCGGGCGGCAGGTTAACGAGCGGCTCGCGAGCTGCTCCACCGACGGCTCGCTTGGAAAGCGCGCACGCGAAAGAGCGAGTGAGCGAGCCCACCCACACTTTCTCATCCCCTTTTGCCTGACGGTATATACGTATATACATGTAGATATAGATATATAGATATAGGTAGGTACGTACTATATAGATATCTATATACATATATACAGACCCACACACGTATATAGAAGAGGGGGCGGAGAAGCGAGAGGGGGGTCAAGGGTCGTGAGCGAGAGGGAAAGAGCGTGCGGTGTGGCGTGCCCGACGAGGGGGAAGCTCGCTCGCTCGCTGGCTGGCGCTATAACAGAGAGACGACCGGGCGTGCCGCGGAGCGTGCCACCAAAGGGGATGAGAATTTTGCCGGCGTCGGATAAATTATTGTCCGTATGCTCAGGATTTCAAAAACTACAAAAATTTTAATAAATAATTTACAATTCCGGTTTTTGGTATAAAGATTCAAACAATTATAAATATAATTTTCAGAGAAAAATTTTTTTTTTTAATTTTGAACTGCAGATAGGGTGAAAGTGGATGGTCGAGGGTTGTCGGTCAATACTTTATCAGCACGGAGGAGCAGGGACATGCCCTGCGGGACACGGCGCGGTGCGGCAGTGGAACGGGGTGGCGGTCGGAACGGGCCGCGGAAACACGGAGAGGGCGGGAACGAGTGTACGGTCTCTCTCTCTCTCTCTCTCTCTCTCTCTCTCGCTCAGTTTCTCTCACTCTCTCTCACTCTCTCACTCTCTCTCACTCTTTACCTCCCTCTCTCTCGCTCTCTCGCACTCTCTCTATAGCACTGAGCGAGTCGAAGGGTATCTCTCGCATAGATGGGAGGGGGCGGCTGAGTGACGCGGGAGACTCTTTGCCTTTCTCCGCGCGCGCGCTGGCGAAGTTATAGAAGCTCCGTCTTTCTCTTCTCTCTCTTCCCTCTCGCTCGCTCTCTCGCTTCCTCTCTCCCTCGCTCTCAGTCTAGCTCGCTCTTTTCGGTATATAGCTCGACTCTCGGGGGGGTTGGCGCGCTGCAAACGAGTGCGTGCCAAGGCGCCCGAGGTTTTCCGAGTGGGTGTGCGGCTGGTCTTCTATATTTCCGAAGGATGGATGCTCGCGAGATCTGGAATTGTCATGCTTTTTTCCTTTTCTCTTTTCCTTTTTTTAGATATGAATCGCGATGGGAGATTTGATATTTATCTGCGGATGGGGTGATTTGCGATCGTTAATTTTGTGTACATCATATATTTTATATATTAGATATTATATATACTTTAAGGCTCAACTTACGAAACCTTAACCACGTTTCGTAAACGATCTCTTTTTATTAGAAACTTACAAGACAGAAATACAATATTTGTTGCTAGATATTTTTAGGTTGTTGGCCAATTATAAAAAGAATCGTTAGTTAAAAGTTTGTTTGGTATCAATTAAAATAATTTTTAGTAAATTTATAACTGTTGAAAAAATGTACCTAAATAGTATGATAGTGTGAACTTGCAAGCTATAACTACGAGAGTCATCGATAGCAAATACTAAAATATAATACTTTTATGCTAAATGTGAGTTTAAGTGACTAATTCCAAATATCGTCATTTTTTACTCCACTTAGCATTAAAATGTAAAGTAAAAGTTAAGAAACAAGGGATTAGATTAATTAGAATTTGCTAAATTTTCTAATTGTATAAGTTTGCTAGATATGACTCGAATCGGTTTAAAATTTCATTAAAAGATAAATAATTTTCCTTGTATTAAACAAACCAGTTGTACCTATATATTATATTATAATTTTAACATTTTTAGTACATTTTAGATTTGTATTTTACTACATATGTATCATGTATATATAGACTTTAAATAATATATAACATATGTTATTGTCACTACAAATAATATCATAATATTTTACTAACAAACTGAGAATTGATAAAGTAATAGACAAATATGTTGTAATAACAATCATAACATATTAATTATAGAAATACCTTGAATACACTCGAATTCTTCGATATTATTTTTGGTCCTTTAAATAAACAATTCGGGTATATTAATGATTTTAAATACACAAAATCAATCATGACCAAGCCCCAACTTTTGAATTATTACCTGTACGATAATTGCGGCCAAATTTTATAAAATATCATTTTTATTAATTTAAAATTAAACTGTTATTTATATTACGTATGTATACTTGAATGTACTCTTTATTAATTCAGTGAAAAGACAATAAATACTAACATAAATATGCATTTTATTTACGAAAATACAGGAAATGAGCATTATTTATTTAATTACTCATTTAAAACTAAAATCTGTATATCCTTTTTTTTAATTTAATAATACACGATAATAAAAAAAGTGCTTCGCCATTTTATGTGTTTAGCGAATTACCAATCTACATGTATTGTATGTCGTGATTATATCGAAAAGATTCGGTTGTTGTAAAAAAATTGATGAAATTATGATTGGATAAGTGGCTATAATTTGCGCATGTTGATGAATCGTCGAATTGGACTTGATAACCTCTGCTTAGTGAGTCTGAAAAACGCAATGTATTTTATTTTCCGCGGAGAAAATGATTGAAAAATATTTCTTTTTGTACATTTCCATAAAATTGAAGGATCATTAAACATGTGTAAATTACCGTCATTTCCAATTGCTTTCAAAAGTAATAGTTTGAATATATACAAATAAATATGCGTATACACATTCACAATTTGATTCTTTTTAAAATTTACACAAATGTTATAAATAATATAATATTTATTAGTTACTTTACCAACAACTTTATATAGGTAGTTGCAACCGTAGTTATATTATATATGTTAACATATATATAATATAGTTTAATATAAAATGTTAAACAACATAATATATATATTAATCATGAAAGTTATGACATATAGATATAAGTACGATATCACAAAATAATTCGATAGAAAGGGTAATTAAAAAAGTGACTGTGATGACCCGCTCATGATGATTTAAATTATCGAAACAAGTTAAAGGATTCTTGACAATCAAATCACGATGTCCAGGAAGAGCATCCGTTCACAAGAAAACCTTGGATTCACTCGTACAAGGTGGCAAAGATCAAAGAAAGGCATAGGCGCGCATGGGCGAGAATCGCGCCAAGTTACGCGGTTGATTGCTCGAGAGACGCGCCGTGCTACGTAACAAGTGCATGGAAGCGCCGCGCGTACACCAACCCCTCGCTCGTCGTGGAAAATTCGCGCAACCGCTTTTATCCGAATGCTTTCGAGTGGGTAGATGAAATCGCGTTGAGACATGGTTTTCTAAAAAGGAGCTTGTTGGGTTTCTCGCATATATACGTACACGAAAATTTAAATCGCCCGCGAGCTTTTGAAATACGTTTCATTCTAACTGAGTGGGTTTGTGAAGTGAAAATAAAATTTTTTATGATACTTATACTTATGCGGATTATATGTACAGAAAAGTATTTTAATTTCTGTTTTGAGAGGTGTTTCAATAATGAAGTATATATTAAAATTAATGGTCGAACTTGAAAGTGTATAGGGTTTTTTTGTACTTTGAAAAATGTGAATATTTATATGATGTGTTAAATTTTCAATTATACTATATAACTTGTAATTATTTATGCAAATTCATGCCTGGTTAGTAATGCTTTTATATCCACTCGAGACTGATATTACAAAGTTGAATTATTTAATGTACATACGATATATCTAAATTGGTACGTCTCTTTCTCACAACTAATTTTTATACATAAAGTTTATAAAATTATTAACAAACAACAATATATATATATATGTATGTCAACATTTACTGCTTTATTTACAATCATTACAAACAACAATTTCAATAATGAAAGATAAATATCATTCTCTGAACCGAACGACAATATAAAAACGTAATAAAATGTTATAATCTATAAACTACGAGACAATATAACATATAATAAAATGTAGGCTATACAACGATATTGACAAAAAAACAATCCACCTCATACTTTGATCCCATCGATTAAACTTAAATATCGCACACGATGTTGTAAACGCAAAAAAATAAATAGTGATTCAAACTTGTTAAACTATATTTTTTGGAGCAAAAATATGCACTACCAAGGAATGAAAAAAGGAGGTATATAGATATAACTGAAGGAAAATAAAATAAATAGTCGGGATAGATATAAAGCGCGAGTCGTCGATGGTTTATACGTAGGATTAAACCTGCCTCTTCGACGATCCTCGTGGAAAGCTTCACTTCTATACATACACACACACAAAGATATATATATATATATATATGAAATAATTAAACTCGCTTGCAAGGGCTGCTCGGGAACCAAGGCGCGATATACAGAGATATAAACGGTAAGGCGGCCGCGCGAACGCTAGGTAGTATAGTTAAGGTTTGACGCTCGGAGTAGGACGGGATATACGAGCGTCAAACGGAAAAGAGTAATGCAAGGAGTTGAGAAACTTGAGCGTTTCAACTATACGCGAAGAGACAAGTTCAACTAAAAATGACTATATTCTTTAGAATTTGAGCAACAAACTTGAATAACCAAGAAATGTGCAATATTTAACTTACTATTTCGTTTTATTTATGGATTTATTTTTTCTTACATGTTGTTATATAATATAGTAAAAATTATTAATAACAAAAAAAAAAAGAAAATTAACTATCGGTATAGTATAAATAAGTATTTTAAAAACAAAACCTATAATAAAGTTCAAGAAATTTTATTTCAACTATTATTAAATTTTGATATACAGTACATGTACATAGTTATATTTAGTCTCTCTAAGACTTGATACTCGATACAGTAAAATTTTAGTATTTACCGTAATAAAATTTTTTGGTTATCTTTTGTCCCAAGACAGAAGCAGTAGATGATTAGTTTAGGTTGTTTATATCGATGTTTCAGTGGAGTAAATTAATGTGTAATATTAAACATACTGAATTAAAAATACTGAACGAAAAATTTAATTTTTTCTCGGAGTATTCGACTTCAATACAGGTCTCAGATTGGATTCTTGGTCAGGTATACATTCAGTTTTTTCGTAATTTAATTGTTTCAATTTATTATACATCACGTTTACATGTTTGCATTAAACATGTTGAGAATTATTGTAGTTATATCATATCAGTGGTAGTTTGTCGCTTAATTATTAAAAAAAATGTTATTACATAACTTAGAATTTTTTTCAAAATTAAAAAAAATACTTTAATTGACAACTGTTTAATCGATTCAAATTCTAAATATATGTCAACGTTAGTATTAATTTGGGAATTGGCGGGCGTACCGAGTACACGATAACTTTTTAGTGTTAGTAAATGTTAATAAATTGATTTTTACATTCCACTTTTTTGGATTACATTGTAATTGGGAATTAATAAATTATATTGTTGTTTAATATACAAGAGAGCAACAGGTTATTAGTGTAGTATGTATTACGTGAATTTAATATTTCATTACATATTTTCATTAAAAAAAATTCTGTAAAATTATGTATATGCGCAGAGGGAGAAATGATTTACATTGCGTTTCGGTTAATTTGAAAATCAGTTCTCTTATTTGTATTTATTTATATTTTTTTAATAATCTGATTATTATTGGCTTTAAATTAAAATGTTAAATATAGAAGTATGTTTTGTCTACAGCCAGATAAATAATGAAATAATCTTCTTTTCTATAACTTTTACTTTTTGAGATATATTATATGTTTAAAAAGAATATTAAATTCAGTTCTATGAAGAATTCCCTATTTTATTCATTACTTATTAATATCATTATAAGTATATATTATAGCACATGCAGATATAACGAAAGCGTACTAATCTAACAATAAAATAAGGAAAAATAAATCAACAATCTCTTGTACAATGTTGGTCGATCGGAGTAAGAAAAATATGTACATATATACATAGATAAAGATATAGCACGCATCAGTGTGCGTACATATGTGTGTGTGTGTGAATGTGGAAGTACGGGAGTCCTAAAAGACAAGGCGAGGAAAGACGTCGAGGCGTATGTGGAACCCGTAACGAGGCTATAACGCGGCCCGTCGGGTGATTACCCGGCGCCTCGTCCGAGTCGTCAAAACGACGGTAGAGAGGTATAGGGAAGAAGAGGAGACGAGGGGGAGATATATCCCGTAGCTCGGCCTCGTTAACCCCTTATACGGCCACTTGCGACTCCCTCGTCTTTGCCGCTCGCATAACCTCTCTCTTCCCGACTTTTATCGAGCTGCCTTCTGGAATTGTTACGCGCTCTGCAACCGATGGAAATTAGTCATTTTTACCATCTTTCTTTTAACAATACTTTATTAATTCTTTTATTTATTATTTCAATGTACACGTATATAGAGTATACGAGAGCGTGTAAGTTATTTACTTTTTTTTATTTTAATTATTATTGTATAAACGGGCGGTTGATGCATCGGCGATTTATTATATTTTATTGGTCTTGTTATTTTACTTTGTAAGCAATTTCATGTTTTTCATCTTATCCATACTGTACGAAGTTTGATAAAAGATAGTATATCGGAGAAACATGCCGTTTTACGATAAGTATAACATTTTAATTATTGTGTAAATAAATTTACTTTCTTTGCATATCAAAACACAGCATATTGATCAATGTGACCTTTGAAATCATAAAAATAATTTGGAGAAATAAGGATTTTTAATTGACTTTATGTACTTGGGTTTTAGTGTAGAAAAATATTAGGTGATTATTTGCATATGAACATTTAAATCTTGCAACTTACGATTCGTAATATATTATCAAAAAAACTCTATAGAGATTTTTCAAATATCTTTAATTTATACCTATAAAACCAAAAGTAAGATACATATAAATATAGTCCAATAATTTAAATTTTATCTTCAAAATTCTTAAACAATTTTATTTGAACTTTATACTATATCTTCATGAAACAATTATATACATTATAAATGAAGTAAAAAATTTACTATTTGAGAGGAACGCTTGTGCAGGAAGCGCAAGAAAATACACGAGAGATAAAATTATACTCGCGCATACTCGCGCCTCGAACGACTACTACTATTACCAGTGCCCTGCCTACCTTGTTAATTTCCCAATTTTCTTAAATTAGCCTCTCAGTGCCAGGACCGTCGTGTCTTCCGTGTTAATAAGATAAGCCGTCTTGGCCTGATGAATTTTTTTCTCCTGACGCTTTGATATAGCTAGTGACGGGAGCAGTCGGGTTTGTTCCATGGTTTTCTTATCGTTCCCGGTAATTTTGATGATTATATCAACTTTTAAAAATTAGACTTTCTTTTATCTTCTTTAAATTCATTTTACCCCACTTTTTTAAAATGAATTTAAAATTTGTTTAATGAATCACGGTAGTAGTAATTTCAAGTTCTGCGACAATTAAGAGGTGCAATCAGCGCAGATAAAAATGTAATATTGTCTACATTTTTTTGTGACTTTACAAATTTATTTAAAGAAAACTAACAAAAGTATATACACCATAATAAAAAGTAGTATAAAAACGAAATTAAACCTTCGAAAAATAAATCCATACTCGAAGTATTCTAAGCGTATATCAACGATGCACTGCAGAGTACACCTACCCTATATACGTATATATATATATATATATATATGTGTGTATTTATATACATATATAAAGATACGAAAAATTGAAAACATAATTTAATCTCGGATCCATTTCCGTTTTTACGCTTCGCTCCGTTCGAGGTTGCCAATTAATATAAATCCACGTATATACATTTGCAAGCTCGAATTCGATCCCCATCCGACCGAGACGCCAGGGTTTTCCGGTCCATTTAATGGACGCGCGCGAGACCCTCCAATTTACACGCCACGCTTCTTTCGCGCCAAAAGCTTCGTCTTCTCTCAGGTGCACTATACACGATAGATTAAGTTTTGTGATGAATTACCATATTATAGTTGCGAATATTATTGAGTCTCTTCTTTTTCTGATATATCTTTATAAAAAATGAAGTTTATCTTATACTCCACAACTTGTAATCCTGTCAAACAAAAACATTAGTATTCAACAAAAAATTCTGGGGCCTCGACTAATACGAAAGACGGCGTGTATAATTTTGAATTTGCTCACGCAAGTCAGGTATATATCCGAGCTAATCGGAAGCGGGTCACACGCGACCCACGGGATTGCAGTGCGTGTCGTTATCGTGGATGCGCTTGCGTGTACTATTATACTCAACCAGCTGATTTCACGATACGTGATATAGATGCGTATATACCTATATATATGTATATGTTATTTACAGTTGGTTTTTTGGTTGGTGCAACAAAATCGATTGGCGTTTTGATATCTATGGATGTTATTTTCGTATCTTCGATATAATATTATTGACAGTTTTTAGAGTAAAAGTGACTTTTGGGACTTAATGTAATACAATTGTTGTCATTGAAACTGCCAGATTTCTTATCATATATTTTAAAATGTTCGATTTTTTAAAACATAAATATTTCTTGTTTAGTCGTGGTTTGTTGTGAACTAAAATTTTCAAACTGTATATCCCACGAATATGGTAAAAAAGTAAAACTATATCAATTTAAACATACATATATATATATTCACAAAAAACTAAAGAGAGTATTATATAACAAAATAAAAATAATAAAAATGGTGTAAAATCAATAAATAAGTAACAACAAACTTTTATATAAAAAAAAGAAAAAAAGGAATAGTAAAATTTTCATGGTATACAGGGTAGAACATTTCGGAACGCGAATAAACAAACCGAGCTCTGCCCGGATCCAAGGATCGTCGAGCAGGGCGTCGACGAGGAAAAGACAAAAAGAAACGTAGAAACGCGAGGGAGAGACTCGTCGGAATTAGCCTCGTTTCCCCCGGTGCGCTCCGACGCCCTCGCTCAAACGCTCGCGCTAAAAGACGCGCGACGTGGGAGTTCACGCACACGTGCTCTTACTCTCTCTCTCTCGCTCTCTCTACCTCCCTCTCCAACCATCTATCTCCCTCTCTCTCTCTCTTTGGCCGTCTCTTTCTCTCTTGCAATGACATCAAGGAGGAGGAAAACCTGCCGCGCGTCTCTTGTCTCGGACCCTTTTTATCTCCCGTCGTCTCGGTTGGATGGTAGCGTTTTTCGGTGACTTTTTCGCTTCCGAATGTGGGCGGAGTATACACTTTCTTCTTTTACCTTTCTACTTTCTTTTTTTCCCCTTCCTAATTGTCATTTCGGAGAAATAGTTTATTGTTTAAATGTTGCAGTTGTTAAATGATGATTCATGTACAAAATATATTTTTGAGAGTGGATGTTATTTTAAATTTTATTTTGCAATGACAAATTACAAAAGTTATGCAATAACTTACTTGCAGATACAAATGATTTATACTTAATAAAATTATGTACTAATATGATACTTAAAGAAAGCAGAGTTAAGTAAGAGATGTATATTTTTGTATTAAATATTACTTTATGTTAAATCTGAGCGTAATATTGTCTCTCCAAGGAAATTATACTTTTTCAACAAATACATATAATTTGAGCAGGCACTTTTTGAACATTGTGAGGTTAAATTTTTTAGTCAAGAAGTAAGGAATTATTGTTCATTTTTTATCAAACGACTAGTACTGATCAATAAATGTTTCATTAATACTTTAATTTTCAATGTAGCACGTAAAGAATATAATTACTCATTTTCAGTCAAAATAATTATCAAGAAATTATCTCTTTAAAACAATCATCTAGTCAATTTATATTGCTATAATATAGGTTGCATATATCAATCCATCTAATTGTAACACTTAACACATCGACACATAAGGATTAAACCAGATTAAAAGTTACCTTTCTCTTCCTTGACCACAACGAGAAAAGCCCCCTTCGTTTATATCGACGAACCATCATCCGCACCCTTCACATTTTCCCTCTCCAAGCGAAAAAACATAATAATACAGGCGTACGTGCCGTATTCGCATGCAAAAGGGACTCATTCGTTACGTTCATTTGGGAGGGGTGCGCCAATCACCCACCCGATCGCTCGACTGACGTTAGATATATATATAGGGTAATTTCTAAATGTTACGCTTCCATATGTGTGGGGCGCACAACGTATTTTGAAAAAAATAAAAAGAAATGTATATAACTTTAACATGATGATTTCTTTATAAACCTTCCTTATAAATTATTTTTTAATTTGTAAAACCACCATTGTAAATATCATTATAGAATAGTCAATTATATTCAAATCGTACATTGCGTTTTAAGGAAATGCTTCTGAATTCGTGAAAATTGTATACTTTTAAAACAATTACTTCAAAATAAAGTCATTTTTTCATGCAAAATTTTAAAACAATGAATGTACGCTTTTTTAAATTATAAGCATTTTCAAATCAAAGTGCTTTTGTTCAATAGATATCGTGTATTTTCCTTAAAATATATGTGTGCACATAGAGTCACGAAATACGAAACGTAAATGGATAAGCATAAGAAACACATCTTTTTTATATAACCAATAATTAGGAAATATGAAAAATTACATGAAATACTACACTAAACATCACGAACGAAATTTCTTCCGAATTTTCGGTGCCCATAATATATATATTTTATTCTCTCTTTTCTACTCCTTGCTTACACCTTTCATCCAAAGGAAATTCGGTGAAAGTGATAACTTTTATGAATACTCTCGCGTGTACACGACTACAGATACATCGTGCATCTCCAAGTTTGAAAAGCGCTTTGTTGTTCATTCAACAAGTTGGAATGCATCAATGGTAAAGCTCGTTAACTAGCATTATCTGCGAGTGAGATTGCGATGAATCAGTCCAAAGGGAAAGCTACGGGAATTTCTTACGATTTTTAGCTAGTACAGCTATTTTTATCATTCTTTTCAATGTTTAATTTATTCGTATGTTTTAGTACAATATATGTTTAAACATATGCATTGATAGATTATAATATTTATTTATAATGTAATACATAAAGTAAAAAAGTATCTCTAGTTTTATAAAACTGTTATATAGCATTGTTGTATAAGATATATGTCAAATGATATTGATTAAATCCAACTATTACAATGTCAAAACTGGATCAAGTGTACTACGTTAGGTTAATTAATCAAAACCATCACGAATTTTCATAAAATTAAGTCTATTACCCAAAATATTCATTGTTAAAAGAAACATTTATTTATTAGTTATAAATTAGTTATTCCACTACAAGAGTTAAAAATTTTAAATAGCTAGTATTTAAGAATAAAAAATATAATCATCATAAGCACTCGAATAAAAAATTGCGCACACATTATGAATATCATCAATCCAGACAAATATCTATCGATCAGCCTAATCCCCCTAAAAAAAGTCACCTCCCAAGATAAAATAAAAAAAGGAAGTAAAAATAAAAGAAAGGTAGAAAGAAAAGGGAGAAATGAGAACACAAACGACGCATAGGTGTGCAAGCAGGTGCGCTTCGCGGAATCGCACAGAGTAATTGCGCCCGCGGCGCCGGAGAGAAAACGGGAGCGGAAAGCGGAGCCGAGGCGTCGAGTCCTCTTTCCCTCGTGGGAGTTATATCGAGAGACGGGGGTGGGAGCGTGCCGGGTGGGTTAAAGAAGCCGAGAGAGCTCGTAACGAGTCCCCTCGCGATGGCTGGACAGAACCCGTGCAAGAGCAAGCAAGAGAAAGAGAGACAGAGAGAGAGAGAGGGAAAAAGAGCAAGAGAGAAAGATAGAGAGAGAGAGAGAGAGATGCGATCGGCGAACCGCCGCCGCGCGTGATAAATAACCGAGAGCGGAGCGAGACCGAGCTCTCCGGGCTTTGTCGTCTCTTTCTTCTCGAGAGAGCGAGAGAGAGAGAGAGAACAAGAGAGTACGACGCTACAGGGCGGCTCGTTGGAAAACGCGGTAGTCACGCTTCTATCGTTCTGGATGGTTTTAGTTGCTTTTTGCTTTCCTTTTTTTGTCTTTTTTTGGTCGGTATGTTTTGTAGATTTGGCGATTGCATTTTCTTTGTTTGTTTGTTTATAAAATTTTGTTAATACAGGAATCGTTTAAATTTATTGTCCAGCAAATGGCCAGTTTAAAAATGTCTAGCAGCTCTTTAATCCAAAAGAAGAGATATTTTTATATTTAAACATTTTTAAATAATAAATTTTAAAATTGAAACAACGCGTTTCTTATTTATACGTTAAATATTGTTAAAATTAGTTAATTATAACTATTTGTTGAAGTAAAGTAATTTAACATTTTGTAATATTTCTAAACAAAATTTAAGCAGCATCAATATAATTTTAATTGCAACAACATATGTATTTATTGAAAATCCGTATTTGGCCCAAATTTACTCAGAATTAAAATTTTTAAACAATATTATTAGATAAACCAAATTAAATACACAATTTAAATACTCAATTAATAATATATTAATAATATATTAGACAAAATAAACCGAATGATAAAATTAATATTATTTTATAATTTAAAATTGATATACAGTAACAATTTCTGTAAGCTATACAAAATAAACGATAGATTTTTATTAAAAATAATGTATTATAATATTTACACTTATGTACGTATCGTAATAAGTATGTATAGCAAACGAAAAATGATTTAAATTTAAATTTCTGCCTGACCAAACTGAGAGGTTTCTACTTTGGCCTTGCAAGTATATTTATTATTCTTTTTGTTGCACATGCACTTCTTCATGCAATTCTTCATGCGTTTTCAAAAATAATAAACTGAAGGTATGTAACAAATTTTTATAATGCGACAGAAAGCGGAGAATGTCAAAATATTTATAATCGATTCGAAACCAAATGCTTACGAAAATAATCTATTTACATATATACATATAATGCTTGGGAAATCGTATGCTTACATGCAATAAATTAACACCGCATCATATACAATTATTGCTTATAAAAAGTTATAGTCTTCGTGTAAATATACAATATCAAATATTTTTTTAAACCTATAATGTACAATATAAAGTATAATACTGTCACACTTTGTATGTAATTGCGATCTTCAGTAAATTATTAACTATTCTGAAGTTAAACCATTTTTGTATATTCTGCAGTCATATACGTGAATAATATACATGTACATAATCTGCAAAATGCTACAAAGAATATTAAATATGGTAAGAAATAAACAAAACTATATGCTCTGTCTGTATGAATAAATAAAAATCATTTAACTCAAACTTCGAGTTCATAACCAGGTGAACTGCGATCCAAATATAGATTAAAGTTGGGTCAAAAAAAGAATTGACCCCTCGATCAAAAAGTAAGACTCCTAGAGAAAAATGCATCAATCCGTACGAAACGAGTCACCCAGTAGGTAACGTTGAAGCTATATCTACCTCTCAGCTCGGCTGGCGAGGCAACCACCGCGCGGATATTCCACCCCCCGTCCCCCAGCCACCCTCCTCCCGCTTCTCCCCAGAGGGAGAGTGGAGGAAGGGAGACGAGAAGGAGTGAGGCGGAGGAGGGGGATGAAGCTCGCTCGGAGGGAATCGCGGGGGACGGCGGCACCATTTATCGCTCGGCCTCGGCGTGCTCTCCCTCCTCTCCCTCCTCTCCCACCTCTTCATCCCCCTCCTCCCGCTCTTCCTCCTCCTTCTACTTCTCCACCACCTCCTCCTCCTCCTCCTCCTCCTCCTCCTCCTCCTCCTCCACCTCTTCTTCCTCCTCTCGGCACAGCGTAAACGTGCCGGGGAAATATCCAGACGTGCGCGCGTTCGCTATTACTGTATAGCGCGAGCTCGACACTCGGCGCGCCAGGAACGAGGCTATTACGCTCGACGAGGACGGATAGACGGAAAAATAGAGACCGAAGAAAGAATAAAACGAGAGAGAGAGAGGAAGAGAGAGAGAGCGATTTCAAGCGGCTCAACGCGAGAGCTTCCCCCGTAGCTACCTCGCATTTTCTCTCTCTTTTTTGCTTCCTCTCTCTATCTCTCTTTCCCTCTATATATATTATATATAATATACATATATATATATATATATATATATATATATTATAGGTATAGATATAGAGAGTAGGGTAAAAACGAGCGGCATCCATCATGCCTCGAGCGTTTCTCTCTCAAAATCCAGCTCTCTCGCGGTCGTTTTTTTCCCTTTGTCTCCCTTTTTCCCCGGGAAGAGGGAAAGAGAGAAAGAGACAGATACAGAGAAGTTGGCCGCGCGCGCGCCGAAATTAAAAATCCGTCCTACCGCGGGCTCCATCTCGCTTCACTTTTTTAGCGCGCGCCCGCTCAGTCTCTGTGTCTTTCCACGTCGTTCTTTTTCCACTGAGCTGCACACCGCTCGAATGCTATATATATACATAATATGCATATACATATATATATATATAAATATATATACATCTACAGTTATATCCGACGAGTTTTTTCTATACCGAGGATCGGCGATTTTGCCTTGGCGCTCAAGCTTTTTTGACTCGCTAATTGGCGAAGCGAGAAGATATCTGTCGCGCAAAAGAGACCTCGTTTTCAGTTTTCTTCCTAGATGTTAGGTACGGTCTTTCAACTATTTTTGTATACCTTTCTTTATTTTCTCGAGGTACCCACTTTTCTTTACAACGTTCAAAAGATGATATCGTTCTAGATGACTTAAGGCATGTTTACGTGATTTAGCTTACTAACGTATTTTATTTCTTTGAATGACCAATATAATATTCAATACTGACTCTACCTAATAGAACGCATAGATGTACATCACGTATCAACATTCGTCGTTTGAACGTGTTCTGCACTAAAATTTCGTTTATAGTTTTACAAATGCATTAACCTATAAGTCTTTCCTTATAAAAATACAGTAAAGAAAACGTTTGTTATAACAATGAACCGAAGAATAAAATCTCGAACCAAATATGCTTAATATAAAACTCGTGCATAGTAATTAGTACGCGTTTCACATCTCCACATGGAAAAAATTGTTTATAAACTAAAACTAACTAAATAGAAAATTCTCATAATGAAAGAACCATGCTACTCCACACCCCGGAAATCCCACCCCTTTGGCAGTTCCGGTCACAATGAGGGAGGGTGAGAGAGGTAGAAAAAAAAGAAGAAACGGAAGTAGCGGGGTGAAAGTGAACGAGGCGCGAAAGAAAGACGATATTTTGCGCGCGCGCTGCCGTTGCCGCTGCCGCCTGGGTGCTTAGCGGCGGGGGCGTGATGCCTGCTGATTGGAATTAACGACTTGGCGACCGTATTGATTATTCCCCTCTACCGTTACGGTACGGGTGGCGTGCCGTCTTTTTTTTTTTATCTAGCGCCTCAACGTTCACTTCTCTCTCTTTCTCTCTCGCGAGCTGTCGATATGTACTATAGCTTCCTTCATCCCGTCCACTTTTCATAGACACGCCGCGTGGATGCTATTTCCTTGGCTTCTATACGAAGTGAGAATGAGAGAGTAACCGATTATTATTTATATGACTATATGTACGTGTAAATATATATGTATATAGGTATACGAGAGTCGTATCGGTTAATGATAAAAAAATTCTTTGATAACTTTTATTTAAAGTGCTATGTATATCAGAGATGAAGGTCTGAAACTTCACGTAATTACAATTGATAATTAAAATATAAATGCTGATAGATGAATTTTAGTACATAATAATAAGGTTTTAGTTGTTCAATGCATTGTTAATTGTATACCTTAGATAAGTACTTGACGTTCTTTGTACCAAATCAACTTTCAAACGTTGTAACCAAAGTTGGCGGTTCAAGTACAATATAGTTTATAAAACTAAATATTTTTTATACAAAAGAAAATATATTTCAAATTCTTCTACACGATGTACGCATAAAAGGTGTTATATATTTTAAACTATTTTAATTAAATATAGAACAGCAAATAGATTCATAAAAAATACATATTAAATCTATCCTACAATATATAAACTATACATTATATAATAGTTGTATGAGAATACTGATTACAATTCATCACAACAATTGTGGTATAATCATATATAATCCATATATATAATATTTGTTATTAATTCTACAAAATAATATAGAGTCTTTTAGAAAACTTTGTACTTTGTAGAATTTTTCATTCAGTATACTAAGATATGAAAAGAATATTTATCAACGGGTTTTAAGTTATGTACATATATATATATTTATTCTAATACCAAATTAAAAATCACCTATAAGCTAATAAATAGTTAATAATTCATCATACAATATACACAGACTAATTTCAACCAAAATTAATATTATATTTCTCTGTGAATAATCGATTACATAAGTGTCCGCATTTAGTAATACTCGGTTAAACTATTAATAATTTTACCAACAAACAACGAAATTCTAAATTAATTCTGCAGATTTTTAATTTTTTTTATATTTGTCTTATTTATATGAATTATACTATAATTATGTAAAATGTTAGATGTGACGCGCATGATTCATAACTGCAATGCAATTATTTCGATCGCGTATAGAAGCCGCACATTAAGACGTATGGGCATTGATACTTTACTGTATAAGTACGCTTTTTTTTTATTTTACTAAGAAGAAAAAATTATACGTATGCGAAAGTACATTCTCTTAAGTAAATTTTAATGTTATTTTCTATTTTTGCATATATACGTACATAGCAATGAATTTTAATTTTACATCATAAGTGAATTGTCCTATACACATATCTGTCGTACTCATCAACTGGTCAATTTTTATTGATTTATATACGCAAATAATACCAGTTATAACTGTTCCGTATAAATAAATATTAAAATTATTATACGTTGTACAAAATATCGAATGCAGAATTAGTATACTCTATATAAAAATCCCTTAATCCGCGTAAATAAACTAAAAGAGAAAAGTATTTAATAAACAGGTGAAAAGTCTATACTTTGCTGTATAAACGAAAAAAGTAAAAAGTCACTTGGCAACACCAAAAATCCCTTAATAAAATCCATTTATCAGTGAAGGAAAGTTTTCCCTTAGCCTCGCCCACGCACTGCCCCGAAAATAGGCGGCTACAAAATCCCCGCACGCGTAAATGCAAATCGCATACCGCGCCGAGGGGACATACATAAACATGCATAACGATTTGAAAGTCAAAGCGCGCGCACGGGTACCTTCTCTCTTTCTCTCCCTTGCACGTGCAAAGTTTCGTTCTATCCTCTGGGACTTTTGGTTCTTCTTTTTCTCTCTCCCTTTCTCTCTCTCTCTCTCTCTCTTTCTCTCTAGGTAGAAGAACAAACCTTGGGTCTTCGGGATTTATGGAAATTATTCGATTTTCTAAGCGTCAGCGAGCGGGCAAAAAATTTATTTGCCTGTGGAGAACAAATGCACGTGGATATATATGTGTGGGTATGTGTGTAAATGCAGCAAACTAGCGCCTGCAGATTCGTTTGAAGATTTCATCTTCACTAATTTAATTGATTGATATTTGTGTTAAGAATATACAGTTCATGTAAGATGAGGGACTTTCAGGTAGATACATTTCATAGTAATCAAATGTACATCATAGCTCCGATTAAATATATATAATTATACTCTCTATATACAAGTCTGATCGACGAGCATTCGGCTACGATCTTGCGAAAAATTTTTATAAATTTCATATAAGGTAAAAGAAAACTACTAGTAATTATCTTGATTAATGATGTACGATTTAATGGTGTTTTACTGACCTACATTACAAATATATTTAAAAACGTATGCGAAACAAAGTTATCTCTCTTACTACTTTGTTCAAATAACCATTGTCTAAAATTTAAAAAGTGTATCAAAAGTCTTATAAATCTCACCAGCAAAGAAGATCATATGAATATCACACATATATCGGTTACAGTGAGCGACCACAAAACAAATGTGTATGGAAAGGATACGTATATCGATATATTTATTTGTTGACTACACATTATGCAGATGATGATTCTTTCATTATAAACAAATGAGTAAATGACGATGCAGTGGTATGCAAAAAAAAAGATTTTTCCAAGAAAATACATTTATTTTCATCAAAGTCGAAACCGTAAAAAAAGATCGGTAATTTCACTGTCGGCACACCTCAGACGGGCTACGCTCCCGTCGATGATTAGTAGTATATTTATGTGGGTCGCGTAAGAGAGAGGGAGACAGAGAGTGAGAGAGAGAGAGAGAGAGATAGAGAGAGAGAGAGAATGGGGGAGGGAGACCGGGCGCGCGCGATCAGCTATCTCGACTCCACTTACCCCCATCAGGGCTGCGCGCTTTACGCCCTTATTTACGACGTAGCACCGCTCGTTCGCGGCACGCGCACGTACCCGCCGTGAAATCCAATTTCCCCCCACTACTATGCCAAAGGTTTTTTTTCCCACCCACTTTACCCCCCTTTCAATTTGATACTTTGATTTTCTAAAGGGGGCAATATAGAGTGAGAGAATCTCGTTTTGATGAGAGGTATTTTGGTGTGGAAAATCTGAGCTGAGGAGTTACTTAAGATTTTTATGGGAATCAGATGTTCCCTTTGATTTATGATATGCATTGATAATATATATATATAGTAATATAAGTAGTTTATTCTTTAATAAAATATTTAGAAATATTACTCTGAATTTGTGTGGTCTTTAATGTTCATAAACACTTCGTATTCTTCCTCGCTCGAAGCGTTTCGTTAACTAAGATATTGATTCTCATCTTTGGTAATATTAAAATTGTATTCTTTATGCTTTATCTTTTATCTTTTATATTCGCAAAAAAAATTTCATTTAATATATTTTTTATTTGAAATTATTTAAAGTATATATGTATTACTAATTTTATAACTTTAACAAATGTTAAAGTGCATAGATCCAAAATTATTATTATTTTTAACATAAATTGATTTGTAAAAATTGATAGGTCTAGTAAGTTTTTATTATATAAATAGAATTATAGTGTATATCTTACAGTGAAATGGTAACTTTACTTTCGATCACTTCTGGCAATCTATAATAAGTTTGGATCACTTCCCGTTTATTTCCGCTCACTTCCGGTTACCTACGATAACTTTTGCTTATTTTCGGTTTACTTTCGGTCACTATTTAGTTACTTCCATAAGTTTTAGTCACTATTAGTTTGCTCTTGGTCTACTACCGTTGCGGGTGATGAAATATTATTAATCGATCAATATAATTAACCATTTACGTGGATAAACATCTTATAACAAATTCAGTGTAGTGATCTTGACCCCAATAAAAAGTTATTGATAACTCTAACACTCAAATAGTTTGAAATTCATTAAATTAATTGATATTTCACCTGCTGTTTGTAAGATATTTATAAAAATCGAAAAATGCAGTATTTTTAAAATGCTCGTACTTCTTAACAGTAAAAAATTAACTTTAAGAAATATAATTTAAAATTCTATTTTATCATAATATAAGAATTATAATTATGTAATTGTGTAAGATGGCAACATTATACATAGAATAAATGTCCTTTAAATTTTATGTGATATTTTACCCTAAAAAGAAACTGTAATTATAAATAATATCTGCCAAAAAAAAGCATTTTCCCAAATAAAAAAAGTAGGGTAAAAATTAAACTCTCGAGATTCTGTTTGGCTAATACCACTAATCAAGTGGATTCCTAATCGGTGTGCACGTGAGTTCTGAGTGCGTGGCGGACCAGTAGGGTGGCGAATTTTATTGGCAACTCCGGCATAGAAGCGAGGTTCTCTCGGTGATTCAGCTAGCGAACGCGCGCATTGCCTCCCGACGCTTTATCGCCCAATAAAAGGAAGAGAGCCGCAGAGAGGGAGGGAGAAAGAGAGAGAGAGAGAGAGAGAGAGCTAGGAAGTAGAGGGTGAGCTAAGTGCCGTGCAGTACGCGGCATTGTTTGCGCGTACTCCGAGATACGCGAGCGCGCAAATACGAGGAGGGTACATTTTTTTTACGGATTGATCTTGGTTTTTTAAGATGTCTTGTTTTTTATTCAGTTATATAAATACAGTTTAATTTTATGCACTGAAAAATGAATTTCTTAGCTATTAATATAAAGACAAGCATTTCTTTTGTATAGCAAAAAATGCACGATGACTTTTTATTATTTACGTATATTCCTATATTGCAACTATTCACCGCTCTAAGTATATGGAAGTACAATATCAACTCTTCGAAAGATTTAACAGATTGTGTAAAGAAAAGTTATTATATCAATTAGTTGATTAACTCACCTATAAATATTTCTGTAAATAAATTACAATTGAAATGCATTCATTCTACAGTATTTTATCGCTACCTAAAACTTTTTATTTATGCAAAATCAGTGACAAGTTGAAGGCAGTAAAGACAAGTAGAAAGCCAACCCTAATCCAACGAAATAACACACTAATACAATCATCGCCCGAATAACCAAGCTAAACACCTTCGAGTTTCATCAAACCCACGCCCAATTAATCCTCTAAAATTCCTTCGTTAATTCGTCACCAGTCAAAAGTATATAGCCTGTATTCCTGATTTACCGATACATAAATATACATTTTTATTAGGGAAGAGGAAGTGACACTTAATTTTGATGCGGAAATATTTTTAAGTCAATAAAATGATAATACATATTATTTAAAGTTTGCTCTTGGAACGTTGTTTTAATTACAATAACTATTTTATCTAACGTAATTGCATTCGTATCTGAAGTATATGAATTTGAATTTCAATTTGTGAGTTACAAAATCTATATTTGAACATTTTTTACAAAATTTTTAACAAACAAGTTAAACGACATGGACATATATTTTACTACGAATATATATATAATGTTCATTTTGAAATGGAACATGGTACGACAAAATTCAACAATATTATAAATATGACGTCGCAGCATTCGGTTGAAAATCGTAATCTGAAATTTAGGCGGTAACCGTAAAATTTAAACCGCAATACGTTGTGATTCTTCGCTCTTAACGCAAAATTTTAACAATTGTTAAATTAAAACTTCGTTTTATCCAAAATTCATCTCCCCCATTACCCAATGATCATAGTCAGAATAGTAGATTATTGAGTATTATAACTCTTTCACTTTCTATAGCCGGAAGTAATTCAAAACTTCGTAAGTCAATCAAACTTAAACAAAAAAAACTCAAAATCAGGCAGCCTCTATTGCTTTTAACCTCACCAAAACAATTGAACTAATAGAAGCGCAGCCCGGTATACCCTCCAAAAAAAAAATCAACCACCAAACGAAAAATCGAAAAAAGAGAGGGAGAGGGAGAGAAAGAAAGGCAAATAGTGGTGAAAAAAAATACTCCCTTCCATATCCCAGGTCGAGAGCTATAATTTCGAGCGACGCGCTCGCTGACAATAATCGTTCGGTCGCGCGCGACTCCCGCGGTCGTGGCTGAAAAGCCCGCGGGGGCGGGATATATATCGGGTGCGTGCGCCGCTTATCCCTCCTCTCGACAACTGCGAATATATTGCGATTTTCGAGGGTCGCTTCCGCTCGAATTTCACATCGTGCTTTTTCCATAGAGTTATTTAATTCAAGAAAATTTAAATGATAACATCGTGCTAAGTTTTTTATGATAAGGGTATACGTTAGTAGTTATGCGGCCACCATGGACAGTCAAAACATGACCGACCTTGACCCCAGTGGGGGGAAGGGGGAAATGCAGTCTGTCCTAGGTGAGCCGCCGACGAGTGTCTTCGCTGAGTCATCGATCTTACATGATATGTTTATAAACATAGCTGGGTTAAATAAAAAAAGTTCGTTTTTTGGAAATTTGAAATTTTTTTTTGTGAGTGTGTAGAGGACGCGGAACTGTGAAAGAGACTTTTTGATTTTTTTTTATATCTCTTGCGAATCTCGAGCTATCGTAGTCAAAAGTTTTCTACAGAAATAAATTTTGGAAAAAGTAAATTTGTCTATCTCGGGAACCGCAAGAGATATAAAAAAAAATTCAAAATGGCCTCAGTATGATTCCGATTCGCCTATACACTCACGAAAATAAAATTTCAAATTTCCAAAAAACGAACTTTTTTTCATGGTTGGGTAGTGTTACGGGTGAGTCATCGCGGTATCGATATCCGCGCGAGCTGTTCATCGCGATACCGATGCTCGCTTATGACAAAGGGATACTCTCCAGTGTGATTATTTAATTACGCTTTCTTCTGCGCTTACATTCGATAATTATAATTTTACAAACCTTTTAGTTTTCTGCAAAAATAAATTTTGGAAACAGTAAATTTGTCTATCTCGGGAACCGCAAGAGATATAAAAAAAATTCAAAATGGCCTCAACATGGTTCCGAATCGCCTATACACTCACGAAAATAAAATTTCAAATTTCCAAAAAACGAACTTTTTTCATGGTTGGGTAGTGTTACGGGTGAGTCATCGCGGTATCGATGCTCGCGCGAGCTGTAAGTCATCGCGATAGCGATGCTCGCTCATGACAAAGGTATACTCTCCAGCGTTATTATCTAATTACGCTTTCTTCCGCGCTTATATACGATAATTATAATTTTACAAACCTTTTAGTTTTCTGCAAAAAATAAATTTTGGAAACAGTAAATTTGTCTATCTCGGGAACCGCAAGAGATATAAAAAAAATTCAAAATGCCCTCAGCATGGTTCCGAATCGTCTATACACTCACGAAAATAAAATTTTAAATTTTCAAAAAACGAGATTTTTTCATGGTTGAGTAGTGTTACGGGTGAGTCATCGCGGTATCGATGCTCGCGCGAGCTGTAAGTCATCGCGATAGCGATGCTCGCTCGTGACAAAGGTATACTCTCCAGCGTTATTATCTAATTACGCTTTCTTCCGCGCTTATATACGATAATTATAATTTTACAAACCTTTTAGTATAAAAACCTCTCGTTCCTCGCACGAGATTCTCGAGCCAAAGAGGATGTACCCACGACAAATGACCAATATTCGCCGACAAAAATGTTCATGATAATTGCGCGCGAAACTTTTTTTCGTACCACTACACAGTTTTTTGGTCTCCAATGTATTTTATCCACATCCACTTTATGGTGCTTTACAACTAACATAAAATGTACCGATAAATATCTATAAAAGCGCCAACCGTCTTCGAACAGAATAACTTGCACTAAAGAATGGGACTGTTCACGCAAATCAATCGGGTACGGGCGTAAACGCCGAAAGGTTAAAACACTATGCAATACCGGATCTATCGGTTGAACACTTGTTCGGGAACTCTCAATAACCGATTCTTGCTCTCTCGATATATCTCCGAGACAAACGTCTTTCTCCTCCGGTAACATTGTCGAAACTGAACTTTATACATCGTTCTTTTAATTTTGCAACTAAAGCAAATTTTAACATGCTTCGACTTTAGCGAGGATGCTCTCGCGTAATTTGACCCATACTTGTATAGAAATATAAATTAAACTGGTTGGGAGGGTAAATTTTTTACATCGAACGTCATCGTATTGTTTTTAATCAAATAATAAAACATCAAAACAATGTTTAGCATTTTATAAGAAACTGTATACTTGCACGTGTTTTCATTTTCATTTCTTTTTTCATACGTAAATGTCAACGTAGCACGCGTTTGATTTAATATTATTTATCTAGTTTCAAAGCGTATTTTATATCTGCGCATTTATGTTTTTAAAATTTACCACATCTCTTGCACGATCTGTCGTTTAATTCATGATGATGATGCGAAACAAACGTGAGTTTCACCGATTCGATTTTAGCATCGAGCTGCAGTTTGACATGTTATTTATATATGAGATTCAAAGAATTTCTAAAATTTGATGAAATACATTTTTTTTTTGTTGGTAATATGTAGTAGTAGACACATACTTTTTAGATATTACTCCCCCACCATTCACAACTGGGTAATCGTATAAGAGGACACAGTTTTTTTCGCAGACATTATACTGTGTACTCCGTTGAAAGTGCATTATGGATCAAGTATCTAAGATTCATGTTCTCAGTGTTCTCAATTGTGTTTTACGTATAGCGATTGTACGCGAACCAATGATTCGCACAATCAGTAAGAATATGCGTAGAGACAATCTAAAGACTTTTTCTACCAACATTTTGTTAAAAAAATTACGGTCTTTGGTTTCATTATGTAGCAGCGGTACGATTGAACATATGTTTAAAGTAGGGTTGTTCGATAATCAAATTATCAGATCAGTAATTATACGTGTGTTGAGAGACAGGAATCTTCATAACAACTCTAAATTCAGGAATATTATACACCGCGCCGGTACGTATTTTACTAGATCTTGTAAAGAGATTTTAGTATTGAATACTTAAAATTTATATATTTTAGCACTTAAAGAAATGGACGATGATGTTGAAGGAGATAATTATATTATGAATTGTCAATACAAAGTTGGTAAGTGTACAATATAGTTTTGTAAATTGACTTAATTTCTAATGCTTCTAATGCTTTTATATTTTACATTAGAACCCGACGGTATAGAAGAAATTAGACGTAATCAGCCGACCTCATCGTTTGAAGCAGATCCAATACCATCGACCAGTCGAATCATCGATACGCATGATGATAACGAATATTCATCCAGCATCACCTCCTGCTCGAGTTGTAGCGATACTTCATCCGTTGACGATAATTGTACGTATTATTCTTTATCTCGACACGTTTGTTTTAAACATTATAAATTGAATTTAATTTCATTTACAAAGGTGGCGTTTTCCAGAAAGGTGAAGGTTCACCAGAACAACGTTTCATTATCGAAAACCAAGTACGCAAACATTTTCAACGATTCGGGTTGGACGGAATGGAAGTTCAAGGAAGAGTAGCACGACCACCACCTGACGCAAATATATATGAGTGGATGGAAGGAGCTCTAAACGACTTACATCGTCATTTATGTGGCGATCGCGACGGTTCTGATTTCATAGGTGTAACTATCGATTCAGAAAGATTTATTCACGGATCTTTGTGGTTATCGTTCAGACCTATTTGTGATTTTAATGTGGAAGATCTATGGAACTTGTTATACAGTGCTGCTCAAAGTGCGGACGATTTTAGCATTGATGATTCGTTACGAATTAAATATGCTATTGTGCGGAATGTTTTGGGCCGCGGTCGAGTTAGGATAACAGAGCAATGTGTACTTAAAAAATCAATTTTGACTATAAGGAACGATGATATTTTTTGTTTACCTCGGTCTCTAGTAACAGCATTGGCTTATGTGGTTAGAGGACAGATACGTTCGGGACAACTACACGAGTATTGGACAGCTATCAGAAATTCTGGCAGACCTCTACAAAAGGAAGCCGCTCTAGAACTAGTAGCTTTAGCGCAGGTTGCGATACCTGCTACCGGATGCGGAATAAATGAAATTCATCATTTTCAAGAATTTTTTGCTGATCGTGGTGTTGTCATAGTGGTATACAATTTCCAAAATTTCGGACGTGGTGAACACCCTGTTTATGACGGTACGAAATTCGTGATTGATACACATAAAAACATTACTCACTTTTTACGTATCATGTACTACGAATCGTCAAATCACTACCAACCGATTCTAAATTTGATAGGTGCTAGCGGTAGTAGGGGTTACTGCATACCGTGCAATCAAAGTTACAGAAACGTTGAAGATCATCGGTGTTCTCACAGATGCTATAAGTGCATGCAAATTCCACCATGCGATTCCCATGAAATTTTAAAAAAATGTCCAATGTGTCTTAGAAGTTTCTTCGGTGAGGTGTGTTTCAATAATCACCGCAAACATGAATCATTCAAGAAGAATCTTAGTGTTTGTAAGGCTATTCAAGTTTGTCAATCTTGCTGCAAAACGGTTCGTGTATATAGTCGTAGAGAAAAACACGAGTGTGGTATTGTATATTGCAAAACTTGTAATGAACGATTACCAAGTGACCATTTTTGTTACGTTCAACATATCAAACGCGATAAGAAAACTTTAAGAACGATTTTCTTATTTTATGATTTCGAAACGGAGCAAACATTATCTGTATTGGGTGACGTTAATAAAAAAATACATGTTCCAAATCTATGCGTAGTGCAGCAAGTTTGCAGCTTTTGCCTTGAAGATACCAATATTTCAAACAGATGTGTACAATGTGGTATACGCGAATATATATTTAAAACAGATCCTGTCAAAGAACTGGTTGAACTCGCTTTGACTCCTCGAAAAATATTCAAAAAGGTTGTCTGTATTGCCCACAATTCTCAAGGGTTTGATGCTCAATTTATATTTAAATATCTTGTGGAGAAACGTAGCGGTCGTATCAAACCAACTGTAATTTTGAATGGATCCAAAATCATTTTGATGGAGTTTAAGAATATTAAATTTATCGACAGTTTAAATTACTTCCACATGCCGCTGAGTACTTTGCCAAAAGCATACGGCTTATCTGGAATTGAAAAAGGTACGTTTCCTCACTTATTCAACACACAAGAACACCAATCTTATATTGGACCGTTACCGTCTTTGGAAATGTACGCTCCAGATAGTATGCATCCTAACGAAAGAGAAAATTTTTTGTCGTGGTATAGAGAACAACAGGAGGCGGGATATATTTTTGATTTTCAAAAAGAAATTGTAAAATATTGTAAGCAAGACGTGAACATTCTGAGGTTGGCTTGCTTGAATTTTCGATCAACATTCATAAAGTACGATGTAGACCCATTCGTGGAATGTTCTACAATTGCTTCGGCATGCATGCATGTTTATAGAAAGAATTTTTTAAAGAAGAATCAGATAGGCCTAATTCCAATAGGAGGGTACCGACGTGCAGATAATCAATCTATCAAAGCGATTCAATGGTTATATTGGATGGAGAAAAAGGAATTAAACAGAGAAATTGCACACGCTGGTCGATGCCGAGAAAAGAAAATAATAGAGGGTATTCTAGTGGACGGTTACTGTGTTCCCACTGAACATGAAACCCATAATGGTATAGTTCTCCAATTCCATGGATGCTATTGGCATGGCTGTCCGCGATGTTACAAAATAAATAGAGATGAAATTTTATCGGACGGTCAATCGATGGATGATAGATTCGAAAAAACCAACGTCATTTCTGAAAAAATCAGAGCCGGTAATTATGAATTAATCGAAATTTGGGAGTGTGTATTTAAGAAGAAAGTTTCCGAAAGTGCAGAAATGAAACAATTTCTACGAGAAATAAGTAGTTTATTAGATCGAAAACCACTAGATCCCCATGATGCTTTCTTTGGTGGACGTACGGGTAACACGGTAAAAGTATACGACTGCAATGAAGAGGAAAAGATTAGATACGTTGATGTTTGCTCACTCTATCCGTACATATGTAAAAGAGGAAAATATCCCATAGGTCATCCAAAATTGTATGTAGGAGAAGAAGAATGTCAAAAACTTATAGGACACGCACTCGATGTATCGAAAGTCGACGGATTGATTATGTGCGATGTGTTACCTCCGAGAAATTTGTACCATCCAGTTCTTCCTGTGAGAATGCATGGTAAGCTAATTTTCCCATTGTGTCGTTCGTGTTGCGAAGAAATGACACAAACTGATTGCCCTCATGAAGATCCGCTAGAACGACTTCTGCAAGGAACTTGGGTATCCGAAGAAGTTAAAAAAGCTGTCGAATTAGGCTACGTTGTTCATGCAGTACACGAAATTTGGCAATATAAAATGACACAGTATGACCCTAAAACGCAGAATGGCGGTATATTTGCACGATATATAGATGGGTTTTACAAAGATAAAAACGAAGCTTCAGGATATCCACCAGACTGTGTTACCGATGAGGAAAAGAATCAGTATATAACAAATATTGAGCGTAAAGAAGGTATACGATTAAACAAAAGTAACATTAAGTTTAACCCCGGATTAAGATCCGTGGCAAAATTATCTTTAAATTCTCTGTGGGGTAAGTTGGCTCAGCGTGAAAATAAGCCGAAAACGGAGGTGATTACACAACCGCAGAGATTGGTAGAGCTGCTTACCAGTGTGGAAATTGATGTGAATTCAATTTTACCCGTAAACGATGATACACTGTACGTAAATTGGCAATATAAAAGTGATTCCCTCAGACCATCACACACTACGAGCGTAGTCGTTGCTGCTTTCACGACATCTCAAGCCCGTCTGAAATTATTTGGGTACTTGAACGAATTAGGAGAACGCGTTCTCTACTACGACACTGACTCTGTACTCTATGTGAGTAGAAAGAGTGATAAAGATTTACCGCTCGGTAACATGCTTGGAGATCTTACCGATGAATTGGCTGACAAAGGAATAGGAACCTACATTACATCTTTTATTTCAGGGGGGCCAAAATTTTACGCATACAAGTACAAAACTCCAAATGGCGAAGAATGCGTGTGTAAAGTAAAAGGAATTCGTTTAAATTATACAAACAGTCAACGAGTGAACTATGATAGTATACGGGAAATGATCACTGCAAGTACGAATGAGATAACGTTAACTTCATCGGCTATTAGAAGAACGCGTTTTCACGACGTCGTAACGCAGGACGAGACGAAAACCTGTAAACCTGTTTACGGTAAAAGAAGATTTGTGAACCTGTATAAAAGTTACCCGTATGGATACAAATGCTGACAAGAATCAAGAAGGTTGATGGCAAGAAGTATAAACATTGTTGAGATAAAGTACAAGCATCATTTTACTTTGTACATCCACACGTGCATGGACTCCTGCAAGAGTACGTACGCCTTATAACGATTTGGGAGAAAGATATAGTGCACTTTTACATCCGATGCAATCAACGGTCTGTAATTTGCGCAGAATCGAATAATACCTGTTCCCTACTTGACAGTCCAAAGTTACTAAATTTCATTTTTCGTAATCCAAAATGGGTCAAAATAAGAGTAAACCAGATCAGATACCACTAATTGTTAAAAAGCAGGGAAAGAAAGACGGTATCCACACAAAGTCTCAATGGAAAAAGTACTCCGAAAATTTTTCTACTAATACCATCAGAATGTGTAAGAAAAAAGATAATTATAAAAAAATGTAATTAGAAAAATTGATCGATGTATCAACTCTACTTGCTAATAAACGATTTGATGAAAGATATTTTTACCCATTTCACTCTCTTACATTCACCTTACATTTTTTTTTTATTTTCACCTTCTAACGACAATGTACAACGTAAAAAAAAATACGCGTTTTACTAATTATAAATTTCATTAAATTATTAAAAATTAATTTTGTATTTCTATCAAATGTCTGAATCGCTCAAACGAGACATAAGATCATCTGTGCGGTAGCTCGAGGTTTTTGGGCGCGTGTACACGAGCGGGGCGCGATGTTGTACGAGCTCGTTTGACCGCGCGAACGTAGACGAGCTCGATCGCAAAACGCTCGTAAGCGGTTGCGCGCGGGGGCCCCACTGCGGTTCGCGAGCTCCTCGTTCGAGGTACGAGATTCACGGTACGAATACTTCATTTCCACGTACATGTAATCAGTCGTCATCATGGACACGAGATGGAAACATCCATTTACAGCGATACTAAGTGGTCCCACAGGTTGTGGAAAGACAGTGTTTGTTAAAAAATTTCTTAAAAATCTCGAGCGAATGTGCGATACACGAATCGATCGTAAAATTTTGTATTACGCCGAATGGCAACGGGGATACAGAGATTTGGGAAAGCAAATAGAATTTCGAGAAGGATTACCGCAAATCAGTGACTACGCAAACGATCCTCGATCAAAATTGATAATTATCGACGATTTGATGAGAGAATCATCGACGGCTGGAGGCGCGATCGTTAATCTATTTACAAAAGGGAGTCATCACAACAATTTGAGCGTGATATTTATAACTCAAAACATCTTTCATCAGGGTAAGGGACAGCGCGACATATCCCTAAATACAGCACTACATGGTACTATTTCGAAACTTACGCGATCGCGCTCAGATACACCACCTCGCTCGTCAAATCAGTCCCGAAGATCCGCGATTCATACGGGAAGCGTACGAGGACGCGACTAGTCAACCCTACGGATACCTCTTACTCGATTTGAAGCAGGATACACCTGATAATTGTCGATTCCGTACAACAATCTTTCCCGAAGACGACCATCAATGCGTCTACGTGCAGAAGAAAAAGATAAAACTCTGCGACTTTACAAACTGCGTACCAGTCGTGTCGGTGTAATGGCGTCGAAAAGTCGTCAACGCTCACCTTTCAGTAATAAAGTTACAGTAATTTTACGGGCTCTGTACCATTTGAAAGACGAGCAACGAAAGGCTTTACTCACCAAATCAGATCCTAAACTGATAAAACATATTTGCGAGTGCGCATTGAATGTATTAGCTGGAAACGTACCACTTAGTAAGAAACACAAGTCCCAATTACGTAAACACACAACTGTTTTGAGAAAACTAGCTGAACCGAGAATAAATATTAATCGTAAAAAGAAACTCATTGTGCAACGTGGAGGATTTTTACCAGCTTTACTTGCACCATTAATTGGTACGGTTTTAGCAAGTCTTGTGACTAAGTAATCAACGGTATGGAGCATGCTCGAAAAATGGTTCTCGTCCCGTACGAGAATGTGGAGCGTATGAGGCAACAATGTGCATTTGACAGCGGTATGAATTCCGTACAAACACCTGGTACGACCATGAGTAGACTCGATGAAGAAATGAAGGATATTTTAAATTCCAATACGTACAAAGACGAGAGAGAAAAATGGTGTCTTTACAGCCAAGTTTTACAAAGATATCTTCATTTTAGAAACAGCGACACTCGTCACGACCAATTGAAAGAAATAAATGATTTTGGCGATGATGAGGTGACGAAAAGACCACGAGAAGACGAGGCAGAAAAAAAAGCTATCGACGAACGCGTGATTGAGACCGTTCCCGTCAAGTTTAAAAAAATGGCTGATAATTTATTACATCATCTGAGAAGTCACGAAAATATATCGTGGAATGATAGAGGTAAAATGATCATAGATGGCGCACCGATGAAGGGTATGAACATTATCGATCTGGTAAATGACGCCGTAAGAAATAGAAAAAGAACGCCTCCACAGGGTAGCGCTCAGTTTGCGTCATTGCTTCGTCGTGCATCGGTTCCCAGAGAATACATTGGAAACGAACGCGTTTGGAGAGAGGTCGCAAAGAAATCGTTATCGTCAAGTTCGTCATCGGATGAAACACACGCGTCTAAACTACCAAAAACTGACACTGATAGTGCCAATCATTTAAAAAGGAAAGCGAGTTCCATCTCTACGAGTAGCTCGGACGAGGAAGATCGTACTCCGCGTATTAATAGGGTTAAGACACCTGTGAGACCAGGTAATCTATTATTGAATTCATGGCAGCGACTAGCGGGGAAGTAAAGTTAAAAATGGATGACGAAAAGAGTGTACTAGACTCGATGATCGAGTTACTTCCTTTTGAAATGCATGTACCCGGCTATAAATTTTGTGGTCCAGGTACGAAACTAGTCGAACGTCTCGAACGTGGTGAAATTGGAATCAATCCATTGGACGATGCTTGTCGAGAACACGATATTGCCTACGCTGATAAGAAGACGAATCGAAATCAGGCCGATCGAGTTTTGGCTGAACGTGCTTTTTCACGTATGTTGGCGGGGGATACTCCGAGCGATGAAAGAACTCTGGCGATGATGACTGCTTGCTGTATGGTTAGTAAAATCACGTTCGAAAAATTTTTTGGACGTATTAAGAAAGCAATCAAGCGTAACAATAAGAAAAAGAATAAAAAAAACAAAAAAACCTTATCAAAAGAGGCTAAGAATCATGAATAATCAATTGGAACTCTTGTATTATGGTTTACCAAGATCTACCGCATACGCTGGAGCTGACAAATTGTTACAAACCACCCGTAAAACGTTTAACTCGGAACGTGTGATTGAATGGCTCGAGAGTCAGGATGCATACAATAAACACAAATTTGTTAGACGTAGATTCGTTCGACGTAGTTATAACGTTCGCAATATTGATGATGTTTGGGAAGCCGATTTAATGGATTTGAGATTATTGAAAACGTACAACGATGGATTCACTTATATTTTGACCGTTATAGATGTTCTTAGCAAATATGTATGGATAGAGCCGGTAGAGACGAAAAGTGGTAATAACGTCGCTAAAGCTTTTGAAATTATTTTAACCAGGACTGGTGGACGAAAACCGATATGTCTGCAGACCGATAAAGGTCGCGAATTTACGAACCGCGAATTCCAACAAGTCCTCGAAAAAGAAGATATAATCTACAGAATCGTACGTAGTCCTGACATTAAAGCAGCTATCGTTGAAAGAGTTATAAGAACAATTAAAGAACGAATATGGCGATTCTTTACTCATACCAATACCAGGCGTTATATCGATGTATTAGGAAATATAGTCGATGCTTATAATCATACAAAACATTCAGCTATCCAAATGAAACCAGCCTCAGTCACCATACACAATGCCGCAGAGGCACGTAAAAATTTGAAGCACCGATACGAATCGAAACAGCAACCTGATGTAATTAAACATGTTAAATATAGAGTTGGTGATTCGGTTCGTGTCAGTCGCGCGAGAAACGTTTTTGCAAAAGCATACGAGGGCGGATGGTCTGAGGAAGTTTTCAAGATTTACAGAATTTCAACATATCGTTATCCGGTTGTGTATTTTTTAAAAGATCTGGCCGGTGAAGAAATTGATGGGTATTTTTACGGGGAGGAGCTTTGCAAAGTAAGATTGGATTTTACGAATAAAGTTTTTGAAATCGATCAAATCTTGAAGTCGCGAGGACGAGGTCGGTTAAAAGAATATTTTGTAAGTTGGAAAGGTTATCCTGAAAAATTTAATTCGTGGGTAAAGGCTAGCGATATTGCTGAAACAAGATGATGAAAGATCAATTTTACGTCGTCTTACCAAGCAACAGTAGTATACAATTTTTTCCTGATAACACAACAACACACTTTGTTACACAGCTACCGCAAACTATTCGTTTACAAGGCTCGTGGAACGTTGCTCTCTCAGAGATTCAGATACCGCTCACATTCCAACACTTTACGTCGGAGGAGGAGAGATCGGTACATATGCGTATCGCACCACCGCCGGCTAAATCAAGAATCTCGGCTATCGATGTAATTGATACACTAAGCTCCAGCTCATTTACCGTTGACGATGTATCGTATATACGACGCGGGGTTTACAAAAGTATTGAAAGTTTGGTAGAGGAAATCAATGAATTGCATTGCCTTAAAGGCCATTTAAAGTTTAGCGTTGAACGAGGTGGGTACACATCGGTACGTCGAATATGCCATCAAGAATATTGTTCGGAACTGGTACACCAGATACATTTTTCGAGAAAAGTTAGAAAAACTCTTGGATTTGATTTCCGGAATGAGCACAACGAATTTATTTATGTTGATAAAGATAATTTGATAATTTCCGATTGTCCCGCTAATCTTGCGAGTTGTTTACCAGACATGTTGATGATATATACAGATATCTGTGAACCATACGTAACCGGTGATGTACAGACACGATTATTAAGAGCTGTATCGTTAAATATCGACGATTATAAGTACGGTGGAATGAGATTAAAAAGTTTCTCACCATCCATGTACTTACCACTGTTATTCAACAACTTTCAAACCATTGAAATTGATATAAGAGATCAGCACGGAGTATCGATACCATTTGATTACGGCACGTTGACAGCAACGCTGCACTTTAAACGAGTTGACTAAATAAAAATCATGGAACGTTACGAGGAATATTTTAATTTACAAGTTGGATGCGGTAGCAGTGGTGGTGTCGGACGGATTTACGCTGGATATCCCTATCAGAAAGGTCACGGCGGTATCGGATCTTTTCTCGCCGGTATTTTTCGCAGAGTTTTCCCCCTTTTGTCGAGGGGAGCTAAAGCTGTTGGGAAAGAAGCATTGCGAACCGGAATAAATATCATGTCTGATGTAGCGACACACAATTCGCCATTGAGAGAATCATTTAATAATCGTATGCGTGAATCTGGTGAGAATCTAAAGAGAAAAGCAAATGAAAAAATTGATAAATTGATGGAGGGGTCGGGATATAAAAGACAAAGAATTGACGGAGCGTTACAGTTGATGTCTGGTACAGTGGGGAGACAAGTCAAACGCTCGAAAAGTAGAAAATCGAAAAAAGCACGTAAGTCAAGAGGAGGTAAAGTCGCAAAGAGGAAGAAGAATAAGAAGCAAACTAACAAAACCAAAAATAGACATTACACTCGTACAACAAGAGACATTTTCGGTTAGCAATGGCTTTCTTACATACACAATCCTGCGAGTGTCTTAAATCGGAATTATTGTTATTTGAAATTCCACCAACGCAAACGACCATTGAAGGATCGCACTGGATACAATATAAACCGATAGCATCGTTGACAAATGATTCACCGATAGAATTTGTAATACCTGGAAATGGTGACGAATATTTGGACCTTGCTCACACAATGTTGAGTTTGCGAGTTTCACTTAAACCTTCTACGGACACGTATGCAGAAGGTGTTGAGGCTGAATTAAAAAAATCTGGTCCGGTAAATAATTTTATGCACTCACTATTTAATCAGGTTGATGTGTTTTTCAACTCAAAACCGGTATCACCACCGAATAATTCTTATGCTTATCGAGCGTACATTGAAACTTTATTGAATTATGGTAGTGCTGCAAAAGAGTCACATCTGACAACTGTTTTATGGTCGAACGACACAGCTGGAAGGATGGATGACACGGAGGGTGGTAATGAAGGTCTCACTCATCGAAAAAGTCTTTTAAACTATAAAAAACCTGTAGATTTAATTGGACATTTACACAGTGATGTATTCAATCAAGATAAATTATTAATAAATGGTGTGGACGTACGGGTTAGGTTAGTTCGTTCCAGAGACAATTTTTCGCTTATGGATACGACCGGATTATTGTCTGTTAATATCGAAGAGGCAAATTTGCTCGTTAGGCGTGTAAAAATTAATCCTGGTGTGTTACTTGCACACGCTAAAGCTTTGTCAAAAACAACAGCAAAGTACCCTATCACAAGAGTGGAGGTGAAAGCTGTAACAATGCATAGCGGTATACATGGTGAGACGTTGGATAATATAATATTAGGTCAATTACCGCAAAGAATAATTGTAGGATTCGTTAAAAACAAGGCTTTCAACGGTAACCAAAATTTTAACCCATACAATTTTGAACATTTTAATATTAATTTCCTGTGTCTGTACATTGACGGTGTACAAATACCTTCGAGACCGCTACAACCTGATTTCAGAAATAAAAAATTGTATGTTGACGCCTATCACACGTTATTTTCGGGCACAGGTATACACTTTCTAAATGAAGGTAACAATATTTCGCGAGAAGCATACCCTAACGGCTACTGTCTTTTCGCCTTTGATTTAACTCCTGACTTATCGGCAAACGATCAGTCACATTGGAATTTGATTAAACACGGTAGCGTTAGGCTAGACGTAAGATTCGAAGAACCATTATACAGTACTGTAAATTGCATCGTATACGCCGAGTACGAGAATATATTGGAGATTGACGCAGCGCGACAAATAATAGTAGATTTCAGCGGCTAAAAAGTTTTGTATAGATGGCGCTTTTAATGTTCGCTTTGAATATAAGATGCTCTGAGAAGTCATGAGTCAGTCTATATAAAAGTTTGCTACAGTCAAGATGGATATGATTGTTGACATCCAGTGTTTCAAAGATAAGGACGATGTTACCGTTCCAAAGGAAATTGCAATCGTCTCGTTGGTTGGAGATTTTAGTGCACACTGGATTCTGACTCCATCGATAGGTATCGAACGACTGCCCGACGATATAAGAAGACAAAACAATTGGTTAACGTTTAACCATCACGGATTAGATTATTTCGAAGGTGATGTGACGAAAAAAATGGTTTCAAAGACTTTGAAGGAGATAACGAAAAGTGCACGGAAAATTTATACACGAGGTAAAGAAAAATGGCTCATTTTGCAAAAATTGACAGTGTGTGAAGTTGTTAATTTGGAAAATGACAAGGATTGTCCATCATTTCAAAATCTACCTTGGAGCGATAAATACTGTATTCAGCACAGGTTAAAAAACACTCATTTAAAATATAGTTGTGCTTTAAATAACGCGTTTCGGTTAAAAGAGTGGTTGCGTTTACGCGAACAAGATATTTTTGACGAATTCATATTCACCGTACCAGCACAGCTTTGCGATGAACAGTTTGGAAATTCTAAAACTCTTAACCAAGATTCGGTCACATACAGTGGGCGTATTCCCAGCAGATCAGATTCCACGGGTGTGGACGAAACCGACGGCATTTATCTTCAACACTGATGACCATACAAAACCGGGAATGCATTGGGTTGCTGTGTACGTAGATAAAAACAACAATGCGTATTACTTTGATAGTTATGGAAACCCGCCGTTTGTACCCGAACATATAAACAGAATAAAAAGAAATTGTAAACGATATCGTTGGAATTCCATGCAGTTGCAAAGCGAAACGTCTGACGTATGCGGTCAGTTTTGTATAATGTTTCTACAATGTATGAGTAAAGGTATCGGTATGCAAAAGTTTCTCAAACGTTTTTCTGCTGATCTTGTAAAGAACGATGGCATCGTACGAAGACACGTGCGATATAAAAAAGATGACGTGGGATTCACCGGAAACGGTGGCTGCAGTGTCAGATGTTTACAAAATTCGAGTAGCAAGATGTCTTTGTTATAATATACGGGTTAATCACTCAACAACTACCTCCACTACCAGACTCGATTCCACCTCTTCTTCAGTGTTGGTTACGTGGCAGTTCGCTGATGGTCACATTTTTGCACATGACTCCCCTCTCTATCGGTAGACGTTGTTGAAATAGCGCCTCCGCAACACCGAACGGCATCAGTCTTGAAGTGCTGTTTCTGTACCGCTTCTCAATCTTTCATTTTTAAAGTGAGGATGGCTGCTAACCACCAAAGTATTGAATCGGGAACAGGAGTCCAACGGTTGAGACCACACCAGATTATATCTCGTTTTTACAGTTTAAATAAATCTTACACAAAAAAGCTTGTGATCGGTCTCGAATTCGATGATATAGACTACGTGGAAATACGACCAGTGATACGTTTACTCGGTACAGATTTCGTTGGTATACCATTTTCAACGCTTGGATGGACCGAATTACTTTCATCTTTTGACGATGTTGACGGCTATTTTCGAGGATTCAAGGATCACCTGCAGGATCATAAAGTTTATGGCCACGGATGGATCTTGAGGTATACACATGTCCACAAAGATAAGGCGATAGAAATCGAGGAGGATCGGAAACTAACATCAGATGACCCACCTTCAAAACGTTATCATCGTAGTATAGTGATGAAAAAAGTTACGTTTGATAAATTAAAGGAATTGGTTCCATGTGTTAATTTTAGGTTAAAATATCTCAATTTAATATCATCTTTTGTAGACTCTGTGACGCGAAAAACATTAAACCTTGTTTACGATAAAAATGTTGCTTTGTATAACGCTCAAATCACCGAATTTACTGTAAAAAATGTTGCTAGCGTTATATCGGCGGTCGACGACGAAATTGTTAATACCGTGTATGTAGAAATCACGAAAAATGCGGAGAGTGTTACAAGTTTAGTTTGCAAAAATGACGTGCAATACATTATGTATGAACTTTTAACGTTACACAGCGAAATTATTGTAAAAATACTAAATAATCGATTTACATAGAACTTTATAAATATTGTAATATGGTAATAGTGAATAAATATAAGATATATTTAATCTACATGGTTTAATCGATTATTTGATTATCCTAGTAAATCCTCGTCTAGTCCTTTTTCCTTTGTCATTGCCACTTGTTAAAATAAGTAGATACATTTTTAAAAATAGCTAAATTAAAAATAATAATAAATAAATTATTATATTTGTATTATAATAAATGTTTCATGATATAATTCACAAATAAAAGCGCAAAGAAGAAAGCGCAATTAATATAATCGGTATTCTAAAAATTGTACAATAAATGTTTCGATTTGAGTCAGCGGTAACAAGTATCATGTAGTCGCGCGTCGCCGTGTCGGGATGACTCAGCGGTATCATGTAGCTGCGCATCTACATGACTCAGCGGTATCAAGTATCATGTAGTCGCGCGTCGCCGCGGCGGGGTCAAGGTCGGTCATGTTTTGACTGTCCATGGTGGCCGCATAACTACTTACGTTGTATGATGTTATTAATCAAATAATTATATTGAATATATTTTTAATTTTTGACTGATTTTTTTAATCGTTACAGAACAAAAACGATTAGGAAGGTATTATTGTACGGATTAAAATATGATCAGGAGAGAATACTAACAATTGTCCTGTTTTTTATAGTATAAAGTACCGTTGCAGTAAGACTTATATTTAACAATGTTGTATTTGTTATTTAGTAGTACATTTTTATTCAAAATTATTAAAGTTATGGATTGCTGATGACTCTGAAGTCTGTAAAATATAAAGAAATATAAATAAATCGAACGTATGATTACAGTAAATACAAAACTTATATAAAACTTCATATTTTCACCAAAATAACTATGCGTTTTTATATCTATGCCGAATAAGAATAACCCATTAATCAATGATTATAAAGCAGTATCAATCGTAAACACTCCTCGCCAACAATACCATCAAAACCTCTTCACTTTTCTCGCACCGAATAAAAAATTCAAATTGTAAATATACAATATATATATAAGTTAGCATAAAAGTATCATTCATATTGGAATAAAAAAGAAAGAGTTCATTCTCTCTCCTCGTAAAAAAATATTCTCTCGTGCGCACACATACATGTATATATGTATATTGATTTCGGCTCTGCGCCGAGGACCACTGGCTCTCTTTAATCTTGGTAATTGACTGCGTGCGCGTGGGGCCTATAGCCATGGCAGGTTCGAACGAGCTATTCATTACCGGACGTAAACGGCAAGTGACAGCTGGCGCGACGTCAAGTCCTGGTGCACCAGGACTAAACTTTGAAGCGGCCTTTTTCGGTTTTCGAGTATTCAACAAAAATTGGTTCCATTTTATATATATATTCATATATATATACGAGCTAAACGATCATTTTTCTGTCAAGTGGATGAATAGAAAAATGGTATGCACGCGGGAATAAATATATATCCATAACATTCAAAAGTGTTTGGTTCGTATCAAATATTTGTATGAAATTTGACATGATGGGTCATTTAGAAGTTGCTATTAAGTTCTAATGAAGCCGTAACCATGATAGTGTTTATAACAAACTAGAATATTGTTTGTTGAGGTGAAAATGCGCTGTCTATGTTTATTTGGCTCATTTACTGTTATGGACAATTCTTATTAGATATTCCTTTTATAATGTTCAAAAAAATGTATTTGATAGACTTTATTGAGTATATGAAGAAAATAATTTTGCAACACGTTTATTATGAATAAATATGCTGAACATAGTATAAAAGTAATGAAAATAAAAAACGAGTTTCTTTTAAAAACACATTTTTTTATATATACACGATTCCATTACGTTTTCAAAAATTCTTTCGTAGTCACGATTCAGATTTTCTTGCAATATAATAATAACCTTTGCCAAAGCTTGAGTCCTAGCTTAACAATTTTCAAAAATTTATAGTAAAGAAAAACATAAGATTTTTTTGAGCTTACTGTACGACTGATAATCGACTTTACATTTCCTTTGTTTTCCGTCAACTATGATGTCATATGTGTATACTTTATAAGAACTGGAGCAAGCATTCAAAATTTCCATATTCCAGACAATTTTGAACGCTATTAATTTGGCGCATATAATGACATCATTTTGTTCATTTTGGTACCAGCTTGTCACGAAGTAATGGAATTGCATACTATATATAAATATACATTTTTTTTCAAAAACAATGAAGTTATAGACGTTTAAAATTAGCTAAAAAGTGGAACATTCGAACGCTCGTGTTCTTATAAAAAATAACAATATGACATTGTAATTAACGAAGAATACAACAAAATGCAAGTTTTCGCAAACAGAAGTCGATTATCTATCATATGTGAATTAATCTAAAAACAAATCTTGAAAATGACATTTGTTGCTCATCTTAAATTTTTAAAAATCATAGCTAGGCAATTTGAACTCAAGCTCTGGTGCAGTTATTTAAATTAAACATACTTTAAGTATATAAAATTTTAAGAAAATAATATATATATACACATACGTACGTATACATTTCAGTTTGCTGATCTCACAATATGGAGAAAAATGTAATAATAATTGATATACATATTTTACACAATAATTATCAGGTCAGCAAAATCGAGCGCATTATTCAGTAAAAGTGTATTGAAGGCTTTCAGTTAAAATATATTTAACATGAATTCTCTGTTCAATATATAAAATCTTATAAGCGTCTGTTTTTAGCTGTTTTATTTTACAAAAAGTTAAAATATTTTTGAATAATTCCTGACATGATATTGTATATATAAATATATATATAGCATTTATTATAATATATACGTATATCTTTGATTCCGCGAGATTTAATGCATTTATCTATTACCGTACTCAATCATTATTCAGCAACTTTGGAATTAAAAATTTGTAATTATAAAATTGCGGTTAATAAATTAAAAAGGTAAAACAAGGTAATTTTGGGTGATCTATGTATTTAATTTAATAAATGTGATTGTACATATTTTTTATCTAAATTTTTTGTAATAATTCGTTTATTCAATGACTATTGTAAGTATATTTCGTATACTTGAAAATCTTCATTGTTTCTACTTATTGTAAAATATTATCAATCGTACTGTTTCATTAACCTATTACTGAAGAAAAGTTAAAATAACGAATCATTAAATATGGTATAGATACTTTATACGATTATAAAACATTCAAGATATTTATGCACTTAACTTCACCCACCTTTCGTACATGCCCTTAAATATGTAATAAAATAACATTTTATTTCCCCACATTTTATCTCCTGTTAATTATTTAATCTTTAAATATTAATTTAAAAAGTCTTTTAACTCTGTTTTATTGAAATCGATACACTATTTATCGATGAAACACAGATTAATAAATCTCGTACCTTATAATTTTTTAATCCCATCTCTTCTCGGTAAAATGTAACAAGTGATAGTAATAATTAAAGAAACACTTACCAAATTTAATTGAGTTAAATCGATACGCTACATAGAAAAAATATATAAATAAGAGATAGAAAAACGTAGTTAACTCCTACTTGAAATTAAAATAAAAACTGAGGTTCAAAGTACAAGTTTCTATAAATAATTAAAAAGGTAAAAAAGAAAAAGATTCCCAAGACAACGTATAGTAGGTCAAAGGAAAGTATGAGAATCCACGGTAACAGAGTTCACGGGGAGAAAAGGTTGAGTGCGTGTACTGTGTGTACGATCGACCGCATCTTGACACACTTTTCATTCACGGGGGGTAAAAGAGAGGACACGAATAAAAAAAAAGAGAGAAGCTTCGCTATTCTCGTATTAGAGGAGCAGCCCCTTCGTAAAGCGCTCTTACACTGTACCGAGTGTCACGTAGGACTTCCTATCACTTTGTCTATGTATATAACCCTTTGAACATGTAGGAGTAAGATCTTCTATGCACTCATTATACGTCATATCTATATATACGTATTCTTGAAATTATCAGGTTCATTTTTTCATTATTAAAAGTAAATAGTCCTAAAGGTATTGTAAAATTAACAACAAATAATGTTAAATTACAGCTTTTTTATATTGTACACTCTGTTGATGTAATTTCTATTGATAAAATAAAGCTGCTCGATAAACTATCGAAAAAAGTGGTTAAGTATGCCAAAAAATCTGCTGGAATAGGTAAGGAAGATGTAAGTAGAGAATTTTGTTGAGTTGGCACATTTTTTGAAAGAGTCCGGCTCATTTATTGTGCAGTCAAGTGCATTTTTAGATTTACGACGGCTGATATTTCTGTAATTTGAACTATACAATGCGAATTCAAAGTATATATTGTGTTTTAAATTATATATATGTTACGTGTAAGTAGTTTGACTGCTTAAAAAAATAAAATATTATGCTAAATGTGAAAAAAATGGGATTGAAAAAAAAATTGTAAGTTTTAAACTCTATAAAAGAAAATCAACCGTTTTAGAAAGAAAATATCATAAAAAATATTATTAACAAAGAATGCGTATAGCATATATACATATAAAAAGAGGAACTACCGTTATGTAGCTGTGTGTGTGGGTGTGTGTGTGTGCGAGTGAAATCGAGAAACGCACCCTCTGACACGCACGATGTAAACACAAGAGAGAATGGAGGGGGTTAATCCGTAAAAAGCGATCCAGGGGCTCGAGTTTCCTCTCTCTCTCTCGGTCTCTCGGTCTCTCGGTCTCTCTTCTACCGACTGATACGTCACGCGGTCTAATCTCCGGATAAACACTCGGCGCGTCCTCGTCGACGCCCGGAAAACACGCTGGTCGCGGCTTGAAAGCAAAGTCGGCGGAGGGAGATATAACGCTAGCTGCATTGTTACACGGCGTATTTAAGCCCTCGGATCCCCAGTTTCACGGGGAGAGTTCGATTGTTGGTACTTTGCTTCCTCTACCTTTCTCTCTCTCTCTCTCTCTTTCTCTCTCGCTTTCGCTCGCTATTTCTCTTATTCTTCTCTCTAACCCATCTAACTTTTACATTGTTACTTTTATTTTATCATGTCGTTTTTTTGTTAAATTTATTTAAGATGTTGGCAATAAAAATAGATAAATTCGATGAATTCAAATAAAAGTGAAAAATTGGCACTATTATCGACCTATATTTAATTTGGTAAAAACAATTTATTATATATTTAATAAACTTCTTTCCTAGTTTCTAATTGATTAAATTCACTAAAATTTAAAACATGTGTTGGTCTTTTCTGTTGTTATTTTTTTATATATTTATTTTAATGAGTTCTAAATTTAATTAAAATATCTTTAGATTTAATACAGCAAGCCTTCCACATCGCATTAGAATTAAATTAAAAGCGTGTTAGTACGTCGATGATGAGACTTACAAAAAAGTATAGCATATAATATTAAAGTTTATAATAATTTTGTAAGTAAATGAGTAAAATGTGTTTATTAAAAAACGCTATCTCCTTAGTTGAAACTACACTATTTTGTTTATTATATTTATAAATGTAAGATATCTGTGTGCGTTTGATGTTTCGTGGTAAGACTTAAAACTACAATTATTCACCGAAAATCTTATTCGAAAAAATTATTTAAATAGTTTTAAATTATTGCCTTAAAAAGAAAAATCGAGTGGAGTATATAATTTTATAACTTTTTTAACCAGAAAAATTTACATTAGTAAATTACAATCCGCGATACATCTAAAATCTCGCATAGGTGATTTTAGTATTTGTTGGCAAGACTGGCGGAACTTAATAACTAAATATAAAAATGTAAAATTAATTAACTTTTTTAAAATTATATCGAATTAGAGTTACTATTAATACCCGTAGGAAGCCGAGTAGACCATGGGAGATAAAAGAAAGATAGTGGAAGCCCGCAGTTTGTGGAGAAAGCCAGGCTTGCCTCTGAACGAGAAGAAGCGGAAGCCATGCAAACCATGAAAGATACAAAGAGGGAATCGAAAATAAAGTAAGTTTACGTTTATTTGAAATGAAAATAATAAAATAACTATATCTAAGTCACCAAAGAGACTCATATGTAGAAGGCATACAGCTTTGAAAGATAGAATGAGAAAATCCAAAATAATGTAAGTATATAAGCTTATATTTATTTGAAATTAAAATTTAATTACTGGCAAACAAGGAAGCTAGGGGTGAGTCCAGGTATAGCTCACTGAAACTAAAGAAGATATAGACAGGAAACAAGATTTGTAAATTGTGATCGGAAATCAGAGAAATTAAAGTGAAATTGGTTTGGAATGTGGCATTCGGCAGTGGTAGGCAGTATGATGAAGAAATATAAAAAATAGATTGATAAGAGCTCACCAGCTTCTGAGCATATCGCAGTTTAAGCCCATGACAGTTTGGACCAAGTTAATCCTCACCCTCCGCAGTCCGTTACCAGGAAGTTCCGAGACTACCACGATATGTGAACAGGAACTTGCGGGAAATCTACATTCAGCGAACATTGCTCTGACACTTTAAAAAATACTTTGCATTTAAACTTATTTTTGATAATTGCACAAACTCTATTTTGTTCGTTTTTCAAAATAGTTTTATCTTAACTAGCGTATGTAATTATTACATTATTTACCTAAAATTGAAAACCTTAAAGTTAATCTTTCCTGCCTAATCTCTTAACAATAATGGCATACCCAATGGTCATCGATTTAGCAAAAGTACATTTTATTATTTACTATTAAACATATTATGTTATTTTATGCAACACCCACATTCAGAAGCACTAGATAATGATATAATATACCTCCAAAGGACACATTTAAAAAAGTTTTTACTGGAATATATTGATACATTTTAAGGTTTGCGCATAGTAATTGTATAAGTAACAAACGGTGGTTATTTCTATTACTTATACAAAATCTTCTAAGATCCAGTGAGGTCGAGTGAGGGCACTCCACGTCTACGCTGTTAGTGAAACAAATTCTTTTTCATGATTAATACGGAACATGTTTTCTCAATTTCCAGTGACAACTTGAACTCGCTATTTTAAATCACCGCACCGACCCCTACCCTTAGAATAGGGTGTCATGTCTTGGGAGTACACCTGTTAACGTCTATAGGGTCTGGATTATGACAAATTTGAAGGTTCGTTATCTTTGTTGGAAAGTATTTTGAGATCCCCAAGTTAGAGCCAATCGTAAGTCAAACGTTGGCGAGTCAGCTCATGACGCCATATGGCGTAATTCCAGCCTTTGCAAGGGTTAACCATATAGAATTATATCTCTTAAAATCTACCCCCTTTCCCTATGAGAGCTAGGTCCGTAATTCTTCTTTATTCCGGGGTTTTACCGACCAGAAAGAGAAAAGTCGCGAAATAATAAATCAATGCACTCACTTGGAGGGACGCAGAAACCTCTCTTCGTTTCCTTTCCTTGTTCATCATCAATTGCTTCATTGGATTCATGCGGCAACATGTACTTCATTTCAATGTCGACAATTTGATTTTGAAGAGAAGCAGACGAGGAGGTAGAAAAGACGTACTGGAGGATGAATTAGACAAACGATACCAGGCAGACATTCCATTCAATTCACGGGCAGACTTCAATTTACGGACAGGCTTCAATTCACGAGCAGGCGTTCAATCCGATCCCAGGGGTTATAGAAGTGTACGTGCCACGCCGTGCAGAGATCCTGGCTTCACCGTTTGTACGTTGTGCACGTCGTGACCGGATCGGTAACCGGCGATCGCAAGCATATGAACACACAACACAAACATATATATCGCAACTTGCAAAGCCAGCCGAGAGGTGACGGCTTTTCCGAGCGAAGAGTATTGCTTTCTTCGTCATGCACTCTCTCCATGAAGCGCCTCTTTCTCTTTGTCTCTCTTTCTTTTTATTTATGTAATTTTTTAGTTTCTTTTATGTCTTAGAAAGCTTTTTTACTTTGATTAGGAACTTGACTCAAAGGACGAACGCGTATAAAATATTTGGGGGTTGCTCCAAAGTCAAGTTCAATATTTTATTGGGTTAGGAAAACAACATTGTTTAATTTTTAAAATAGTCCTACAAGGAGAAACATTAAATCATTCGTAAAACTAAATTATAACTGTATAAACTTGCGGATATCTAAAAATTAAAATTTATAATATAAACAGGGGATAGATGATAGAAACAGCCGTTAACAATTTTGATTGGAGTAGACAGAAAAAGTTTCACTTTACTTTTTATTCTTCGTAAATACTAAGTGAATTTACACCAAAATTTGAAAATTTACTTGTGGTTTAGTAGTATAAAATGGGGCTCTGGTCCCAAAATTCCCCAAAAACTAATTTAGTTATCGATAAAAATTAAAAATGGTAACTCCTATATGTCGATAAAATCGCTAGCTTCGACGTCTTCTTAACCGGGAAACGGATCTTTACCAATCTCTAAAATATGTTTACTACTATAACAATATAAAGGAAGCCAAAGTTTTAGACTCTAAACTTTTTTACGATATAAGCAAATATCGAAAATTTTCGTCAAAAATCTTTGATTTGATCGTTTATAACTCATAAACAAAAGAAAAGATAAATACTCAATCCCAAATTCGAAAGAGTCTTGAGATTGAGTAGATTGGATTTAAAAAAAAGAATCATCTTAATTTAGTCTAAAATTGTGGAAAGAGAAAAATAAAGACAATTCAGCCTAAAATGCTTTAATTCACTATTGTCATCAAAATATCGTTAAATTCGTTTTTCTTTCACAACTTTAGACAAAATTAAGCTATTTGAGCTACTTTTTTTAAATTTACTCTACTCAATTTCAGCTTTCTTTTGAACTTGCAGGTTTGAGTATATATCTTTATTTGTTTTCGAGTTCTAAGCAATCAAATTCAAGGAATTCTTTTATTATTTGCTTATATCTATCGTAAAAAATATAGTATTGGAGACTAAAACTCCGGGTTTCTTCATATTTTTATAGTAGTAAACATATCCTAGAGTTTGATAAAGATCCGTTTATCGGAGTTGAGATACTCTCCTTGTAAGTAGTTTCGCTAATTTTCTACTAGGGATATAATGAACTCCGTTTATACATAGATAAGAACAAGGTCTAACATTTCTATAAATATATAACTAAAAATTTATCCTAATAATATAAAATTCATGAACTTACAACTATCCAACGAACAGAAATAAGCAGTACAACTCGAACACTTGGAAATGCAAAAGATGAAACCTTGAAGCTTCCCTTAGATAACTCCCTACGACAGGTTCGAATGCCAGTTGCCAGGAGCAGCTCTCGACTCGTAATCTCGATTGATTCAGCCAACGATATCCGCGACATACGCCCTCGTACGTGCCACTTTGCACTTTTGTGCTCAAGCTGCGCTTCTCTTTCCCCTATTGCTGATTAATCCCTCGAGAATGGGGAGTAGGATCGAATTCGCTATGCGCATCGTTAATGAGAGAATTTCGCGAAAGAATATTAAAAGGAGGGCGCAAAGTTGATTATTCTATACGAATAAATCGTCGTGAACATTCGATATGCTGGCTTCTTTTTTGTGGATCATTTTAGTTATTACAATATTTAAAACAATAATTATTTATAATAACACATTATTTTTCTTATTAGCGATAATTATTGTTTTTACATGAAAATACTTGCAAAGGAATGCAGATATTCAGCATCGATACATCTTATTAAATATTTTGTTAAATCGTCATACTTATTTGCAAGTCAAATAAAAAATAGAAAATTTGATATTTCGCTTTACAAAAGTAAATAGACCATATTAAACTTTATGTAATTTTATGGATTTAAGGTTGTTTTTCTCTATTCTACATTTAATTATCATAAGAATAAATTCGGTTAATAAAATATTAATTATTATATCATATGTAATTAATTAGCATATTATCGATTCTTAATTATCCAAGTTCTATAATAAAGAATAAATTGTAAAAAGGTTGACAAAAAACTTAAACGGGTTTTTCTTAAAATTATATAATGTTTATGTAATACACTGAATAACGGAGTGATTTATATAAATGAAAATTTGATTGATAAATGTTGAATACATTTTAATAATTGTTGTAATGAATTTAATTTATCAAATAATTTTATTGCCACCAGACTTCAATACGTAGTAAGAGAAAACTAACAATCATGTATTTTTTAAACAAAAAAATCACTAGCTTCGAATTATATATGATGTTACCAACATATGCCAAGAGTCGAGAGATGATATTGATTGGAAGCCCGCATCAACGACATATGATTTCATAATGAGGTTCTGTCCGCGTGTCGCACATATATCCTCGCACTCTGGCCACTGTATATACTCTTCGTCTGGTTCACGAACTGCTTTTCTATTCTCGCACCTCGTGAAAATTACGCGAGCACGCGAACCCTCGATCCAACAGGGTGGGGCTTGACTTCCCAGCATTTACAGATTTTTTCCATTTGCGCTCGCGAGTGCTTGACCGAGACGGATTTTAAAAATTTATACGGTTAGTTTTGACCGTGTGGGATTTTTTTCCTTCAATTACGAAACTCACTTGATGTAAAAGTTTATAAATGGAGAGTATATGCGATACTTCTTTTTCATTAAATCTTTCACCTTATCAATAAAATAACTTTACAATTATGTCAATAGCTCTCAGTAAATATTAACATTGAAGAAGAAAAGGTTGAAATAAAAATCGAGAATAATATGAAGAACCTAATTTATTAGCGTATCGTTCGCGCTATATATTTGTTTCTCTCATCGCGCGGGTTAAAAAAAGCGAATCGCACAGCTTAAAAAAAGACAAAAAAACCACACTCCCACATTCCATTTTTGTTCGTGCACCTCTCATCCTTTTGCGGCGAGCGGCGGCGGTCCGGAAAATAGGCTCATCTGCATGCGCGCCCGCGCCGCGAGCTGAAAAAAACCCGAGAGCGCGAGCGACGACTTAATTTGATTTTATGGCGTCTGCGCAATGACGAGCTTTTTTCGTACTCAAATTTTTTTGAGTCGGTACTTTAAAAAAAAGGAAATGGGTAAATTTTTGGTGGCGATGTTTCTGAAAATTATTACGTGACTATATAACTCACGTTGAGGCAATGGTTGTTATGATGATTTCAAAGGCTATATATAGGTATATGATAAAATACTATATACGTATTGGGTTTATAATTTTACTGATTTTTATACAATTTACCTATTCTTGCCCACATACAAAGAAATTATTAAAAGGGACAGTATAAGAGCTATAAAACTGAAATCTTTTCGTAATTAATGACTGTTACGGGATGATAAAGAATTCTATAATAATTTATAATGTACACATTTATGTACGATTTTTACCTTACACATTTATTGCATATATTGCACAATACGTACGATTAAACTTTAATTTAGTATATCACAATATGCAATTTTGTAAACCGTTTATGATATATTTGTATTTTTCTTTAAAATTAAGTATTACTGCAGTTATTTAATTTAGCATCTAACAATTTACATTGTGTAACACTAAATTCAACTTTAACTGTAAATATTTTCGAGAATCTATCCATCTACTTCAATAAACCTTTAAATAAGAATCTTTAAACTAAGACTATTTTTTCATCTGAAAATCTAAAAAAACGTTACAATAAGAGATATTCAATGTTCAAAGATTGTATGTAACCTGAATGTTAATAAAAAGTTATTAAAATTTAAAGAATCACAAAAAATCAAAATAATATAAATTGTATAACGGAGCATTTTTTTTGGATAGAAGTGGAAAATCTTCTTTATCGAGGTTAGGATAATTTTAAAAAATATTTCCAATGTACCTAAAATTTAGTACATTTTAATATTGTAATATATATATATATATATATATATAATGTAGGACGAATATTAAACTTGAATATAATTCAGCTATACGCATACACAGTTGTCCTTCTGTTTTCATCCCATGTACAGTTTTGTGCAGGGTATGCGTGGGTGTGTGCCAGTCCGATCCGTCGCTCTAATAATTTAACAAGCTGTGAAAATCGTTCGTTACACGAAGTTTTCCACGCGGACTACTTTCTCGAAAATCTTGTTACGCGCATCGGAAAACACGCCGCAGGCAGTACCAGTCTCGCGCATGAAAGATTCAACCCAGTCCGTGGTGCGCGTCGATTGATTAAAAGGTTATCGATTAAAAATTTTTGTAAAATTTTCTACGTATGTACATTTGTTTTCATTTAACAAAGTTATATAACTATTGTTGATGTAATTACATTTACAAATACTTCTTTGTGCTTTTAAAATGTTTATTTTTTAGCTTTAAACTTTACTATCGCAAGTAGATTTATTGTTAAAGTATTTGGATAAACGTATGTAACTCTAACTTATTCTTTTCTTTTAATATTATTAAAATGAACAAGTAACTTGCTGTAATGAAATTTTAAGGAGTGTAGGATTATATCATATTTAGTACAAAATTTACGGACTTGCAGGTATTAATTTAGAAATAATTATTTATTTTACTTCGAGTAATATATATTCACTATTATATATACATATATATGTACGTATTTTATGTATTTACTGTACCCCTTAAAATGCAAATAAAATGAAATGATAAACTGGTTACAGTTGACAATTACATATAAAAAATTGAATAAAATCCATAAATATCCACTATAAAAATTAACACCTTAAAAGTTAAAGGAAAAAAAATAAGGTATAAGAGTTAAAAATGAAGAAAAGGAAGAGACCTCACCCTTATCAAAAACCATCCCAACTATATAGCGAAACTCCCGAGACAAAGAAATCTTGCAATCTCGACGACAGGAAATTCCTTGGGTCGTCTTTGGAGGAGCCGCAGTAGTCGAGCTCGGCCTGTGCCCCGGCTGATTACGGGCTGCCTCTCTAATTACGCGGCGCGCCTCGGCTCGGATTTTACGACACTTGCCGATCCGCCCACCTCGGGTTTTTGCGCTCGCGCGTTTGCCGAGAGGACTCGCTAATGGATATTGCACGCTTCCTCTCCTCTTTCCTCTCCTCCTTCAACCCAGCGCGTCTTTCACTTTTCTCCTTGGTTGCTCTTTCGCTTGTATCTCGACGCGAGGACTTTTCCGGATCTCGTTTTATTGTTTCGCCTTGAGAGCTCTCACTTTTTTTTAGTTTTTCGGTGATCATGGGTGTTTCTTTTTTCTTTTCGAAGTAAACTTTTTATACGAGTGTTAAGAGGTTGCTGTCGCTCATATATAACATTTTTCCAAATATGGTTTTATTTGATTCTGCATTCGTTTGTGCGCTGATTACGCAGAGTCTATTTTGAAATCTATGAATCGTGTAGATTGGCAAGCACTAAAAATATGACGAAAAGAATTGCTAAACGAAATTATTTGGCCTAATAGTCATCCTCTTGAAAAGAACATCCCACAAAAACGCAACATAAGAAGGAGAGTTGAAACAGACGTAGAGGGAAAGAGAAGGGAAAGATACAAGGAAGAGGGAACCTTCGGTGACATCGAAAGTCGCCGCGCCATACGAGTAAATGGACCGTTGCAAGAGTTTAACCAGAGCAGCAGGTCGACAATGCTTTTTACGCTGATGCACCGATGGGTAGCTCGAGTGGAGCACGTGCGATGACCCGGGGAAGGGATGGTTGGGGGTGAGGGGCTGAAAGTCCCATCGAATATATTATCGGCCTCTTCACATACAATATAGAGAAATGAAACGCGCGAGTTACATATATCTATTGATTCTGTAAAACCATATGGATACATAGGTTTACGTGTGATGTCTATATTTAAATAAAATAATAAATACGCAAATATAAAAATAATAATCGATACGAATACATCCTATGCGTGAAATAGATAATTCGCAATAAACATTGCTACATTTTGCCCAAAAACATACAATTAAATCAGTGACGAATAAAAAAGTTAAACACACAATAAAAACCGCACAACTCTAAATTTCCTGCAAGTTTATACATATCCAAATGAAGTTAAGTACAAAGTTTCCGATTAAACAAACCCCACGAACTCGTCATTACAATCAAATTATCAAAGAATAAAGAGAAAGAGAGAAAGAAGAAGAAGAAGCTACACACCTCGATAATATTTAAATGTTCCCCCCCTAAGTTATATATGTAAGATGGAGGGCTCGCACCCCGTGAAAGAGCCGTGTAATGCCTCGTTTCACGCAGCGGACTAGCCGCGCGCGTGATGACAGATGAACGAAGAGAGGCGACAGCTTCGGAGGCTGTGTATAGGGGCGACTCTCAGCCCCATTTAAGTGCCTCTAGGGGGGAAACTCGCCGGCACGAATTTCGGGCGTGCGCTCGTGCAGTCGGTACGTTTAAGTGAGCAGACCGAGACAGAGAGAGTCTTGGATAGTCCAAGACAAAAGTTTTTCGCGATACAGTCTGAATCGTTTTATTTCATTCGTTTTGTAAAATAATTTTGAATATACATTATTTTTAAAAAATCATCATCCTTTTACTATATTTATTATGTTTTCATATAGTTGTTTGCTCAATATGTTGCTCAATAAAAAATAAAATTATATAAGATTACACTTATAGAACATTTATTTACGTAATAAATAGAACATTACGTATAGTTAAACTGAACCCTAACTGTTCTTTTCGTTCCCTAAAGCATAACTTTTCAATCGAAATATTCGTAGACACACTGAGAAAAAGTTTAAATTAAAAATTACTATAGTTTATAATAAAATTTACTATAATTCTTGTAATATTTACTATAATTTTTCTAAATTTTAATGTAGACTATAGTAATTTTTCCCAGATTGTCAGTCTGTGATTTGTTTATTATAGCAATTACATTGTAATGTTTTATACAAAATTTCTGTCTGTGCACACATCGTACTAAAAGTTTCTGATAAGATAGTAAAATTTAGAGAGAAAATTCGTGAATGAAATAGTAAGATATTTAGACAATGTTGCACCGTATGAAGAACAATAAGTTACAAGCAGGTTTGTTAAATATTATATCAGGCGATGCATTTGGTTCACCGCATATGGAATACAACACCGATTTGAACAATACAGATTTACTATCAATATTAAAAATATTTTTAATAATAATAGTTTAATTGTTTTCTTTGATTAGACAAAAATAAAATAAAGCAGGGCAATATCCGTATAATCTTAAATTCAAAAGTTAACCCTCCGTATCAAGAAATCTATACAGTAATCGATCAATTCAAGTGAAAAAGGTAAACCGAACAAGATAAATAATATACGAGAATGACGCGTGCTTGATATCGAAGAAAGACGAGTCTATCGTAGAACTAACAAATTCTATGCGTGTATACACATACACACGTGTATGTGTGTGTGTGTGTGTGTGTGTATGCATGTATCTGGACGAATACCTCGCTCATTGCGTCAACTCGTCGAGTCGTCGCTCAATCAGTTCAGGGATATCCAATCTCGAGTAAAGGACGCCGGAAAGAAGGTTGGCACCGTGATAGGAAAGAGAAAACAACGAAAATGAAGAAGCATTGACTATATATATTCCAATCCAACTTTCGACTTGTACATTTGCCTGCTTTGAACTTAGGTATATACGTACTTTTTTAAAAATACTTCATATTAGTATTACTCCAAGCGAGACGATTTATTAAATTTTGTAATATCCATAATAACGTCTCTTCATAAGTAAATGGAAACATTTTATGAGAATATTTAGATGGATCCAAGTATGGAAAAGTAATAGTATCTATTTTATTCAAATTACTTTATTGTTTTGAAAAGTCTCGTCGAAACGTAACGATAGAAATACAGACATTAAAGATTAAATGAAAAATGAATCTCGGCAACGTGGATTCGCACAAGTTTCATCGATAGGTATACGCGAGGAGTTGGAGGTTGCAGGTGTGGTCGACCCTCCCGTAATATTTATTACTTTCAACCCGAGGTCGAATATAAGGAGTGGAAGCGAAGAGAATAAGCTTCGAGCAATTATTCTTCCCAGAAGTGTGTAAGTAAAACAGGGTTGCATAGCCACTCGGTTTCTGCGTATGCATACATATGCACATCGATAGGACACACCTGAGTTTATTGTACCACGATTAATTTTTTCTCTATACTCGATGTAACAGATTTTTAAGTTTTTAATAAGTTATTAAAGCTAACTTTGCCAATTTCAATTGACTTTTCCATATTGAATAAACATTTGTTTATTTTATTGTTTCTGTTATTACGATACAGTTAAGTAATACATGTCGTTATTATTAACAAACATGAAATAAGCTTCGGCTTTTGAATTTCTCAATAGAACTAAAACCATAAGAAAGTGTAGTGTAATTTTTATTAAAAAAATATTTGGAAAATTATATTTAAAAAGTGTAATTATACCCCTGAAAAAAGTATAGATTACTATATACTGTTGCACATTGTTCATGCGGGTTTCTACATAAAATTAAATACTTTTCTATCAATAATTCAGTAAATGCGTATAAATAATTACTTAATCATCATTTTCTTTATTTCTTTCAAATTCAAGAATAAAAAATTATCTGCACTTTCTTATCAATCGTTCATTCTTCTATAACACGCAATGTTTCATAGACAAGTAGTTTATTTAACTTTATACCAAGATCTCTAATTTGACAAGATGATAAATAACAATATCCATGGAATAATAAAAGATAAACAATGTGTATCAACGTATTCGCGATTTAAAAATTTCGTTTAATTACTCGACAAAATATTATTTATGAATTTATATTATAAGACGGGTAGAGAAGAGAGGTATAGAGCTGCGAGGATATTAAACGGAGTGAGGGTAGGGGGATCCTTCTAATGACGGCGCCATGTCTCATCTGGTGCGGACGGCAAAAGCCAGAGGCGTTGCCGCTCGCTAAATCGAGCGTCGTCAAAGGTCCCCCAGGCGATTTATCGTCCAACAAGGAGGGGAAAACGTGCCCCGGTAGTTGAAATTCGATAAACAGATAGTGCGAGAATAATTCTCGGAAACCGATATCTCGACGATGAGTACAGAATACCTTTTTTATGCACACGTATATATACATTGATGAAACGCAAATTACACTATTATACATGCATAATTATCGATCAAAAATCGGTCAATTTGATAAAAAATAGAGTATATCAATTTTACAATATAATTTTACACTGTCAGAGAAAAGTTTTATTTATCTAAATCGTACGTAAAACCAAGAGTAAAAATTAACAAATGAATAATAATATTACCTTTATCATCATTTAGAAAGAACATTTCAAATCTGATCAGTTTGTAATTGAAATCTATTATTTAATTAAACATCAAACAATTCCTATAAAGATTGAATTTTTTATAACTTATCGACTAGTTTACTGTAGATGATATTTCAATAACGACAATAATTTTACACATTAATGTTAAACTGATAAGATGTCAATGAAGGTCTTTAAAATTATAATATCGACTCTCTGATGAGCCTTTAATAGTTGTAGATGGTATTATAAAGGAAGATAATATAGTCAATATTAATTATAAAAATCGAAAGAAAAAAATTTACATAAATAAAAAGAACCACTAATGTAAAAATACCAAAATTAATAAATTACCAAGTTACAAACAGACTTGGAAAAATAATTACAAGTTGCGTTTAAAATTAAAACAACGTGATATTCGAAACAATGATGGTATATTACTAACACTCAAAAACTACGCTAAAACTATCACAAATAAATTATTGAAGCAATGCGATACCGCTAATATATAGACAAAGAATTTACAATATTAGAAATGAAGTTATAATAAAGATTAATTCACGAAATAGCATATGAAATAATTAGTAATGTAAATATAGATCATTATGTCTTATACGTAGCCAATAATAAAAGCGTTTTAATCCACAAATATCTCTTTTAATTGTGATAAAAAGTACAGAGAACAATAACACAACTATATAAATAAATAAAGACATTTATTAAGTATTAAAATATTAATTTTTTTTAATTTGAAAAGGTTTCTATTAATTTAAATCTCTTTTCTTCATACAAATATTGTTACAATCATAGAATTATATGAAATACAACTGTTATTATTTGTGGGAGGTCCAAAATAAGACAATCTATGAAAATAGGGTTTAGCAATGTTTATTAAAATACAAGATGAACTATCGCTTGCGCGGGCTCGACGGAGACTGACTACGCCGCGCGCTGTATTACATATTGTCTATAGTAAAAGAAGAAAGAGGGCGCTTCTAGACATATCAAGCGTTGAATCGCCGAATGTCAATCGGGGTATTTTCTACCTCTATCAACACTCCCACTTAGAAAATACATACTACTCCTATTTCCTTTCTTAATTTCTCAAAACTTTCTTTCGGCAGCCCTTTAGTTAATACGTCAGCGAGTTGTTCTTTTGAACAAACGTATTTTATTTTATAAAAACCTTCGTGATATTTTTCTCTTACAAAATTATATTTTACGTCAATATGTTTCGTTCGGCAATGAAATTGCGGATTCTTTATAATTTTGATAGTACTTTGATTATCAATGTAAAGAATTGGTGGTTCCAATTTGCAATCTACTAGCTCGTTAAATAGTCTCATTACCCAAATTATTTCTTGTACGGTACTACAAGCAGCTATGAACTCGGATTCAGTCGTCGAAAGAGCGACTGTTTGTTGTTTACGCGAACTCCACGAGATCAAGTCGTGTCCTAATTTAATAATATTTCCTGACGTTGACCTTCTTGTTTCATTATCGCCCGCAAAATCAGCGTCGCTATAAGCAAAAACTTGTACATTTTTCGAGTCATTCTTTCCGTAAAGCAAACCGTAGTTTAAAGTTCCTTTTATATATTTTATAACGCGTTTAACTGCGTTCCAATGAGCTTTGTTTGGTTTTTCGGAATATCTACTCAAAACTCCCACCGCATGTGAGATGTCCGGTCTAGAAATAATTGCAAGGAACATTAAACTGCCGATTGCTTCCTTATAAGGTACATTAGTCAAAATTGTGTCCTTTTTAAGTAATTCTAATTTTGCATTCGTTTCAAGTGGAGTACAAACTTCATGTGAATCAACTAAGTTAAACTTTTTTACAATCTTTTCGGCATATTGTTTCTGATTTATAAACAATAAATTATTTGACGTATAGGTAATTTCTATTCCTAAAAACATTTTTATTTTACAAACAGTAATTTCGAAATTTTTACGCAAATGACTCAGCAAATCATTTAATTCCTTTTCATCTTTACTTGCGACAATACCGTCGTCTACATATATAGCTAATATTAATTTATTTTCTGAGTCTTTATTCACGAATATACATGGATCAGCCTTTGTTTGATACAAATGAAATAGTTTTAAACAATTTACAAATTTTTTATTCCAGCATGCTCCGCCTTGTTTTAGACCGTATAAACCTTTTAAAAGTTTACAAACTTTACCTTCATTTTTTACAAATCCTTCAGGCTGTTGCATGTATATTGTTTCGGTTAACTCGCCGTTAAGATATGCTGCTGTCACGTCGAATTGTATTATTTTCATTTTTTCAGTAGCAGCTATAGATAAAAATGCTCTTATCGAATCGTATCGTGCTACAGGGCTGTAGGTTTCACTATAATCTATATCCGGGCGTTGCGAGCAACCTTTTACTACAAGTCTAGCCTTAAATAATATTATATCATTTTCTTTTCCATTTTTCATTTTAAATACCCATTTATTATTTAAAATTTTCGCATTAATCGGCTTTTCAACGAGTATCCATGTTTCATTTTTCAATAAAGAGACATATTCTTTTTCCATAGCATTTTTCCATTTCTTTGAATTTTCGCAGTTAATTGCTTCGTCGTACGTTAACGGTTCACTCGTGAGCGATATAAACAATTCCTCAATATCAATGTGATCGTTTAATATAAGCGGGTCGCCATATCTTCTCGGCGGTTGGACATTACGTCTAACACGTACTCTGTTTTCTATCCGATTCTCATTTATAATGTTATTATTTACATTTTGATTTATCCCGGCATTTTCAATAACCTCTATTCGATTCACATTTCTCTCGTTATTATTTAAATCATCATTTCTTTCATTGTTTATAATATTTTCATTTTGTTCATTATAAATACCGTATTCATCTCTTACATTATTTATAACATTTTCATGCTCATTTATAATCGCATTTCTTTCGTGTAAATTCGCTTCGCTATCTAAAATTCTAAAATAGCTTTCGGGTTTATTTTCAATATTTATTTTGACATTTACATTTTCCGCTTCATTCTTAAAAATTACATCTCGATGTAATTCGATTTTATTTGTTTCCGAAATCAATATTCTATAAGCTTTTGCGTTTTCGTCATAACCTACAAGAATTCCAGCTTTACCTTTCGCGTCCCATTTTAATCTTTTTTGCTTAGGGATATGTACATACACATGTGTTCCTATAACCCTCAAATGTCGAAAATTAGCCTTTCTGTTAAACCATATTTCAAATGGTGTTTTGTCTACTATTTTTGTTTTTCTTGTTCGATTAAAAACGTATGCAACCGAATTAATTAATTCTGCCCATAGATTTTTATTTAATGCACTTTTAATCAGAATAGTTCGCGCTGCTTCTAATAAACTTCTATTTTCGCGCTCTGCTTTTCCATTTTGCTCTGGAGTATAGTTGACCGTGCGCTCATGCTTGATTCCGAAATTATTTGTTAATTCTGCCATTTGTTTATTACAAAATTCAAGGCCGTTATCCGTCCTTAATATGTTTATCTTTTTGCCACTTTCATTTTCTATTCTCAAAATAAAATTTTTAAAACATTTTGTTACGTCGTTTTTATTATTTAAAAAATAGATTTTAATATAACTAGAAAAATCGTCTTTTAACAAGAAAAAATACCTTGAATTTCCGATCGAATTTACCTCCATAGGCCCGCATAAATCGGCATGAATTATTTCACCTACTCTTGTAGATTTTGATTCACTTTTCGGAAACGGTAATCTATGTATTTTACCTAACGCGCACGCGTCGCAAAATGAAGCGGTTTTATTTACATCAATGTTGTTTCGAGCTAAGAAACTTTTCACGTACTCAATGTTTTGATGCGCGAGGCGTTCGTGCCATATATGAAGCATGTTTACATCTTTGCTTGAGACTGTCTCGCATTCCTTTTTAGAGTTATTGTTTACATTATAAAATGAACTCGCAGCGTTACATTTTTCGATAGTTTTATGCGATTGAAATTTCATTTTAAATAATTCTTTAGCAGATGATCTCTCAGCAATAGCTACAATTGTTTTATTTTTATAGAACGTACACTTATGATTCGTGGAATTACAAATTATCCCTTTGGATAATGCGGCGCCCATTGAAAATAAATTAAATTTAATATTAGGTACATGTAACACATCTTTCAAATATTTGTTTGACCATCCGGTTCCATCGTACGCTTTTATTTCTATATTACCTTTACCTATTCCGGGAACGAGAGTGCCGTTGCCTAATTTAACTGGAATAGCTTCCTTTAGTTGGACGTAGTCGTGGAAATATGTCTTGTCTTTACACATATGCGATGTTGCGCCGGAATCCAATAGCCATTCTTCTGTGTTGATGTTTGGATCCATGGTAAGTAGAATTTCACCGATGAGAGCCCGATCTTCCTTGTCGTTGTTTATGTTATTATTTGGCTTGTTATTTCCTTTGAAATTCGATGGTCGTTTTTCTTTGTTTTCTTCCAAAAACCAACAGTTTCTTTTCAAATGCCCTTTCTTTTTACAATTATAGCATTCAATATTTTTGTATTTTGCACTGCGATCATTCTTTGAATTTTCAGACTTGTTTTGATGTTTTTTATTTAGATTTATATTTTCAACCCTTTTCGTGATCAGAGCGGCGTCTTGATTTTTATCTTGCGTTTTTCTACGCGATTCCTCCATGAGCAACCTTGCCGTTAAATTATCGACAGTACGTTGAGCATTTGCGGTAGATTCCCAGGCTGACACGAAATAGTTATATTGCTCTGGGAGCGTCATGATGATTTTTGTCATCAGCATACTATCCGAAATGTTTTCGTTGAAAACCTTTAGCTTGTAACACAAATCTTGTAACTTGGAGATGTGCGTTGCCATATCATCGCTGGGATTTTTCGTGTACGAAAACCATTCTTGTTGAAGCATGTGAACTGTGGTTTCTGTCTTGTTTTCGTATACACCTTTTAGCTTCTCCCACATTTCGTGAGCCGTTTCACAGTTCAAAATGTGTAACATCGGCGTATTTTCAATTGTTGTTGCGATGAATCTTTGAGCGATTCCGTCATTTTTTGTCCACTCACGAAGTTCTTTTTCAAAATTTGCTTGTGCATTTCCGTTGGCAGCAATCTGTTCGGCCGTTGGAGCCGTTGGTTTCACAGCTGCACCCCTCACTATTTCGTATATACCTTTCGATATGAATATTATGCGAAGTTGAAACTTCCACACGCTCCAATTTTCACCACCCTTCAGATGTTGTACTTTCGTTATTTCACTTTCCATTTTTCTTTGGACCTGGGCCCATAACCTGTTATTATTTGTGGGAGGTCCAAAATAAGACAATCTATGAAAATAGGGTTTAGCAATGTTTATTAAAATACAAGATGAACTATCGCTTGCGCGGGCTCGACGGAGACTGACTACGCCGCGCGCTGTATTACATATTGTCTATAGTAAAAGAAGAAAGAGGGCGCTTCTAGACATATCAAGCGTTGAATCGCCGAATGTCAATCGGGGTATTTTCTACCTCTATCAACAACAACATCGTGTATTAAAAATAAATATAGTACTATTAGAAAAAGTGAATTCGGATTTAAATGTTGGCGCTTGAGTGCCATATGCTGATAACGTAGAAAATTGCAATCTATGTACCTGTATTATCATGATATCATTTTAAACTTGCAATAATCTGTATAGTTACTGTAAGACAAAGTTTTCTATTCGTTAAACAAATTTTTCTTTTATTATTTTATTTCTAATTCTGCGCAATATATAATATTTCTTTTAATCAGTGTGTCAAATCTGATTTGGATTTTGATACAACTACATGACATGCCATAATATAAAGAGTCTTGTATTGTAAAATATATAATTATTTTACTACAAGGATGTCAAAGCCGAATTACAAGAATCTACACCTTTCAACCCAAAGATTGTATCCAAAATATTGAAAAAAATTTGAAAAAATTCATATGGATAGCTTAAAATATAAGGGTAAGATATAAAAAAATATAAACACATACTCTAATTAAATAATTAATGTAAAAATCTGGATAAGTTTAGTTACATAGTTTAACATATGCCCTCACCGCTCAGGAGTTCATCAAAAATTCATTGTTCTGTCTATAAAAAAAATATAAAATACGACCATTTTCTTAGTGTGACATGTCCTTATAATTAAAATTATTAAGTCAGTTTTCATCATGTATTCAAAATATTTCTTAATTATTTGAATAAACTGTATTATTAGTATTTTTCTAACTTTTGGCGTTAATATATTTGCAACACAACTACTTCTTTAATCAATTACGACTCTTAGGATATCTTTGGAATGATTACAACAAATAGACTGTAAAAGCTACAATTAAACATATTTTGATCAACTTAGGTATATTAGAATGTAAAAATATGTTTACGAAACAATAGCAAAACGTTAGAAAATTATGGGAAACACAAGTAAATAATTTTTTAAATATCATTGTGACTAATTTTTATGTTAATTTTGTTGATTTCATTCAAGTCGATTAAAACCATGCGATATTGTTGGTGTTAAAATCGTCCATATTCAATGAATTGACTCCTGAGATACCCTTACGTAAACGAATATGTTAAAAAAATATGTTAAAAAATGGTACAAAGTATAAGATTAGATTGGAATAATTATTAACATAAATATTTTAAATTAATAAATATATTTAAATAAATAAATTACTTAAAAGATTTTTGATAAAAGATATAAATAATATAATTTGTTTAAAAAAACTATCAATTAATTCTTTCAATTAAATTATTAATAGTTAATAATAAAATATTTATTCTAAATTTTAGTCCAGACTTGTCTTCGTACAGCATTCCGGACATTGCATATTAGCTCTCGATATGTAACAACATGTAGGACATTGATGCTTGGAAATCAAGGTGTTATCCTTAGCATTAATTACTGAATAGAGGGTACAACACCTTTAAATATACAATTACAAATGTTATTATAAAAAATTCTAATTAAGACATATATAAACAAAAATTTGTCCACAGTTAGTAAATATATTTACCTATATTTTGGGATCTGTAGGGCCTCTCTACACTCCTATAATGCTTACTTACAGTAGGGTACAGTAAGATTCCAAAGAAGCCGATGGACCAAATGAGCTCAAACTTGAGGATATTTTCTAAGAATATATTAGTTATCAAAATCCCTGGATTTATATCTTAAATAATATGTTTATAAATAATATCCTTAAATTTGAGCTCATTTGGTCCATCGGCGTCTTTGGAATCTTACGGTAGGTGAATTATGAGTTTCCTACTGTAAGTAAGCATTATAGGGGTAGAAATGTCCTACAGACCCCAAAATATAAGTAAATATATATCTACTAACTGTGGGCAAAATTTTGTTTATATATGTCTTAATTAAAAAAAAATTTACTTTTAGAACCGATTGAAAAATTGCTCTAACGCAGTTTAATTTCTTTATTTATAATGAAGTACGTAAACAAACATTTAATTGCGTGTGGTTTAAAAAAATGGCATTTTACATACAAAGCGTCATCTATATCATATACAATGTGATTCATTTATGGATCACGCGATGTTTCATAAGTAGTATCTATAACTCAACAAATAAATTAACGATGTGTTTTGCAGCTTCTGTAATTGTCTGATGAATATTATAATATTTTGTACCTTATCCATCATTTGTCGCTTGGTCATCATTTAATAATACCTATTTACTGAAACTCTTGGTCAAAACTTATACGAAATTAACGAATTTATCAATCGTAGAATTATTGTTAAGAATAATCTTACATGTATAATATAAATAGTTAACAAATAAAAAATGATAATGTTAATTAATGTTTTTACACGTACAATTATCGACTGACTTAAATAATAAGTCAATCGAGGGTTAATTAAATAATCTGAAGCAACAATTAATGCAAAACATCGATAACCATGCAAAGTTTGAAGATCTTATACCATTCGAATTAGAACTACGTAATGAAGCGTTTAATTAAAATAAATGCAATGAGTAGCTTACAAAACTATCGAAGTGCAAAAACTTGTATTAGTAGATTAAATTAAATCAAAGATTAACAGCTACAGAACTTGCTGATATTAGAACTCTAAAGGTTGAATTGAAAAAGAAATCGAACAATTAATTTTATTATAGTAATTTATTATTTTTTATCACTACCTCTTTTAATTATCATTGTTGTGAAATCAATCAAAACTTTTAAATGTTCTCATCGGGAAGTAAATAAGATGCATCTAACCAAAATGTAGAAAAATAAAAAATTCTTAGATGTACACATCTATAAACTCCTGGGATAGAAAAGGCTAATTTCAAGGCGCATCCAATCAATTGTAAGCGAACCCGTAAAAGAACGAACCAAGCACAAAAGGATCGAGTAAAGTCAAGTGCCGAGGGTTCAATTAGTGAACGGCAGAGGGTACGATTCTCCAAAGGGATATCCCGTCTATCATTCGCGCATCCTTCTTATTTTTTTATTTCATATTTTTCAAATAAATTCTTGTAATCCAAAATTGTATGTAGTGGTTTGTTTACATTGTGCACATTCATGTATTTCTTGGCATAAATTTTAATATCAATCAATAATTAATATTAATGAAAAATAACCTTATTTAATAATTAATCTTTATTTATGAGAGAAACTATGGTTTTTGAAACGAATATTTATAATATTATTAGTTGTATTATCATCTTTACTCATTATTATAGCGCAAAATTTTTTATTAACTGTAAAATTTTATTTGTCCCTGTAATTAATATTACAAAATACAATTTATTAATTAAAAAAACTTTCCAACGTGAATATAACACTTTTAGCTTAACATCTTGAAAGAGCCTGAATAAGTATAAGCACATTTTTAATGAAAAAAATGAGCATATCTGAACTTGGAATTTAGTTGGGCTACGCAATATTTTTCGCTCGTTTTCGAGTGATCGATATATACATGTGTCTTGTGTATGTTAGGGTTGGGGTTGGAGGTGGTAGTGGGGGTGGGGTGTCAGAAAGTACAGACGGGAATTTTATCGCGGGCATCCCCGCGAGGGTTGCAGCAGCGTCAAGAAGACGAGGGGTTCGGTTGATACGAGCCGGCGTCACGCGTCTCCTTCCATCCACGCGTTCGCCCACGCAAACATAGAATCGAGCACTCGACTAAGCTCTCGGAATGCTTCACGCTCGGTTCGCCCTCGAAATTGAGGGGCGGTGATCGAGCGCGAATCTCTTGTCCCTTTTTCCTCTCTGTTGTCTCGACTTCTATACTTGCTTTTACCCTCGATACGAAATATATGTATACTCTTTTTTCTTCGTGCTTTGCGCATTGCTCTGTAACGACTATTTTACAAGTGTTAGGGGTAAAAGATAAATTATTCGTATACCTAAAATATTGATTTGCAAGTATTATGCTATTAATAAAAATATACATTTACTCTAAAAAATTATATTTAAAATGTTAAGATGCATATGAAATTTTCTATAATTTATGAATATTTTATTTTTTTTTTAAATAAATGTATGCATAATGCATTTATTTAAAGAAAAAATATATTTTCTGCTCTCTTATTTTAAATAGTTATGTAAAAGTTAATATACTTGGCAACAATAACTAACAGTTTCCGTAAATTAGAGGGAGGCAAGAACAGAGTAAGAATTATAAAAAAAATACGTTTCTAACGCTGCTCGATTACATAAATAGCGACGATCCGTTGATGACATTGAATACAGAGTATAACTCAACACTTTAATACTGCACATTATGTAATACGTATTCGGGATCAGGTACGAACAGTTATCGGTTCAAGAGTAAAGATAAATATATAAGAAACTGTAGCATCTTATGGGAAGTAGATTAGAATCTGATGTGCATGTATAAAGCTTCTTCAAATCATGAATCTTATTATTATGAAATTAATAATAACTAAACAAAACAAAACGGCTATAATTTATGGGTATTGAAATAATATTTTTATAATTACACAAGAGGAGTGGACATTGCTCGCTACGCTTGCCAACCTCTGTATTAGCATAAGAATACTTTAAGAAAAATAAATTTTAAAAATTCAAAGTATACTATACGCTCGTCAACCACCTGAAAAAATTATTATATGAGTGAAAAAATAAAAAATATTCAAAAAAGAAATTTTATTACTTCATACTTAGACTTTGATGATTTGAAAAATATATGTATTTTCATAGATTTTATTTTAATATTTTAAAGCTAATTTTAGAGCTAAATTGTTCAATGGCGTTCAATTTGGGTCCAACATCCCCACAATTCGAATCCGACATACAATTTCTTCACATTTTCACACCTGAACATACCTATACAGACATGGATGGTTGGTATTGAATAATAAACAATAATTTCCAACACCCTGCGTATCAGTTTATGAAACCCACTTGTATACATATATTCTACCCATATGCATAGACCCCTATCCACCCACATCCACATCCAAATCCTCCTAAATTTTCTCTCTTACATCCACACATCCACCTACTTTCATATTCACTTCCAATCTATAATATACCTCGTATAAGTTCCATGACGTATATATACATCATGTGGAAATGTGTGAATACAACAAAGTGGAACACATGTGATTCAAAAAGACTACACTATGTAAACAATTTTTTCCTATATAGCGGGCGCCGCCACCACCACCGCTGTTTCAGAAACTCCTGATTTCTGGTAATCCACCACATAAATATAGGGTAATCTTTTTGCATCACGTTGCATCTACGGCCCTCACTTGACTCAATAACACTACTCTGTCCGTTTAGAAAATAAACCCTATACGTATTTATAAGTTCCAAAACATTATTCAGGGGTTTTTAATTAGTCTTATCTATAACACGCACATTATTTAAAAAGAATGCCCTATACCAAAATTCTGAAATTTCTGAAACAATGGCAGTGGCGGCGGCGACGAAATTTTGAGAATAGTAATATAAATATAGAACAGAATATTATATATATTCGCACAGATTTACAATAACCTAAATAAGGGGGGAGAGCTACTTTCTGAAACACTGACAGTGGCGGAGTAACTTTTTTTATATAATATAGATAGATAAATATATATATACAACAACTAATTCAGAAGAAGTGACAAGTACTCCATAAGAACGAAAAGTCACCCCACGAGAGTGAAAACCATGCCAGTCTAGCGAAGAGCGGTAGGATTATTGCTCGTTAAGAGTGATTTTTCACTCCCTCGATTTTAGAGAGCATAAAAACTCACGCGTATTTAATCTTTTTTTGTTTAGTATTGAAGCGCGATTTTGATCGGTACATCAAAATTGCGTTATGGCTTATTCGGGAATGCTAACGACATGCGTTACGACAAAAACGTTATTGTACTGGACATTCTGTCAGGTATACCACTGCAGTAGGGAAATTGGCTTTGCGTCATAAACACCATTCCCAAAACGCGCATCACGAGCATTCTCAAAAAAAAAAAAAAGAAAAAGAGAATACCAGATTTCTTTTGTAACGGGTGTCAATTATTATATCCTTTTAACGATCTAAACGACATTAACGGTATTTCGATATTTTCTTTTTTCTGGTTTTGTTAGTAATAATATGTATGATTTCAAATCCATAAGTAGTATTACACACACACATTAAGTATAGATTAATTGAACAATGCAATCAATACGTATAGATATACCAATTATAGTAAAAATTATTATATACAATGACGCAGTTTTTTTTGTTTAAGTTATAATTAATTTACTCTTTTTCATTATTCCTTTAAGGATTTTAGTAAGATTTGAAATACGTCGTATTAGAATGATTTTTAAAATGGTATATATTATATTAAATAAAAAATATAAGTTTTTTATATGTAATACTATATCATAAATTAAAAACTGACCTACCGTAAAATTAGTAAAAGATTGCGAGTTCGTTATTTATTTAAATACATCGATTTAATGACCGTAATTACGCCTACTATCTAAAAATTAAATTTTATCTTTTATAACTGTACAACTACATATTTGCAATAAGTAATGTCTTTTATAAAAAAAAAGATACTTTTATATCTGCAAATAAAAAAGCTACAACTTGAAATCCAACGTTCCAAACCAAAGACAAAAATTCAACCCCCTTGAAAAAAAAGGAATCAGCCCATCGCAAAAAAACGAAACCACGAGAGGTGAAAAAAGCGAGTCACCTAGACTGCGAGCAAAAGAGAGAGAGAGAGAGAGGGAGAGAGAGAGAGAAGCACGGCATTAGCGGCGGCAGCGTATGGTAATGGCGCGTAATACGATCTGATTGCATTTATGATGAATGAGGGTCAGGGCGCCGGCAGCCAACGCCTCCCCCTTCCCTTCCTCCTACATACCCCACCCTCGCTAGACCGGCGCGTGTCGGCCCAAACTGCCTGTTGGGAATTCCACTCGCGCGGCTTTAATGACGCCATTGCGGCTCGCCCGTGCGTAAGTGCCTCGCTTCCCACCCTACCCTCCTTCTCACTCTCTCTCTCTCTCTCTCTTTCTCTCTCGCGCGCCACTCCACCACCCCCTATATACTCGCTCGCTCTCGCATAATCGCACGCGCGCGCTCCAATTTCACCCGCAGCTTTTATGCATATTTTATATTTCCCGCGCTTGCGAGAGCTTTTTTTATTCTTCAGATATATATATATATATATATATATATATATATATATATATACCTATATACGTCGAAAAGGAAAATCGTTTATTTTTTTTGCGATTTTTTGGCAGATATTTCGATGCAAGTGTGCACAGAAGTGAGTTTCGTTTTTATTCAAATATCAGAGTTTAGAGGCGTTTATTTGATACCAAGTATAGTACATTAGTCCTCGAAGAAAGAATAATTTTGCCTAAGTAATAATTACCGATTAATTGAACTGTATAGATTTAAAGAGAGACGAAAGTGTCGAGACCTCATTTTCAAACTGATAAAATTTTTAGAAATTCTTGTAAATTTTGTACAGTTTGTAATCAAAATAACACACACGTATAACAACTAACTAATATTTAAGAGTGACGTGACAATATGTATTTACAAAAAAGTTGTTAACGAAAGAAAATTAAAGGATTAACTCTTACACTAGAAAGGATATATGTTATATAGTATACGTTTATTTTACAATCTATATGTCACAGATACTACGAAAATGATGTGATTAATCTTTCGGTTCAACTTTGAACCATATGGTTGACATTTAAAAGATAATATAAAGAAGACAATAGTTCTCCTATTTTCCGATCACACAATAAGCAGGTGTGCTTTTGTACATGATAACTGGAGTCTATATGTGAAAAAAGCAAAAGCTGACACGGTAACAAAAAAAAGTGTTAAAATATTATTTTTCAAATTTATAATTTTACATTTACAAGTATTATGAATTTTCAGGAAATATACCAAAATTCAACGAAAATAATGAAGATGGCTCTATCTACATATGCTCACACAGTATACTATCGTATATAACATTCTTGCAATATATTCGGAATATGACGAAGAAAAAATCCGCAATATAAAAGCAAACGTCTTTGCATATGAAATCTCTCGGTTCAATGAAAATGAAAGAATTCTTTTTTTCTTACGTATATTTGAATATTAATTACTATATATTATTATATTTACTGACAAACTTTACAATACACAATTTTAAATACTGTATAGTATTATTATTTATTATTAATAATACAAGTATCAGATATTACTTTAAAAAAATAATATGGTACATAATGTAATCTTATTGATCACACTAAATGTAGATTTTCACTAAAAATGTTCTTTTAATACTCGGAAATTTTGGAGTCGAATAGTAAGAAAGTCCAAAATATCTAGAAACCAAAAAAAATCTATACATATCTACGTAATCACCTTGAAATATTTTTACGAAAAAAAGAAAAAATACCGAGAAAGTCCGAATCCAGAAAAAGGAGAAGTTTCGCATATAACCTATGCACGAAATTAGGGAGACCGAGAGAGAGGAAGCGCTTCGAAATTCAATTTGCATTCTAAGTGCACAGTAGCACGCCACACTGGACAGGGCTTCGGCAATTACGAATCCTCCCTACCTCCTCCACTTTTGCGCGCGAATATATAATATATATATATATATATATATATGATAGTGTTTCGTGAGCAAGCGCGATATATACCGCTTTATTTTCACGCGGAACCCCATGAATTCTGGGAGGAATTACTTAATGTATTCCCACACCATTTTAAGATTATTCTGTTCTGCGCTGCTTTACGAATCAAACTATGTGTCTCTTTTCCACTTTTCAAATTTTTTCTTTGATAAGTATTTTTTTAATACACCATAAGTATAATATTCTGCGTTAAATGACTAAAGGGCTAATTACAATATGCAAATGCTGTAGTGATTTTTGAATACGTAAATAAACATTATTAAGTAGTTTTTATTAAATAATTTTTTAACATTTCTTACATATACTATGTTACATTTATAATAAATTAATAAATTACTATATTTATACTAAATTAGTCAATTAATAATATTTCTAACTGTTAATTTCAATAAGATTCTTCTTAAAACTAAGTCTTTTCAACAACTGTTTAAATATTTTTAACTAGATTAATAATATTTTCAAGATTTAATTTTATTGCAGTTTTCAAACATTTGTAATATTCAATTTATTTTATAATAAACGTACAAATATATATTATTTAAATAATTTTATCATTAAAAAATACTCAACACTAATTATTTGAAATGTACAATTTCTTTAACAATCGTGCGTGCAATTTGGTATTCTCTTTTTCTCGCGCTTGAAAATTACAGTTTACGGAATTCTCTAAATGACTAATACGTCGAGACGCGAGCCCATAAAAACCACACTCACACCTCTAAGATCAGGGAAGGCGCTACTGTCATTGCGGTAAACAGCGCAATGGAACATCTTAAATTATAAGACTGAGCATTCGCACAAGACGATGTATATACATATAAACGTCTCGTACAAATTCTCAGTCGTATAATTTAAGATGCATAAATACATTCATATACATGATGTCTGATTGCGTCATGTAATATTTGCAAAATTGAACAATATTCGTCTAGAGTTTATAAATTTAGGGCAAATGTCGTCGTGTATTTTATTAACAATACTGAAATATCTAGTATACATCGATCTCCTTAGTGCAAAGACGTATTAATACAATATGCCTACATTTTAATTTAATAAGTATTTCAAACAAGTTGACTAATGGATACAAAACCGTAAATCAAAATACAACGTAAATTTAACTAAGTGTTTTTATTATAATATTTACATGTAACATTACTAGATATATTACTGTAAACTCGATGAAAATGCGATAAATGTGACTTAAATACATGGTATGTAAAATCATTGTTACAAAATAACATACCGAAGAAAAATATGTATTAATTTAATTTTTAGTCATTCGTCTATCGATGATTATTATACACGATGCACCATAAAATTACAATGTACAATGGTCTCTCCTTTTGTTTTCGCATTTTTTCAAAGTATACGCAAATAAAGCTGTTTTGCAAAAGACACTTCCTTGCTAATTATTAATAAAATGTACGCAATTCACCGCCATTCGAAAAATAAGCTATAGACATGCCACTTGTTCAACAAGTGGCAGTTCTCACAACACTCAACGTGACTAATTTTATTTATAGTCTAGTGTCTCTTCTTTAATTTTTTTCATTAACAATTTTTAATTTGTTTATGAAAATTTAACTCTTAGGAATTCACGAATATTTTGGCATTCACTTCTCTTTGTTTAATGCTTGGATAAATTCCTCGAGTTTTTCTTGGATCTGCCTTACGCGTTCTAAAATGTTGTGAAAAATATAATATTAGACAGTAATTTTTAATAAAATCTATACAAAGCTTTATATTTACTCAAATTAATATATTTAATTATATATATTTTAATAATTTTATATTTCTTACTAAGTTCTTCAGCCAGCTGTACTCGTCTGCCTGTTAATAATTTCTGTTTTACTTCATTATCTTGACTGTAATCTTCAAGTACTTCCTTGATCTCTTTATCAAGTCTTCTTGCTTCTCTATTCATAATTTGTTGTCGTAGAGCGTTTGCGGTTACTTTCAACATCTGTTGAATACGCCAAAATAGTACTACGTCGCTACATTCCATCTGGAAAAAATGTATTTGTTATTAAGTATAAAACTTTGTTTATTATTAAACATTTACATTTTAATATTAATTTTCTTAAACATCAGTAACGTTTATGCTTACATATTCAGTAAAATCGTAAAAGCAATTATGTAAAAGAAAAATTATATAGATACAATGAACAAAAATATTTAATTACCTCTGTATCATGTCCAGTATGATACAGATAATACCCTTTCCTACAATCATACGCCCTCGATAAACTTTGTTGTAAGAAAAATCT